>JASVER010000031.1:10223006-10291604 GCA_030449065.1 Oceanodroma leucorhoa | reverse complement strand
AGGTGCTTCGGGACATGGTTTAGTGGGCATGGGTACTGGGTTGATGGTTGGACTCGATGATCTTAGAGGTCTTTTCCAACCTTAATGATTCTATGATTCTATGATTCTATGATTCTACAGTAGAAATTCCTGCAGTTGCAATAGTTGCAGGAAAAGGTGACAGTACACATATATGGTTTATTATTGCTCTGTTTAGGGTATTTGCAGAGGGGGATTACAGAGAGCTTTCTCAACATATAGCTTTAAAGATGCTACTTAAAGGAAAGCTCTCAACTTTTATTCAGTATGCCAAATGACACTTAAACCTCAGTTGCTGAGATTCTGGCTTTGATCTTCAAAAGTGCAGTTTATGGCAATGGAAAAACAGAGATATATTCGGATTCACTATTTCAGTGTTTGACTGGTTCTTCCTGATTTGGTGAAGAACAAGAAATAAAACAATAAAGTTAGAAAAAAAAAGAAATAACTGCGCATAAAATGCATAAAAACCTGTTCCAAAATTGAGAGTGTTATTGATTATCTAGTTCAAAGCACAGGTGCTTTTATTAATGGCAAGTCATGACAGCTGCAACATACTTCTTTTATTTAGTGGGTGAAATGAATCACTGATTCTCTCATTACACTGGTCTGTCTCTATAAATTCAAAGATGTGAAACAATGCTGCTATGGCTAGTACTGTGAGCAAGGCCTGCTAAATCCTGTGTCGTCTGTCTTTTATACTTGTTTGTACATAGAGACCTCCTGCAAAATCAGTCACCTCCATTTATGTGCAGCATAACACTTCTGTTTTTATATAAAAGCTGTAGCTTGAAAAATACTGATATGTGGGTAACAAGGTTCATATCCTGTAATGGAAATGTGAGGCTGTCTGGCAGTTTTCGCTAGCTGACCCAGCTTTAAACTAGTGGCTGTTTCTACCGCGGATTATTTCAGTTCTGGAAACACAGCTTGAAAAATGGACCACACTCTGCAACTGCTCTCTCTGTGAGGAGCATGCACTTGCATGCTAATAATCAGGATCAGGGGTATGAATCTGATAAACTTGTTCTACAGTAGCTCCAGGAATGATTTGAAATGACGCATCCTAGCACTGACACTAGAAACGGCCTTCTCAGCACTGATTTTAAATAATTATCTCCCCTGATGCTCAGTGCCTAGCCTGCCCACAGAAACATCAGTTATTTGGAGACTACTGCAATTCTCAGACCACTAAAATTGTGATGAAAGTCTTCCTTCTCTTCAAGAATCTCTTTGCCAGGAGCAAATAGCTATGGTAGGCAGATAACAGGAAAAGTACCTCCCAAGAGCAAAATGAAGTTTTATTTAATGTGCTCTAGGATAAACACTGCATTAAAATGTTAATATGAGCAAATTTCTCCAAACAATTGTTAAGACATAGGCAGAGATACATAGCAGTTGATTTTGCCACATCACCCTAAAAGCAAAAAAACCCCAGAGGAACACCTCCCTCCACTTCTCTGTCACCCACAAATTGCTGGGTAAGTCACCCATTTCTAATGTTAGCCTACCTCTGGATACTTTAGGTTGTTTTTCTATACAGAAACGTGTGTTTTTTCTCAGGAGTTGTGAGTTTTGCTGAACCAATGCCAGAATGAACATTGATACCAGGTGCCTGCTCTGGCAGAATCCAGTATCACACCTACAGATAAAGTGTAAAATTACATGTGTCATGCCCAAGCACCACAAATTACTCTGCCCTTCATCTCAAATAACATGATAACTCCTACTTTGAGACTTCTGACAGTGTAGCCTTGGCAAAAGGAAAGTTTTTCATAGCCAAGCACATCAAACCTAATGTATTTTAATGCACCAGAGGGGTTGACTTTTAAAGAAAATGTATTGCCAAATTGAATCTACCTTTGGTGCACAAAATAAAACATACTGTCCTGGGCAACTACAGTGATAAACAGTGTTTGATTAGTTTGGAAGGAACCAGCGCTGGCTGCTGGAGGCTCAGGTATGAAGGTGGTGCAGATACAAGCACATGAGGGCTCATGATGAGAGAAACAGAGGGTTAGGAATGTCAGAGTCGTCTCCTCTGAGATTTCTGACTCTTGCCAAAGTGCTTGAGATGCCTATAATTCATGCTCATTGCCTGAAGTCTGTTGAGGATTTGAGAGGAGCAGTGGTCATGGCTGGTAGCACCACACCAGCACTGGGGAGGAGGGACTCTTGGGACCCTGCAGGCCTCCGCTACTGTCTCAAAACCACAGGCACCATGTGGGCTGGGGGGAGCTCTCTGGGCATGTTCCCAGATTAACTGTTCACATTCAGCCAGTAAAAAAAGAAGTCTGGGACTTGAACTCCATACCTTAGTTTCTCTGATCTCTAACACATCTTGAAATTTTCGATCCTCCAAAAGCACAGCTGATCTCCTAATTAACCTTAAACACACAGGGTGACGAGTTCACAAATAAAATTTAGCTGAAAGTGAGACCTGATTAAGCAGATTGTCATTTTTTCAAGGAGGATCAGGTCAAATGTACCAAACCACCTGTGCTGAGAGTGATGTGACTGCTCCCAAAGGACTACACTTGTAAATAGTCTCTAAAAACATGACTGAAATATTTCCTCGTAAACATTTGCACGAGGAAGTTCTCAAGTTGTGCAGAACAATGTCCTTTTTCATACAGAAATGCAGGAGTTTGAACCGAGGAATGGATTTGACCTCAAAGAACTGTGGACTGTCAGCAGAGATCAGATGAAAATTTACATATTATTAAGATCAAAAGAGTAATTTCCTGAAGTTTTTTTTAATCCATTTTCAGGCAATGGCAGTAAGGTTATTCAGGACTTCCCACTTCAAATTTTTTGGTGGGATAACAGGTTGACATCTGTTTTTTTTAAAAACTTATGGACTAAATAGTTATTATGACAACTTCTATCTTAACCTCAGTTTCATTTTGAATTTCTGAGCTTCGTGCGTTTTGCTGAAAAAAAGAGGGTAGGGAAAATGTTGGCAATTCTAAAATAAGTGACTGCTTAGCATATCATTGCTAATATGGAACTGGCCTGGTTAATGACATAAATCTTTAAGGACAAAGATAATCATCTTTATAGCTTGCAAATTCCTTATTAGCGTGCGGATAGTGTTACTATAAATTCAAGCTGCATATTATGATCCACACATTTTTAGCTGTTTGAATTCATTCTCTGAATATTTAGTAAGATGATGAAGGGAGGTGAATGGCACCTCCCCAGCTGGACACAGTCCCAGCTTAAGCAAGACGATAAACTTCTAATATGAAGATGGAACTTATGGATGCTGGCCAGAACAAAGTAACATTTCACCAGTGGAATTCCAGTTCAAACTCTATTCTGGAAAGAAATCATTCTAACAAGGCTCTCCCTTTTAGGGGCTTCTGGAAAAAAAATAATGGAAAAGCCAAGTGTGTGGTCTTCTGAAATTTCAGATTAATTTGTAAAGGAGACAGCATGGGCAGCTTTTAGGAAAAGAAACAGAAACAAATGCTGCAAGTTGACAAGAAGTATTTGCTGTCCATAAGCTCTTATAGCAGCACCCATGACCCTGCAAATAGATTTTTTTTTTCCAGCCATATGCCTAGAACAATGACCTTTAGACCCTTGTGCAGGTTATGGAAGCAGTAGTTGACTTCCCAGATTTTTTAAGGCAAAAAGAAAATATCACACACAGGAATAAGAAAATTAATTCTGTTGGGATATGTGGATCTTGATGTTTACATTTTGGGATCCTTTTAGATTCTTACGCAGTCTTTATCCTTGAAATAACTATTCAACTTATCCTTTGTTTTGTCCCTTAATTCATATGATGGCATACATGTCTTGGGGAGTGCTATTGATAGGTAAGTCCTCACATGCAGCAAATCTAAGTTAAGGCTAAGTGATTTCAGCGTGTAAATAAACGCTTATTTATCCCTGAAGATATGGCAATAAGGTGGGGCTCCAATAGGAGTGTGCATGATCACAGTCCATGCAAATCTATGTAAGTGTTAACACCTTCAAAACATCAGGTGTGATCCTAGATGCAGTAAATCTTTGCAGCCAGTATACTGTGACTTCATACTGGCTCATCCACCTGTATATTTATCTAGCCAAAAGTTTGCATTCACTCTGGTTAAAAAGTGTATCCTTCACTAGTACAAAAATGTTCCTCATGTGTTTTTCTCTGCTGGTGTGTTTGACCTTAAACTCACTGGTCACAAGAGGTTTCTATGCAATAATAGCTATCACCCCCTCCACCCCTGAAAAAAAAAAAATCAGAGTGTTGCTGTGGAGTCTGTACCCTCGGACCTACTCAGAAGTCAAATGGACAAAGCTCTGATCAATCTCATCTGATGTTGATGCTGACCCTGTTTTTAGCAGGAGGTTGGACTACTTGACCTCCAGAGGTCCCTTCCGACTCAAACTATTCTGTGATTCTACAGTTCAGCTCATTACTGAAAATCCACTCTTGCAGGCTGGATAACATGACAGAAACATGTATTAAAGTCCTTGTATCTTAATATTTTAAGAATCAACCATATTCCACTGTAGACTCAGATCCAGATTCGTGCCAGGCTCAGGCACCTCAACTTAGTCACGCAACTGCCCTGTCACCTTTCCCAGCCAGTCAAGCCAGAGGTCTTATGTAAAGATTTCTGCATCCAGAAAATGCCTTTCTCTCTCTGCTGACTCTATGGGCAACTAGAGTACTTGCACTTCTAATTCATGCACCTTAGTTTGCTGTCTATAGCTAAGTGGGATGAATTCAGGCCCCAGCACATATTTCCAATTTGTCTCCAATAGTAGACATTTACTTTCTTTTGGTAATAAGTGACTGTGTTATATACTGGCACTCAGACGTGTGAGCCTGATAGAAGAATAAAGCAGGAGCCTAAGGAGCATTTAGTTCAAAGGAAGCCAGAGGATTTGCAAAACATTGCTGGAAGTGAGATGCAGTGTTTTAATTCCAAGAATTACTGGTAATTTGAAAAATTGGCCCCACAGAGATCAGTGGTAAGACGCTGAGATAGCTTTGAGCTACATAAAAGGAGCTGCTTTTCAGAGTGGTTACTTTGGGAAGGAAATTCAGAATAATCAACAATTTGCATTTGAGATACTACTAAAATCAACGGCCTCCTTTGACAGTTTTGCTTTTCAAAGACCTCTAAGTTAGTGTGGTTGATAGCCCTGTTACTGTGCGCTACACTTCAGCAGCTGGAGCTGCAGGATACGCCCAGTGGAGGAAGAATGAAGGAGATAAAGAGATTTTACAGATGAATTGTTTTTACATGAAGGCAAATACTGCATTTTCCTTTTAAAGCCATTGTTATTTTATCCCATAGATGCTGTTATTTACAGTGGCTCAAATAGTTTACATTCAAGACGAAAGCTTAGCAAGATCAACTTGCTTCGGTACAATCAAACAAAACACTTTATAACAGTTTACAAGTGAAGCTCTTATGCAGTGATCACCACGCAAAACTGTTTGCTCAGGCAATATAAAATAAAAAACCACCACTGCAGCACTCCGTATTGGAATGCATTTTGGTTATGGGAGTTGGGCTGGGTTATTCTTGGTCTAAAAAGACCTTAGCAAGATGCAGAGCTGGCAGTCACCCTGGTTGAATTCACTACTGTGCAAAAGGCACAGTGACTGGAGTCCTTTCATACCCAAAGGCCCCCTGGGAATAATACACTTTGCTAGTTCTCTGCACAGCGGTGAACTGCACACTGCATGCTCTAGACAGAAGTATGAAGCATTTGGTGATGCAACATTTTGGCAAAATTTCCTAAGTATACAAGAAAGCCATGAGAAGAATCAGGCATCCTTTTCATTTATGTAAATGCTTTCATTTCATGCAAGTCCTGGCAAAAGCCCAAGCATTCTGTATGATAATTCATATTCACTTGCAAAATCTTCATGTCCTTAGCAAGACTGGCGCATAAATAATTCTAGAGAACAGTTCTTGGAAACAATCATCTATACTAGTAATGTTTTAAGACTTGTGGGGACACATTCAATTAGAGCTTCATATAGTTTCCATACCAAAGAAATCCACGCAAAGCTGAATAAATAATAGTGGAGAAAATGTTTCCAGCCTATACTAACCTATAGTTTGGCTCCTTTACACTGCTTTAGAGATGTAAAGGGACCTTAAAAAGGTTTGAATGAACTGTTAATGCATGATTTAAAGGACATTAGCATAAATGAGAATCAGCTCCATGAATATTAGGGAGTTAAACTATTGTCTGCATTACTTGGCTTCAGAAATTCAAAGAAAGATTATGAATCCAATTCTGACTTTGAAAATTATTAAGCCTTCTCCTCTGCTTTACTTTCTATTTCATCTTTTCTTCTCAACCATGAACTGTGATTGCTGTTATGTTCTGTGGCTCAGCTTCAGAGGAAAGGAAGGGAGAATGATGCTATTCCAGGCAATTCAATAGCCTACTTGCTGGATACCCCCTGAGACCTGCAATGTGGGTTCAGGCTGTGGATTTCAACCCACTCGCTGCCTAAAAGAACACTTGAACTTATTGACCAAAAGGCATGTAACTCCACTACCCCATTTTTTTTTTGTACTGAATTTGGTGCTATCTGAATGAATCAAGAGCAGACTCATAGATCAGGCTCCTCTGAAGGCTTATGTGGGATTTCCTTGCTCACCTCTGAAATACCAGGAGGTTAGATGTCTTGCTTCCATCTGTCTTGCCAGGCCAAGGACTTCTAAATATGTATGAGAATTCAGATCCTCTGAGGGGTTCATTGACATTATAGCTCAGGCTAGAAGTTGTTAGTCCTATGACTGGAGGAGTACCCAAGGCAGGACCGAGGTGAGAGAAGTCAAGGTGGTACCAGGAGTAGGAATTTAGGCAGGAGTGGAGCAGAGATAGGGAGTTAAGAAAGGCCCCAGCAGTTAGTGAAAACTAATTTGGAAAGTGCCAGTGCACTTAGGCTGGGTTAAGTATTGCCATGTAGGTTGAAGCTTCTGCAATAATCTTGCAAATCTCTCTAGATTTGTGTGGAGTGTATGAATTGACTCTTTTCTGGAAACAGGATTCTCCCTTGTCCCTTAAGTTTAGTTAAGACTCTGGACACAAGACTCTGGACACAACACATGCCTCCAGGTTTCAGAAGAAACACCAAATGCTTCAGTCCACCTGGGAATTTATTATTCAGTTACAAAGGGACTAATAGGATCTTTGAGGCTTAGGGCTTGACATCTGGGTTCACTGAGGTCACCCTTTTCTACCCATCTGCCCAAACTTCAGGAGGAGGTTTCTGAGTCCTGAGGGAGAAAAAAGGTCTTGAAGACTCAGGATATTTCAAAGATCAAGAGACAGCAGTCTAAAAAGCCTCTGTGGAAAGAAAGGTTTTTGCCATTCACCAAGCACACAGGCCAATTTCTAGGTTTCATGGAAAGGTTTGAAGGTTCACTGGGCTTTGAGGACACAGTTAGGGAATATATGCAGGGTTCATGGATAGGGCAAAATAAATAGATGCAATGGCATAAATAAATAATGACATTTGATACATGGCCTTTGAATACATAACTTTTTGGACATAAATCCTGCCAAAATACTGGTGGAGGCAGGAATGGGAGTCAATATCAGAGTCTGGGGACTGCATTGATCATTCGTCAATATGAAAGAGAAAGGTATACATGAACCAGGTGGAAGCAAGGAGTTTCTACTCAGTTTCTACCCAGGTCCTGGGATGAGTAGGAACCCATTCCTGGTCTTTCTAGCCTTAAATGTGCACTTGGAGTGGGTTGTAATATTACATTTCTTAGTCAAGGGATGCTCTTGAAAGACCAATAGTGCTGGCATGTTGGAATGAGCTATTGCTGAATCATGGAACAATTCTGGCATGGAGAGGACAGCACATGCCAGTGGTATCTCATTCTTGACTCTGTTGGCTCATGGAAATGGTTAGTTTGTTTGTTGTATAGAATCTGGCAGCTCACATGGGTGAGAAGTCCTTGCTGCTTGTTGGTGCTCCCTCTCTTGAGGCAAATTCACGGATAGACCTTATCTGGGAAAGCAGGAGGTGGACAACAATACCAAGTGGGTGAATGCCCCTAATCTGTATATATTTTGTTCTGTTTGGGTCATCAATACCATAAATAAATTATTCATTTCCTGGGGACTGGTTTTCCAAAGTGAAACAATGTGCACTCGCAGCCCAGAAAGCCAACAGTATCCTGGGCTGCATCAAAAGCAGTGTGGCCAGCAGGTCAAGGGAGGTGATTCTGCCCCTCTACTCTGCTCTGGTGAGACCCCACCTGCAGTACTGCATCCAGCTCTGGAGCCCTCAGCACAGGAAAGACATGGACCTGTTGGAGTGGATCCAGAGGAGGGCCACAAAAATGATCAGGGGTATGGAATGCCTCTCCTATGAAGAAAGGCTGAGAGAGTAGGGGTTGTTCAGCCTGGAGAAGAGAATGCTCTGGGGAGACCTTATTGCAGAGTTTCAGTACTTAAAGGGGGCTTATAAGAAATTTGGTGGCAAACTTTTTAGCAGGGCCTGTTGTGACAGGACAAGGGGTAATGGTTTTAAACTAGAAGAGGGTAGATTTAGACTGGATATAAGGAAGAAATTTTTTCTGATGAGGGTGGTGAAACACTGGCACAGGTTGCCCAGAGAGGTAGTAGATGTCCCATCCCTGGAAACATTAAAGGTCAGGCTGGACGGGGCTCTGAGCAACCTGATCTAGTTGAAGATGTCCCTGTCCATGGCAGGGGGGTTGGACTAGATGACCTTTAAAGGTCCCTTCCAACCCAAACTATTCTATGGTTCTATGATTTTATGAAACCTTGCCTGCCCCTGTCAGCCTCTTCCAGGAGACACAGTGTGTGGTGACGGAGTTCAAAATTGCACTAGCTGTAGGAGCCATCCAAATCCATTTGTGTCCTGTATTTTTCTTTGCCATTTGCACCATTACAGCTACTGCTACTCTCACTTTTCTACTGTCCCTAAAAATCATGTTAATTCATTTTAGGCATAATTTCACAGAATAATTTTATGGCAAAAAATTTGACTTCTCACTCTAGCTGGGCATCCCAACTGGAGCTTATCGATGCAGAATGTGAACTATTAACACTGGCTTCACATAATTTCTAGAATCAAGAGGTGGCACAGCACTGAAAACCTTGCCATTGGCTGTAAACTTAGTCTACAGAGGGTGATTCCTAAGGAGCTAAAGGAGCTGCTGGAGAGACTGCCCAGGAGTTGAGGTGGCAGCTGCAACTTGGGAAGTAACATTTATCCTTTCTGTGCCTGTGGTGTTGCTAATGGGTCTGGAGGGAGTGACGACTGATTCAGTCTTCTTCTCTACAGATATATTTAAATATTCACTGGCATCAGTTATGGAACTTATATGTCCCATTCTTACCACACTGGGGAGAAGTGCCTTGTGGTTCTCTTCAACTCACTTAACATCTAACGACACTCATACAGTGAGTAAGGAGATGCCTTCCTACAAACCAGCCAGGAAAGGTGTCCTCTGCTAGAGAGCATCAGTCTGGATCTTCCCAGGAAGACCTGGAAGTTCATCTGGACTTTCATCTAAGCCCTCAAGGAGGCCAATAGGCAAAAGAGAAACTCTCCTCGGAAACATGAAAGTAAGCCTTCTAAATTTCATTTATTATCTTGGGTTGAATGAGTCAGGGTTTGTTTGGGTTTTTTTGCTTGTATGGTGGTTGTTTTTTTTTGCAAGACAAAAGAGAAAATATGTTATTTTGCGTGAATCTAAGGGTTTTTTTTCCTCTTTAACAGCCAAATCAACATCCTCCCCCAACCAGTTATTTACCCAGGTCACTCCTATAATCATGACTTATTCATAATAGACATTTAAAGTAGTTCAAAAACAGAGAACAGAATATTAAGGAGAAAATAATCCTTAGTGTAGTTGATGAAACTGAGGTAGTTAATTCCCAGCTAAAGCCCAACACAGATCTACAAGTCCGTGATGACATAGGAAGCTTGTCAGACTCTATTGGACAAACTGGAAATGGTCAGTGCTGAAAGACGCCCAGAGTGCAGGTCCCTCAGGGAGCCATGGCTGCAAAAATCCTCCAGGAAGAAGAAAAAACTGAAAGACTTCTATTTCAAAAAAAGAAAACAAGAAAAAAAAAAACAAGAAAAAAGAATTCTGTTATAAAACAACTGCCATCATCCAGACCCTGCCCATCACACTTATACAACATACAGCGATAACAAAAGACAACGTTGCTCTGTTTTTCACTTCACTTCTAGGTCCCAGAGGGTCACTGTGAATTATTAAAATTATGATGATGTGTTTGATTCCAGGAAAGTCTTTGTACTGAATTAAAAATGCAGTAAATGCTAATTGGAGTTGATATATCTCCTGCTGGATTAATTTTGAATCTAGTACTGTAATATATTGACATCATTTTAGTGATCAAGATGTTCTCTAAACTTAAAGTGTTCCCCAGGGAATAATTACAACTTGGAGGAAACAAGAAAAGATTGAAGGTGTCAAGGATTAAAAGCACTAGATATTTTTGTTATGGTTTATGGGACTTACAGAAGAAATAAAAATGCTAGCCTGAGTAATTGAGGAACCTTTGAAAATATTTTAAAAGATGCCATGATCATTAGATATGGCTGGAAAAAAAAAATTCAGTTGAAGGAAATTGTTGAGGTTGGGAGTGCCTCTTGTCTCATGTTACAGAAAGATGGACACTTTTTAGTGCTTCCATGAGAGAAAAGAGGAGAAGGATCCAGGTGGAGTGGGAGAGAGCAGCACAAAACCAGCCCCGATCAGCACAGGCTCTCACTGTGTTCCCAGTCCTGCCCTGCCTTCACCGCTCTCACTGATGCTTTGGCAGGGGGAATCTTCTTTTGATTTGAAGAGAAATTTTCTCCTAGTCCTGAGAGAGTGTAATCAAATCTGTGTTTGTGTTTTTGCTCATTTTTCACAGATTTGACCAATGAGCTGTTCCTTATGAACCCACTTTTCGTTGCATGGACCTGATCCATTAGCTGTTGATGGCTGGGAGTTTTCACCAGAGGTCTGCAACCTGTGGGACTTCTGCTAAGTACCTCCAAAGGGACTGTGGCACCCTTCCTTTCTACCCAAACACACTAGCTGCCTCCTTTCCCTCCTGTGCCCACCTGCATTCACAGATTTGTTTTTTCCAATCTCAGGCCAGGGAAGCTAGAAGACACAAAGCAACAGAATGACTTATTTTAGACAGTGTCGCTATGTGCATGTACTTTCCAAGAGTTTGATTTCCTGTGTGAAAATTTAAGATTTTATGACATGTGAATATAAATATCACTCTACTTCCTACACACAGACAAAGCCAGACTTCATGTCAGAAAGAGAGAGCTTTTAATCTTGTTTGTTTTGGGATGGAGGAGGGCACAGAGGCATGCGAGCCGCTTGCCACAAAGCTGGAGGGAGGAGACCTGCGTGGGTCAGGAGGGAAGAGAAGTAGCCCCTAGCAAAAGCTGAAGGAAAATGTCAAGGAGTGTGAGGATGACACTTTTTCCAAAGGGAAGACAGGAACTGGGGGGGGGCAGCTCGGCACCTGGGAGGTGGAGGCACATGGCTTCTACCATCTCTTTATGGTAAAATGCAATTAAGCTGCAGTGGGACTTACTTAAAACACCCAGGAAAGCCCCATATTGAGAACTTGTACGTATTAAAAAAAACCCCAAAACCCAAAAAAGAAAAAAAAGAAAAAGAGAGTAGCCTCAGTATTAGGTTTCCATTCAGATTAATCTGCTGATAACCAGCAGCAGAATCACAGTAAAGGACCCATCAGGTTTCTCGAACCCTTTGCTGTTGGTATGGGATTGCTCCCAGGAACATATCGTCTCTTGCTTTTGCCAGTGGATACTTCAATGGCACGCTTAACCTGATGGGATTTTCACCACCTTCTCTGGGAGTAATTCCACAATACACTCGTGACAAGTTGGCAATATGTTTAATTGCAGTGTGTGAGAGACGCCTGCATTTGACCACAAACTCATTTCACATACTGTAAGTTATTGGCTGGCCAACAGATGGTAGCAATTTTTGGCTACTATGGACCTGGGATGTGTCCAAACCGGTCAGAAAAGAAAAGGTCTGTATCCTATAACTAATTCTTAAAGTCCTTCAGCCTCATCATTATTGAAATAAAAAACAATGAGCGAAATGGTAATGGATCATGATCATATTAATACCTATTAAAGTTAAACTCTGTGTCAGTTTCAGAAAGATGATTACCTGCAAGGTAGTCAGGTATAATCTGAAATGCTTTAGAAGATAAAAAAAAAATAGATGAAGAGCCTCAAAACTTACGGGAAGCATTGGATATTAACTTGTTTTCCCAATTTGCATTAGAATAATCTAGTTCACAGACATGCAAACCAACTGATAATTAGGAAACTCGGACAAAATGTCCCCATTCGTAAATCAAAATTATTCTACACAAATAGTAATTGCAAATTTAGGCATTTTTTCTGTTTGTGAATGTATTTGTTATGCATAAATGTTCATTGAATAGTTTATGAAAACAGATTTTAGTCTGTAGGTTACTTGTAAGATGGTTATTATATCTGTATAGTCTTTACTTGTGCATCACAATTAGTCAATAATTCACATAGGTATCGTCTCTTCTCCCTTGAAACGGGATTGTGACTTTAAAAACAAAATAATATGGTAAAAAGTATAGGGATAATTGCAGTGTTGGCATCATTTACAGGAACAAATCACATGCACTAAAATTGAGGAAAGTATGAAGATTCGTGATTATCATGACAAATACCCACAGCTGTGTGAGAGTTTATAAGCATGACATATTATAAAAGCACAAATAGCAGGAAACTCTACTTATTTCTCTTATTCACAAAAATATTCTTGAATCACAGCATTATTGTAAATGCCCATTCTCACAATGATACAATTTCCTGTTTGAATCTTGGAGCAAATGAACGGCATTAATTGTAACTGTTTGTCAGCTTCCAAAAATTGTTAGCCAAGATAATATCCAAGCTTTATGTTCACTTAAATAGATACTGCAGTCTGCACCCCCTGTCCTTTCCCTGTCCTCCCTCCAGAGCACCTCTTTTTCTGAGGAAAATGAGACAAGCTGCTCTTTCCATTTTTATTGCTGAGAGCCATTCCCCTGTCAACAACTCTGCACCTTTTAACCCTCGTGATCTGATGTTGATGGAGCTGCCACTTAAAAACAAATTCTGTTTGGCCATCGGGGAGCTTCCCATGGCGATGGAGATGACAGAGGCTTTTGCAGGAGGCTGCTTTTGAATCCGCTGTTGGGGGGGAAGCCCTTGTTGCCTGGTTTCTAACAGCATTTGGGTTCAAATGTGAAATCCCTGGGCTCATTCTAGATTCCTCGTGTGTAGGAGGCACAGCCACTAGAGTGCTTGGGAGGGAGCAAAATCGAGGGAAGGAAACTCTCACTTGGCATAAAGCCTTGTTTACCCAGTCTCGTGGAACAAACAAGCAAACAAAAAACACTGTCCAAAACAAGCCCCACTGTGTAACCCACTGTTTGCGCTCAGAGTTCAGAATATCTGTTGGCTTTGAGTTCAGTGATTTGAAGCAAGAAATCACAGGAATGCCCTTGGATAGTGAATCTTTCTTTAATACACTAATTATTCTTACTAAACTTGCTATAATATGGGACTTAACAGTGCTTATTTCATGATCTTTCTTTTCTAGCACAATAGCCCTCTGAACAGGTGGAGGGGATTTTATCCAGCACATCTTTGGTTGTTAGCCAGCACATTCTTGCTCTTCCAGACGTGAATATATTTACATATTAGTACTAGGAAATAACATCTTCCACTTTTTAAAAAATGTTTTAAATGGCACACTAACAGCTTATCATGTACCCCTTTCCAGCAAAAATTAGTACAGGAAAACACACCTTCATCTTGCATTCACTGCCCCTAGCTAACAGCAATATTTTAATGTTAACTCTTTGTCACTGGGAGTAGATTTTTCCCAGCACAGCACCTAAGTGCAAAATGCATTAGCGCAAATGTCTGAACTCCAAACCCATCTGGCACTAGAAGCTATAAAATATTGCCATATTTGTCTACAGTAGATTTTAACAGACTTTCTGGACAATATCATTTAAAAAACATTGTTGTGCACTGGAATTAATTAACATAAGTAACATGTACAACATAAATTTTTATTGTTTCTTATATGCCATAAAATTTCCAAGACAGAAGCACCTGGTAAAACCATACCGTCTGACTGGGCATGGCATTAGGAAGGCCTAGATGGGAGCAGATGGGAAGTCTGAGGATGAAATAAGAACAGATGGGAAGTCTGAAGGTGAAATTCGAACTTAGGTATTTCAAAGTTCACATGGCTGAACGTAAAGTCCCATTAAACATGCTCCGATAAAGAGTTAAACTGACGAGCTTTGCTGTGCCCTCCCTCCTTTTGGATTTCCAGTGTCACTTAGCTGTCAACAATGTTTGTGGCAGCAGTTAAAAAAGCACTTTCCTTAACTCTGCCTGCTCATTTCAAAACCGAGTTTTCACCATCCATTCTGTACCTGGAATTTTACGAAGGCGTTAGTGCTATAAACATGGAAAAGCATTTTCAATTTCAGGCAGAGTTGATGGCTCTCCCCTATAATTTCCCTCCTCTTCGTTTAGACAATTGGGCAGCCACAGAAAGCTGTGCTGGCAGGCAGGGAGCAACGTGCAGCCAATGCCAACTCGTGGACAAACCCATGGGGTTACAGAAGATAGCATCAAGTCTCACTGATGGCTGGTGTCACGAACAAAAAGCTCAGCTCCTGCTAGCATAACTTCATGCAGCGTGCAGTTGGCTCATTTTAATGTGTACAGCTTCTTGGAAAAACTTTCCCTCCTACCGTTTCTCCAGCAGAACAGGTCTGTTGCACTTCTAACAGAGAAATGTAATCCAAAAATGTAGGAACAAATATGGTTGCTACCTATACCTTAGAGGCAAAACCACAGGGCAGAAGAAACTTCTCTGGACCTGTTCCTTGATGCTCACTGGAGCTTTTTACTGCCTTGTTGGGGATTTGGTGAAAGATTTTTGTTTTAGAGTGAATTTGTCTCAGTTTGGTGGGGTATTATGAAGATTGAATTTGTGTGCAGGAGGACCTTGCATGAACAATATTAGCAAATGTGGTCAACTGACAACTAAGGGCCTGGTGTTACTACTAAACCAGGATGCTTTGTATGAAATTGTTACTTTTAAAACCTGTCAAGTCCTAATACATGACTGGCAGGAGAGATTATTTTTTCCAGCTCCCACAGACATGTAGAGTTCCCAGTTTATAGCCCATCATTGGTTGTACAATGCAAATACTGCACCTGGCTCTGGGTTTTTAGGTTCAAAGGCCAAGGCAGAGAGATACTTTTAAAGTTTAAATAGATGGCTCTTTTCACATGTTGATACAGGTGTGACAATTTGCCCACTGGTTCTAAAATATTTCTGCAATTTTTTTAATTATTGCCATAGCAGGATATATCTGCTCCAGGATTTGATGATCATGTGAAAAATGCCCGGAATGTAGACTGTTTTACAGTTCAGCAAGTTCCCAGGTCACTTATCTCATGCACGTGGCCGGCAGGATATTTGGGAAGGTCTAGCTGTATCAAGGCAGGTAGGGGACCTGCATCGAAGCTGTGGTAGGCTTCCAAAGCCTAGGAATGATGCCTTTTTCCAACCCAACAAAGCTCTATGCCACCACCGTCAAATCCATCACTCTGTTGCCACGCCATGTCACCTGCATCTTGAGGAAGGATGGGCATATTCTGAAATCCTGGAAAGCTCTTGACTAATGGTCTGAAGAATGACAGGCTCCCACATGTCCCTACTGTACTTGAGGAAGTGCATTTCCTGTGATTAATGGCCTCTCCGCTGTGCACAATGCCTTTTAAGATTTTTTTTTCCCGCTGTAAGCCAAACCAAAGAATGTTTCCAGTTTCTCAGGCTCTATTTACCTTCCCTCTCATTAGCAGAGGCTCTCTCCCTTGCTTTCTGATGATTGTGCACATACTTAAGCCCTTCTGACTGTTTTCAGCTGCTACCGCTGTGTTCCAGAAATCTGACAAGGGGAACGCATCACCTCGCCGCTGGCGTGCAGCAGGCGCTTCCCTTCCATTTCTGCCCATTGCGTTTGCAGGGGGAGCCAGGTAGAACTGTGACCCCAAAGGTTTTGTAGGGACTCATCGAGCTTGACACATGTCCCCTGCTTCCTGCCACCATCCCTGGTAGCTGCTTCAGAGTTTCAAAAGCTACAGGAGCCTGGCGGAGCCTGGCACGAGAGGGAAGGCAGCTTGCTGTGGACTGGGCTGGACAAACAGGCAGCAGGCTGGGCGGCCACTGTAGCTTTTTAACTGTGCACCGCTGGACCACCAGAGAACAACGTGCTGTAACTCCTTGCCTAATTCTCAGCTGCTCAGAACTATCCAGTCTTCAAGGTTGTGATCTTGCTTTTTTTTTTACTGTTCCCTGATGACAAAGTAATATATTTTTAACATAGTTCAAGCATAAGACACTAAAATTATACTACATCTCATAAGGGTTGCCTCATAAATACAGCATTCTGTTTTCATGGACACTGGCGTGGGTGTTTCATAAAGTACCGTAAACAATTTATTTTGTAATGAAATAACCCAGTAAATTATCTTTGGTTTCAGATCGTGCTCACAGCTCCACTGAGCTCTTTTTGCTGCGGTTTGTAAGCCAGGGCTGTGGAAGGTCACCCCTCCCTTGCTCTCTCGCTAAATAAAAGTGAAACGCTGAAATTATTTTAGAAAAATGTAAAACCTATCAGCTGAACGTCGGGAGGTCCAAGAGCATTTGAAGCAGAGCAACTCCCCTTGCTAGAATTAAGCACTTGCATTTACTACTTACCTCCTGTGTATCTTTTTTAGTGTCGTTGAGCCCCAGTAAAGAGATGCAGCATCTCATCTCAGGTAGGATCTACCAGCACATTGCCTGCTTACATTGAGGGGATGATGGCAGCATGAGGCCATGATTGTGGTGTGGTACCAGACCTGTGCACTGGCAGCCCGTGCCCCTGAGAGGGTGAGGGGTGGTGTCGAGAGATGATGCTGCTGCAGACACCCTTCCCATTAATCCGTGACTCTCCGTGACTCTTTTTCCAGTGCTCCATGGGTGCAATTCATTTTCTTGCATGAGAAGTCCCCAATACAGCCAGATAGTTAAATATGTGCTGATGTGCCACAGAGCTACAGTGTGTCACAGGGTATTTGAAATGCAATTGAGTAAAATAAATATGTAGGAATGCAATTACATTGAAAAAATGATTCCTACTTATTTCTTTCCTTGGACTCTGTAGGGAGGTATAGCTGAAGACACCACTGCTTTGTAAAAATCACAGTAAAATGTGATAAGTTTTGTGTCATTCCTGCTTATTTTTGTCTGTTTCAGCTTTCAATTTCTTTCATAAGTCCAGGTAGTTATCTATGGCTCATTTATTTGTATCGTGTAGCTATTTAGGGTCAAATTCTAATCCTAAAGGAGCTCAGTTAAAAGATCTGCCGTCACAGTTAGTGAAGGCAGGACTTCATCCACAGCATATGCATTTCTTCACTGACAATTATTGTCAGAAGTAGTTCAACCTTTGCCTTTATCCAGATTTTCAGTTCTGTTTTTCTCTTTAAATCTAGTGACTGATTTGAGAAATAATTTGCAGAAACGACCTGCGTTTTGTTCATTTGTAGGACAGCGAGTTTCTTGCCATGGTGCTCTACATTTTTAAAATTTTTTAGTGTTAAAATGACATGGTGCCTTTCACACTATCACTGCTCAGTGACTCCAAGTGCAGATGAGCTGTGCACAGCAAAAGATCAGCTGGGCAGGTACGCCTTGGTCTTTGCAGTCTTGGTGCTCAATTTTCCAATGACTTCTGAAAGTGCAAGGTGAGCAAGAACCAGACACACAGTTTCTAAATTAATTGCTTGAGGTCCTTTCCATACCCTCCCTTGCCAGCATTTATATCTCCTGTGCTTTATTGCATCTAGTCACAGCTTTACCTGTATCCTCCTTCAACACCAGCTCCTTGGTGTGCTGTAGCAGTGTGACACAGTTTTAAACAGTGCAAAATTAATGCTACATTTCCACAGAGAATGTGTATTTCATAGAAATATTATTTCCAAGTAGCATTATAGAGTACTCAGGATACGATATATCATAGTCATCTTTTTTTACATATTAATAGTGTGGTAATTAAGAATAGTTTATTTGAAATACTTAAGAATTCATATAGTTGTAAGTGTGTGCAACAGGTCAAGTACTTGCTAATAAAATGGCTGTTCTTAACATAACTGCACAGAAATAGGATCTCTGCTGTTTGGGGGAAAAGAGCTTTTAAAGCACTAGCAGTCAGATTTGTAATAAAGAGGAAAAGGCGAGTGTACGAGTGCTGCGATGTTGATAGCGGGCAGCTGGTAGATTCTCTGGAAGATGACCAGTAAGCTCTGACATTACTCTAAGCAGCATCACGAGAATTGATCCAAGAACTATTTGGACAACTCTTGTGCATGATTACACTTAAGTTGAACTCTTCTTCCTGTTTTGACTATTTTAAATGTTTCAGTGTTGCCATTACATTTTCTGTGAGGAAGATCTCTCACTATGCTGGCTTGGCCCATTTTGGCTATTTTTTTTCATGGTCAGCTTGCTTTTCAGACCCTCCTTTCTTGACACAACCTGGATTTAAGAACTGGCAATACACATCGCTAATGTCCATTTAATGCTGCTATGTCTGGCTTTTCTTCATAGGTGTTGGGATTGGGGCAGGTGTTGGGAGAAAAAAATTAAGAAGCCAGTAAAGGCTATTGTCAAGTTTACTGAGCAGATGTGCCATCTCAAGATAAGGAAATCTTTCCTTTTTTTGCATCTAAATTTTTAATGACAATCTCAAATACTAAATATGTTTCTGTTAAGATTCAAATGTTCAACTAAGCTTTATCAATTGCTGGTGAAAATAAAAGAAAGGCATGGGAATTTCAAAAGAATCTAAAAATATTCAAGGCAGCAGGGGCATACAACAGAAGACAAAGTTTCAAGAGTAGCTATTCCTAATAAGGGAGGAACTGAGGAGAATTTAGACTATCTTTGATTTAATGTAGTTTAATAAAGGTTCTGTGTATTTACCAAGGAAAGAGTGCTATCCTATTGGAAAAAGTCATGCAAATAAGGTATTGATGGTAAATAATTTCTAGAACAAGTTCATTTCATTGAACTGCAAAGATCTGAAAGCACTTTACCGACCTGATAAAATCTCCGCTCATCAAAAATTCCAAAAAAGCAAAAATTTTACTGACACAGGAACTGTGGCAAAGAATACATATTCCAACAATGTTGACGTTACAGTGCTTATATAAAGCATTGAGGATGTGCAAGGGATGGGATAATTATGCAAATTAACCATGTTCTTACGTGGTAGATGTGTGGCAAAACATGGATTGCATTAAAAGTTTTTTCTGAGAGTCCTACAAGTTAACTTAATGTTCTTTCTTCTTCCCAGTTCACTCAGATCGCCTGCAAAGTGTTGACTTGAAGAAAGGGAAGAACAGTAATGCCACCTGTGGTTTCCGGGAAGTAACAAGGTACTGTTTCTGATTTGCTAAGGCATCCAGGGCAGCTCCGAGTTGGGATGGGGGAAGGTCACATGAAGGGCTGAATCGCAAGTAGAGATCCAAAAATCCTCGTTTGGAAGGTGGTTTACTTTGGAGGTTCGCCGCTTGCCCTGCTGCATCTGGGTGGTGTCTGGGACCCGACCCACCTCAGTGCCTGGGGTCTGCACACGCTGGCCCCATGCAGCAGCAGATCGGTCCCTTGTGCCAGGCTTTGGGGTGAAGATGCTGCTTCTCTTATACAACATATACACTGAAGCAAAATCCTTAGCTACCTCCTTGCTAAGGATTTTACACATTTTACACATTAGGCTGCTTGTAGTTTAGGGCTAGAAGAAACAACTAGAAATCTAGTCTGATCTCCTGTGTATTTGAACCAGTTAGCCATTGCTTGAACCATATCTGTTCCTTGACCCTAGACATACAATTTTCCATTTAAAATATAAGGACAGCTGTGCTTGGGCAAATGGAAATTTCAGCCAGCCCAGTGCCTGCTTTCTTACCAGAGAGGCTTAGGACAGAAGGCAAAGACAGGAAAGCTAAAAGCTGATCCCCCTCTATAAAACTTTCCAACTAACAGCAACTTGCAGCTAGGTCAGATGTTATAGCCCCACCTTTTAGTAGCAGTTAGGAGACTTATTCTTCTGCCCTGTATTAAAATATATCTTTTTTCAGTAGATCCCAGTTTATTGAATAAACAGATTGGTCTGAATAAATATCTTGTCCCCATCATGTTATATTGTTTCACTAATCTATAAGTGAGCACCAAATTTGTTCTTATTACTCTTGATTAATATAATAATATTGAATAATGTAAAGCATAGTAACTATCCTTAAAGAATCCCACTAAGAACACAGCCTTTCACTGTGTTTTCCCTGTCAATACTCAAGACCTGTCATTTGGCGTTTCTTAGATCCATTGAATACGTGCTCCAAAGATGAAAAATATTATTTTTAACCAGAATATTATGTTTTATTACTTTAAATGACTAACAATATTCCCAAGTGAGTCACATCTGTAAATAACCTTTGCCATCTGAATTTGTAATCTGAAAGACTATGACCTGATTGGGTTTTTGTTTGTTTTACAGCAGCTACTTGATTGACATGAATTGATTCTGAAGTACATACTACCTTTTCCATTGTTTTGCCTAGATATAATGTTAAACTAATCAATCTGTAGTTATCCAAATTTCTGCTTGTCTATTTATTTTTTTTCAAACTGAGTATCTTCCAGTCCTTTGAAACATCATTATCATCAGCAGGTTCATTAAAAATCAGCATCACTGGCACAAAGATCACCGTACCTAACTCTTCTAGGACTGTCAATAGAAAGTTATGTAAGCATAGATCCTTTAAAATATTTCTCCAAAGTAGATGCCTTCCTTTCAGCTAATGTGGTTCAGAGTTTCCTTTAGATTTTTGGAAGTAGCCATTCTGAAGCATCACATATATTTTACTCTTTGTTATCCTTTGTTTGGGTATATTGAATGCAATGAGGTCATGATCATTGGTTCCTAGGCAACGACCAACTTCTACTCCAGTGATTAATTCATCTTTATCCATCATATGAAGTCCAAAGCAAAGTAACCTTCTGTGTCAGAAACTTATGATCTATAATTTTTAGAAAGCCTATGACATTTCATTAGTGTGAGACTTTGAGCACATCTTCCAAATGGAAGTCACTCTCTGTAACATCTTATTTGTTTATCATTCTTTACCTGTATTGCAGATATTAATATTTTTATGTCAGGCAAATAAGCTAGTATTAATCCATTTGCTTTGAAATACTTTCTTGACTCTATATTTAATAAGCCAGAGATCTCATATACACATTTGCAAGTAAGAACTATATATTTGGACAGAGAAGAAAAATTCAAAAATTTTGTGACTTATTTTGCATTCATATTACACCTTCATCTTACCATCCTAAATGGCCTTTAAAAAATTAATTAACATAATTTTGCTAGAAATTTATGCCAGTCACTGCAGTTTCTTTCCTCACTAAGTTATTGAGCCTGATAAAATGTTATTAGTTGATTTCTTGTAAGTAGGGATATTGAAGGGCAAAGTGGTTAAGTTCAGCATTTGAAGTGTGGGCATCTCATCCATATTTAGGCACCTCCGTGGCCTGATTTTCAGAGTTGCTGAGCATCAGCATGATCCCATTAGGGTAATTTATCAAGGTCATGCAGAAATCCTGTTCCAGGAATAGTCCTGACTCCCCGCCCTGTGTGTTAATGATGTGTAAAACCAAAATTAAGATATCGACTCCTTTATAGATAAGGAAAGGCACAAAAGCCCAGAGTTTCTAAAAAAAGAAGAGACAGGGCATGTCCCCCTACCTCCAGTTTCATCAGATCCAAACAATTTCATCTCCACCAGCTGTAATGAGTTCACAGCTATATTACGCTGTTTTGCAGTTCCCCAAACTACCACTAGTCGAAGCACAGAAAAGCTAAAAGTGTTAAACAAGCTCTTTGAGGCTACTGCCTGTTGTGTTGCTTTTCTCGGGCTGCAGGCAGCTCACCCTCCTCCCAGAACAGCCAGGCCTGGTTGCAGCCTGGTCCCTCTGGCGAAAGGGTATGGAAGATCCACAGGCAGCTGTAGGGGAAGGTGGCCTGAGACAGATTTTAATGAAACAGTGTGAAAATGGAGAGCAAATGCAAATTTCTGTACTGGAGAATAGAGAAAAGGAATGGCAGGAGGCAAAGCAGAACGATGGCAAGTTAATTGTTCAACCTAGGTGAAAAGTCCTACAACTCAGCCCCATGAAGCCTGTTATCTGATTGCTGTATGCCGCAGAGGTTTTTCTTTACAGGGCTGGAGAGTAATGGGAATAGAGACATTAAACCCTGAGCCACCAGGCGGGCAGGGAATTCAGATGCTGCCAGAGCAGGAGTGCTGAAATGAAAAAGTTATGTTTAGAATGAGTTCACTGGAACACGACCCCATCTGCACAGGATTTCTTTCTTTCTTTCCTTTTCTTTTCATTTTTGGTAAGTGGCAGGCAAGTTCTGGGCCAGATTCCTGATATGAGAGAAAAGCAGCAGAGTGAAATCAAAATTTTGGAAGAGCAATTCCCTGGGAAACAAGACTTGAGAAATGGCGCTGCTGCCTGCCATTTACCTCCTCCCCTGCTCTACCACTCACCTTCAGCAGAGTGGGCAGTGAGGAAGGAAAGAGAGATGGGAGCAAGAGACAAACATTATCTTTACAGGTATTGAGTAGTCTGGCTTACTGTACCCTGTCTGGTGTAGACACTTAACTGCTTACCTTTCTTTCACCATCGCCTTTAATTAAGTTCCCTTAAGGGTCGTCATGAGCAAGGGAGCTTGGCTTTTTTGTTCTCCACTCTTTTTTAAAGTGAACTGACACACTAGCCAGATTTTCCAAAGCACACAACTCCCTTTTGAATCAGATTTTCCACCAGATGAAAGTATAGAAGGAAAAAGAGGGTGAATGTGATTTTTTTCTTTTTTAAAGCTGAACAACTTTAAATTATCCCCATTCCCACTTTGACTGTAAAGGAGCTGAGATTGCACCTTTCTTTTAAGGCTTGCTAGGTGAGAATTTTCCCCTGTGGTCCCACAGCTCCACTTACAGGGCTGCGCTCAGTCTGGGCTCGCCGTGATGTCAGCCAAAAGCCAGCCTCCTGCCGGCCTGAGCAGCAGATTTGCTGGGGGGGGAAGAGTTCTCCTGGATTTTCTCCTTGGTCTGCTTGGTTGGAGGGCCACCATGGGTGCTGCAGGGAGGGCAGGGGCTGGTGTGCAATGGCCATGGCACCCTCTTCTCACCAGGAGAGCCCTGTGCAACCCTGCGCACTGGATCTCACACCCCTCTGCAGTCCAGACAGGGCATGTTGGTGCATTTACCCCCAAGGGATGGATGTCCCAGGTTCCATTTCCAAGCCACAGTAGGCACAGAGGTGATTTCTGCTTTATAGAGTAGCTCCCAAAGAGTCTAATTGCAGATGTGAAGAAAGCCCTGGACAGTAAGCAGTTTCATGGAAGTCCTTTACCTCGCTGTAGACTACCCCAGTAGATGTACAGAAAAGGCAATGGATGTGTCGCTGAAATGCAGGGCACCAAACCTATGTCACATCTGCAAAAGAAAACCTGCCTCTGACGAGATTTTGCCTCATGCCCGTCTTCTTACACTTGGGGATTCTCCTGAAAGTGAAAATACATCTCTTCCATAGCTTGCAGCACTGGGAGCAGGGGCCCGTTGCCAAAATATAGGCCTCTTGGGATGTTTTAGATGCTCTAAGGTAGCTAAGCCACCCCAGAGCTGGTAGAAAGGACTTTAGGATCCATGGGAGACCCACACCCTTCTAAAGCCACAACTGGAGGTCGTACTAGATGCTCTACAGCAACTCAAATGACGTGAGAAGCCTATGTTGAGGCAATTTAATGCTCCCCTGGGAGTTTACGGTAGCTGAAGACTGCAGGATCCAACTGGGTTAGACTTGATAAGTACCGTCATTCACGAATTTTATTTTCTATGTGTGTGTGTGGGGGGCAAACACCAGTAGGAAAGGCACAGAAATGACCTGTAGTAACACTCATCTGGCCGTTCTCAGCTTCGACTTTTACATTGCTTTTACTTTTTAATATGTCCAAATTTGGCTCTTATGGAGAAACTAAGATTGTCCGGGTGAGTATTACTAGAGATTACCTGTAACTGCAGGAACAGCATTCCCTCTAATTTTAAAAGGGGTGGTAATCCCATGTGCTGTTGGCTGTCTGCTGCATCAAACCCGCTTCTAAGCACTCTCTTCTGTGGTGGAGAAAGGTATGAGCTCAACCAAGGGGGATGTCACAGGACAATCACCCTGCACAGGTAGAATGGGTCAAAGCATCATGTTTACCTTATTTACCTTTCCTGCTCCCTATCTGCTTGTGAAAGTGATATTTTATGTAATCTAATAGGCTGCAAAATAAAATCATTTTCACAGAGAAGTGAAACTAATAACTGGCTATAAATGTAGGACACGTGGAAATTTCCTGGATTTCCCACTGCTGAATTTTGCTGACTTATGAGACTAACAGTCCTGGAAGATTTTTCAAGGTTTTGTATATTTACTAGAGCAAAGATTTGAATTTTTGGAGGTTCATTGAGTGCTAGACCATTAGCACGATTTAAAGGAAAATATTACAAAAACGAAACAAAACCAAACCCCACCAAAAGGATAACACTGAACTGGGAAAAATTTTTGCTTGCTTTCTCTGCAAACCACTTAGAAAGATTATTTATTGACGTGAAAACAGTTTATGATTGATCAGGCTGGTATAGAGCTTGAGCTCAAAACTTTTAATCAACATTATTACTATTCCTCAAAGATTCAAAAGGAAATATAGTAATTTAATGTTAAGTGAAGAAAGAAGAGGAATTAATGTCATCAACCACAAAAAAATAGCCACAAAGCCTAATCTGGTTTTAACATAGCTTTTATCTCATATCTGTTAACTCAGAACTGTTCAGAAAACAGGTATTCTTTATTCTGTTAAAGAAAACTGGTGTTGCCTGCTCTCTTGCTCTCTTGTTTCTTGTTTACTGCACAGTCTACCCTGCCAGTGAAATGAATTATTCACTCCAAACAGCCTTTTGTAAACAGACAAGTTTGAATTTTTGTTCCAGAAATTGCACTTCCGTAGACAGATTCTTGCAGTATTTTATTGATCTTTCACAGATGAAGAGAAAAAGTAGTAGAGTTTGGTGGAAGAAGGAAGCAATTTGGGGTTAACTGCCAAGAAAGGCGTTGACAAGATCATATGGTTTCACCTTTTAAGCTTCTCTGCAGAGTGTAGAGTAAGACAGGTATGAAGTTTTACTTCCAGATTCCCTGAGACTACACAGAGTCGTAAAAAGAAATTGTTCTTCTCTACAAACACAATATTAGGAATGGATGGAAAGCACGAAATATTTTGCGGACTTTACTGTTTGTCAGTGTTCCACACAGTGATCAATCCAAAACCTTCCTGTAGTAAAAATAAGAAACAAAGGGCAAAAATATTAACTTCCTCCAGCATTTTCTAAAAAATGTTGAAAGAGGTGCAAGTGGCATGGCTGGGGCCTATTAAATACAACTGTCATCAGGGGCAAAATATGTGGAGAAGACAGATACTTAATTCTCTGTTTTTGCCAACTTGAGTCCTCTGCCCTTCCCCAGGTCTCTCTAGCTTGGGCTCTGGACAGTAGAAAACTTCCCTGGCAAAAGCTTTATCTGAACTGACACATTTCCATGAAAAAATTTCAATGTTGATCCATAAACACTTTCTTATGAAGTAAATAAATAAAAGTCCACACTAGCTCCACTCAGTGTGGTCCCTCGCTAAACGTCAGACCAGATAGGCAAATAATTTGACAGCATTTTTTCACACAGGACATATCCTAGAAAAAGAGACTCAGTTGTGTCCTTAAATAGAGCTCCATGATACTGGAGAAGAAACCATCAAACTCCTATACCATACCTGAGGAAGTAATCCTCATAGAAGGAAAATACACATCTTTTTCTGCTGCTGGTGAGCTCATCCCATGAGGCAACAAGATTTATGATAGCCCTTGATCTTTTTATCTTGACTGGTAGTTTGCAGATCCTTTAATTATGCAGAAGTAGCAGATTTTTTCTGCGAGGTCTGTGAGCTGCAGGGCTGGCTAATGGAAGTTGTTAGCCTCTTTTTTTGCGAACCTTTTTGAAAGCAATTTCAAAGTTAGGTAAATAGCTCAGAAACACCCATTAGGTATGCAGGTGTGACAGCCACTAGTTCATATCCTGAACTATCTCTTACTGTTGTTTTTTTTCTGGAAAGAAAGGTCTTTCCCATATTCCAGGGCTGTTTTGCCCAGGGAGAAGAGGACTGCTAGTTTTCCTTATGAGTTTGCTTTTGTTTGCAGGGAGAAGGAGTGATGGGTATTGCATAAAGATTATTTCAGGGAAGATCCTGTACCAAAACCTATTTGAAGGAGACAACCTTTGCATGTATTATGAGCTTTTAGTTGTATGTAGGAGAACACAGGAAAATGCTGAGTCATTCATCACTTTAGAAATTTTTGTAAATAGGCGTTTCTGTCATGTTAAAGCAGCTTGAATTTTACATGGCAGGAATCTCCATCATTCACTCAACCTTTCAATTCATAAAGAAAGTGTAGCAAAAGCGGGGAGGACAGCAGAAAGATGTTACAAAATGATCTGGGAGAGTGGTGTTGTAGAAACACAGATAAGCAATAAGGCTAAATCTGATTTAGAAAAACAGTTGTCAGATAAATATCACCAAAAATATAATAAGCAAACTGAAGAGAAATACTTAGAAAACAATTATGATCAGCAAGATGAAAATAGGAGAAGAGATTAGTTTTCAAAGTAGCCAGAAGATTTTTAGTTCTTGCCTGCATTTGCATTATGATCTAGAATATTGCCTGAGTTGCCTGAATTAGAAACCTGAGATCCTATGCTAATGCATGCAATAAAATGCCATTTCTAATTTTGTATTCTAAAACAAATGCATTAATTAAAGAAAATTAAGGGTTTGTCAGACAGAAGGCCTGTGCTGGCCTGTAGAGGTTCCTGTCTCCCAGCTGTTAGACAGGGTCCTTCATTTGAGATGTGGTAACTGAGCGAGATACATCGCTGCACTGAGTGGAAAAATAGGGTCAGTTGATGGTGACTCACATGAACCCATTTTACTTTGCTTCACAATAGGGTAACAGCACATGCACAGTGAGCTACTCTGTCTCAGCTGACAAAGTCCGGAGCAGCCAGCTGGATTATGCCCCTTGTATCACGTCACAGGCCGGGAGGCTAACAGTCACAGCATGACCTAGCTGCATAAACTCCACGGAGTATAATTCTGGGCACATAATCTGCAAAGACATGTCTGTAGATCAGAGAGTCATGAGGAAAGAGCAAAATAATAAAGGGCTTTGTTTATTTATAGATAGAGCAAATATTGACAGTATGAATATAATGACTAGGGAAAGATATACATATGAATGTTTGAAAGGCATAAATATTAATGAAGGAGTAAACTGTTTTTCATGGTGCTGACAGACACTGGTAGGAGACAGGTTAGAGCTGCATTCTAGAAAAGAGTTCTTATGACTTGATTATCGCATAAGCTGCATGCAAACAGCTCCCAGTCAATGAGGCAGACCCAGCTGTGCTTGATATGATCCCACATGCGGCCTACGGCAAGTAACTCAGGTTTTTGCATCTCTGACTCAGAACTTATCTATTTCATGGGGGGCTGTTATGAAACTCAATTAACACTTGCGAAGCTTTTGGATGGCAGTTGCCGCATAAGTGTGAGGTATTATATAATGGGATGAAATTAAGGACAGTGAAGTCTGATTATCAGGGAAAAAAAATCCCAACAATGTCATCTGTTAGATTGGGGAATAATGCCGTAGGGGAAGCAGTGGATGACTCATTGCTTGAGTCAATTAAATCTGGGCTGGATGTGGCACCAGCAAATATAATGTAGGGCACAACCTTCTAGTAGGAAAGATATGGTACACATGACCCGATTTCTATGATCTTATGCTTGACTCTATAACCAACCAAGATTATATGAGCTCATATAAACTTTACATCATTTCTCATGTGTTTCTCATGTGTTTAAGGACTCTCAGAACATTGTTGTGGCCTGTGCTCAATTGATGAATGCTTAATATACTGAAGTGCTGGAGATCATTAGCATTCCTGAGGTTGTCTGGCATGCTTTGTTTATGCAGTGTGGAAATGGGAAATATTTCTTTCAGCCTTTATGAGATATTGGCAGTGTCACCTCTTATAACCATCAGCCTAACAATTATTTGACAAAATATGCTGATTATTGAAATTGCACTGTTAATATGCATTGGTGCCAGAATATTATTAGGACCTAGAGCCTGCACCACATGGAGGACACAGACCATGTGGTGGGTGCTGTGCAGCTGCTTGATTCTCCTCCTTACTTCACTAAATCACAGAATTTGAGGGCTGTCCTGACCTTGTTAGCTTAGATATCCTTCATGGCTGGGTATCAGCACAAATTTTTATTCCCCCTGAAACAGCTTATTGCTCTACCTATGCCCTTGCTAAAATCTGGGGATGAATTGCTAGGTTTTAAAAGGCTTGCAGAGAGGAGGAAAATAGCACTCTTTTTTAAGGGGCCACTCACAAGTCTATGCTCCAGACACATGCAGCCCACCTAGATGAAGTTTCTTGGTTAGGAGCCCAATCGTCTTGTTTAAAACATGAAAGGCGACAGTAGCTCCTGGAGAATGATTTAGATTTTTGGCATCTCCATGAGAGGATCTTATCCTCACTGAACAAAAAAAAAGCCTTATTTTGATGCCTGTAGATGAATCTACAGGAAATCCTACACTGTTCCACTGGATGGACAAGATCAGCGGTGGCTGTGTTATTGGATGCTGCTGACGTGAATTGTGAGGAAGTCAGCTGAAACACTTGGCTTCAGTAGGGATTTGCTCCACTGACCTTGTGCAAAAATCAAGTAACAAGATCTACTTGCTTCCCAGAGTTGTACAAAATTCAGACTGCTGGTGTTTCAGCATTCATGTCACAAGGTAAAATAGCACCAGGACTGGAGGTGCCAGGAGTCAATAAAGGTTTGCTCTGGGGCTCAAAACACCTTTTAGTGGCCCTCTGTGTAGAAGCTACTGGCTTTAGCACCCAAGCTTGATTGGTTTCTGACCTACATGTTAGTGTGAACGCCAACATAGCCAACTTGGCCTCATACTGACGTGTGGTGCCTTCTGCTTAGAGTAGCCAAAACAATAGTCAGTGCATTCTACCTTTACAGCACTTTTGTTTCAAAAACTCTGAAACATATCACTCCCTGATATACCTAGGTGTACCTTGAGCTAGACTGTGTCCATTTACAGATATTTGGGAAAACAATCTCTGAAGACAGAACCTGGCAGATGTGCACTGTACTTAAAGAAATAATTCAGCCACTAGGTTTGAGTGACACTAACATGCATTTACCATCTTCTGTTCATCTCCAAAATATTGGAGTCTATGGTAGTATCACTCAGTGCACACAAAATGATCTGATGCCCAGTTATGTTTGACCAGGTATATCAATATATGTGGAACCTCCTGGGCTAGTATACTGATATCCATTGATATACCTGTTACCTTGCTCCCTAAGAATTGCTGGTGCTTTAGATACACAGCTCCTCCTTGCAGTAACTGTCACCACACAACACGGCCAGTTCCACCTGCAGACATCAACTCATTTGCACTTGGTTTGTTGTCACGGCTGCCTTTGCAAACTGCTCTACCTTAGGTCGTGCTTGAGGAGTTGCACCATATGGAGGGGTGATCCTCACCAATGATTACAAAGTCATTGCTAACCCCCATGACCCATATGGGTGGGTTCCCCTGGGTACGTTGCAGCCAGACCAAGGTCACTGAGCAGCCAGCCTCCTGGATGTGGGTAGCCTGAGGCCAGCCTGTAGCAACCAGCCAGACATGACAATGCTGTTGTTGATGAATGTTTGCTGTGGTGATCTCATGGTGATGTGATGACATTAAGTTGAACAAACAAAGTCGTGGCTAATTGACTCATCAGTAAACATTCAGCTAAACAGAATTAAATGGAGAGAAAACTCTGTGAAATGATTTAATTTAATAGGGAGCTCCTGATGACAGGATTTTATTAATTATAACTTCACAGGGCCCAGGAGTTACAAAATGAGAGACTGGAAAAGTTTCAAAAGGATGCTGGAAAGAATCATCCAAGTTTTAGGAGGGTATTTTTTGCTCCAAAAGGTAATCCAAGCCACTCTGAATGGGAATTTTTAACATTTGTTCATTTATAAGATGAAATAAAATTACATTCTGTAATAAGCAGGACATCAGAAACACGCACCTTACACATTCCCCTTAGCACTCAGTGCATTTGTGTACATCACCATTTCTAAACTATCCAAAATAAAAGCCAAGCCTCAGGTAAATTAAGAGATTTATAATTGGTAGTTTTCAATTTCTAGTCAGCATTTCAGAGGAAAGGCGGCTACATAAAACAGAGCTTCATTCAAGGCAGGTCCTGTTTTCATCATTAGCTCTATACAGAGGTGGAAATTTGGCTTAAAAGGATAGCTCCTTGTTCTTGGGGCTATTTGAATATAGCACTTCTCACACAATATTTCTGAAAGTATTTTGTGGTGACACTATTGGTGTAATTGTTATGAAACATGCCTTAATGAACCATCTCCATCCTGTAGTGACCCTTAGAAAGATTATTTCTGTGATGATTCTTTTAGCCACAACTTTGTTAAAATAAATGTTAAGGTTTAGAATGAAAATTTCCAGTAGGAAAGGACTTGTATCAGTGTAGAAGTGGTAAGTCTCCAATTTGACAGCATCAGCTGCTACTTCAATTTTTGTGTTCCCAACAGCATCCTACTAAGTTTTATGAGCAGCTGTGTTAGCACCAAACATCTTTCAATGGCATTTGCTGTGAGAGAGCTCAGCTTTCCGCTGCGGTGCAGGCCTGCAGTGATCACACACCTCTCAAAATATTTACAGAGCTGTTACTACAAAAGTGACTATTGCAACATCGAGCAACATCTACCCATACCCCTGGTTATTGCTACCAGACTAAATCCTGTCCACTAGTTGGAAGACACCTGTAGCCCCATTCAAAATTCAGCTGCTTCTTCCTCCTGGAAAGCAGTGCATGATTATACCATTTGTAGATTACTTTCTTCTTGGCACTTGCCTATACACAGAGGACCAAGGATTTCCACTGGACTCTGTCTGTGGGAGAATGAACCCAGGAACAATTTTATCGTCTCTCAGAATCACTATTATAATTCTCTGTGCATAACGTGATTACTTACGGCAGTGTTTTTAGATTTTTCTCTTTCCTTCTCCCTTCACATCCAGGCCCTTGTTCTACCTTAGTAGCTCTTTTTTCACATCTCCAAGTTAATCTCTCCCTCTCATTCCCAACTATAGAGGTATTAATGCATGAACCAGCTAGCCTCTCCTCCTTATGTTTGTACCCTCCTTCCTGCCCCCTCCTGCTGGTCTCCCACAACTCACAGTCAATCCAGCGTGCAGCTGACAAAATCCTTTCCCATTGCTCTGACCTCATCCCCCTCTTCCCTGAACCTCTGCATTTGCCAAACCTTCTTCAGCATCTGTGTCGATGCCCCCCTTTTCACTTCTTACAAAGAGCATCCCATGCCAATCCCATGCCAATCCCATACTCTTTGCATAGTTCGCCATCCAATTTTTACAAAGAAAATCTGTTCTGGCCAACCTAGCACAATTTTGTTTCTTTTCTCATTTGGGGGGGATTTTTTTTATGTTTACAGCCCTTTCTGGCAAGGACCTATAGTCAGAGTCTAGATTAAATATGTCAAGTTGTTTATGGCATTATTATGCAGGAGAAGCATATATAATTTGTGGAGGATAAATTTGCAATTGTGGTGATACACAACATGTGGGCTAGTTCCTTAGTTCTTGCAAGCAGATAATTCTTTCTTAGAAGTCAGCACAATTAACATCACCTCTCTAAACCTTCGCAATAATTACTTGCATTATTTTAATCAGAAGAATAACCTTGTTCCTTTGAATCTTAATTAATAAGAGTTACCAACTATAAAATATTCTTTATGTGTTGGTTTGGAGTACCTTCTGATGGCTCTGTATTAAGCCAAATTAGATCCTTTAGGCATGCTAAAAACACAGGAGTCCCAATGACTCACAGACCTGCAGTGTGATATGATGCCTGTGACTTTTAGGTCACTGGTTCAGCTCAGAAGATACTGAAGGTCTTCATTGAGAAGCTCGGAGAGTTCCGCTGCTCCGTCTGCTGTTGAATGCCCATAATACTCACAACTTTTGATTGGTGCTACTTATACCAGTAATAAACAGTGGCTTCTGCTTTTCCCTTTCCTGCTATTGTTATTACATCCTCTCAAACAGCACATTTGTTTCATCCATCTGATGTTTCCTGTGGGTGATACAGCATTTATGGAAGTTAGTAGAATTTTTTTCCACACTGCTTTCTCAGGAAGGAGCTATCTTCATTTTGATGAGTTTGTTAAGCTTTGCTTGGTAGAGATACTCTAGCTGATACCCTCAATAGGAAAAGGTGATAGTGAATAGATTTAAAAGATGAAAATGTCTTTGACTAAGATAGGTGGAACGTCAGGATGTGTTAGGAAACAGTAACCTCAGCTCTTGGTGCTTACGTTACTGCCATTCTGTGCATGAATAAGAAGTACTTAATTCTTTACTTTCCTTCAAGAATTCCACCATTTTATGAAGAAAACACATGCATGCAAATATCAGGGCCTTTACATCAACAGATGAGGAAACTGGATGATCAGACTATCATTTTAGGCTCTTCTATTGAGGAAAATTAATTACAAGTTAGGTGATTCACAGATTTCTGAACTGGATTGGAAACATCTATTAATTTTACAAAGTATTTCAGCTGACAGCTGCCAAAGGAGTCTTCTAGTTGGTCTAACACTAGAACTGTCAGTTGCTTTAGCTGATTGCTGGAATTGGTGAAGGACGACAGCCGGGTTAATCAGAATATATAGACACAGTAGAAGTAAATATTGTGCTAAATTTAGCAGCCCATTCTGCTAGATTGCATGAGCAGCAGTAGGTGTAACTGCTATATATTAGGCTCAACCGTCACAATGAATTTACAGGACTCCCAAGGGCAGTTGATTCAGCTGATGCTGCCACGGCTAAATGCCGGTTTTTCTATTACCAGGTAACCCTGGTTTTCTGTTTTTCTTGATCAGTAACCAAAATGCTAATTAAAAAATAAACATAAATTCTACATATATATTTTTTTTTTCAAAATTGGATTGGTGAGGAGGGAGAAAACTGGCTGAAGACTACTGAAATGATTTTTCATTCTGAGATATGACCCTCATTCTGTAAGGACTTTGTTTTGCATTTGCTTAGCTTTACACAGTGTTGGATCAAATAATGAAAGAATAGAAATACTTTACTCAAAAGTGCAGGACTAAAGGCTAGGTAGGTCTGTACCCTTATGTACAAATGCACCAAAAAATACCAGTGGAAAAATGCTTCTGACCTTTGAATTGACATACTAAAAATTAGCATTGGTCTGAGTTGATAGACTTTAACAATGATTTCTGCTACAACCTTATTAACTGACCAAAGAGCTCACTGGCAAACTGATTAGATGTGCAATTAGACCTACAGAGAAAAAGAACTCCTTCAGTCACTAATTCTTCTAGTAAGAAAAAGACGTTAATAGTGTCTTTTCCAAATTGTGCAAATGTTCAAGGTGATACGAAAGGAAACCATTCTACAATAAAGCCTGCTTTGATATTCTCCTGGAAGGATTGACATGAGATCTGTGATAACTCCTTCCAGGTGTGTCTCAGGCTGAGGTAGCAAGGGCTCGAGAGGGAGGATGCAAACTTCTGGTGCAGCCTCTACTTCAAATGCAGCGCCCTGCCTTATGTCGCTAACAAGTGTCCCCAGGAAAAAGCTTTCCTTGAAGACCATGAGGTGAGACTCAAAGAGGTGATGTTACTCTCTCCACAGTAATAACTTTAAAAGAAATTATGCTTTACATTCATACATTTCTGGGTAGCAGTTGTAACTTAGATGTGTTACACAGATCCATTAAACTTTATGCTGCCATTACCAGCCCCTTCTTTCCTCTCACCCTGGCTTTACAGTCCACTTAGCTCTGTTTACTGACTCAGGATTTCACGGCCAAAGCAGACAGAATTCAGCTTTTTAATAAGAATTGACAGTCTGGTCTCGTGTACCATGCTCCTTTGCTATAGGTTAATGTGAAAAATCTTGAGCATGGCTATTTTTGTTCAATTTGTAAAATGTTAGCTCATGACATTGAATGTCATTCAGCCCGGCACTTGAAGCACTGAATGTCAATTAGCTTGAATAAATGGAATAACAATTTCAGATAGGCAAAAAAATAACTTTGGAAAATTCTAGCTGAAATTAATCCTCTAGAGTCATTTGTCAAAGATGTGTAATCTGGATGCTAAATGCTTTTCTTAGAAAACACTTTTGCAACTGTCCTATCAAGGCCTAGAACAAACAAAGGAACAAAGCCTGGAAATCCATATTTCAAGACTTATTTTTATTTTGTCCAATAAACAACTGTCACTGAAAACACAAGGAGAGAGGAGCTGTGATTCTGTGGGTAGTGCATACATCTTGGAGTGAAAACCAAGTTCCAGTGCTCCATCTACCATTCACTCATCCTTCACTCAAACCTCTGGGCAGCTGAAACAGAGTCTCTCCCTCCCACTTCCCATGACATTCATTATGCTCCTGGCATAACAACTTTCTACATGGCTTCCAGCCTTAATCTGAAGGTCCTTGCATGACTGCATTGTGCAAGGGTAGATTCTGCCCACTAAGAAAGTAAAGCTTCCCAGAAAGTTTCTACACGCAGAGATAGTGTCCTTTGTATGTGAATCAACACAAGGAATTGCTTACATAGGTTTAAAACTGGATTGTATGAAGAAATCCTGCTTGTTTTATACACTCACACAGATCTAAAATGGCTAGTCCAGTTTTGCTGAATCTTAGGATGAATAGAACATGTCATTTCCAAATGAATGCATCCTACAAAACCACAAGTAATGAGAATACGGAGAAGAAAAGACCAGAATATGGGCCTTGTAATTACTACAAAGAATAGCGTTTGATTCATAATTCTGCTTCTGGTGGTCTCTATTTCTTGTGTTTGAAGAGAGAAATGACTGTGTCTGACAGATGTTCATTATGTATTTTTAAAGTTACAGTAGGTTTATTTGAATGTGACACCGTGCATTTGCTGTTTCTCTGGGTAGAATCAAGTGAAATTACCGTGCAGTACTTGACAGGGCACTTCGTTACCTGGGGAAATCTGCAGTGCGAGTCATTTAATGTATTGCAAATGTTAGAGATGCCTTTTTAATATCGGTATAAAACCTGTAAGAGTACAAATATCATAAGGAGACGGTACTGATTTACAGCTTTCTAGCTAGACATGTGAATGTTTTAGCTTTGTTTTGAGATGAAATACGAAATGTAAAACTCTCTTGAGACCACATGTCCTTATAACCTTTAAAACACTTAGAATCAGTCAGTCTAGGAATTAACTTATTCTCAGTAGAAGTTAGCATAAGTTATTTCAAAGCTCGCTGTTTACATAGGTCACAAAAGTTGAAAACAGCTTAAGACATACTTCATGCATTATTACTATCTATGTAAGTAATAGAATTTTGTAAGTGAAATGTACAATAAATAGACTATTGAAGGAAAAACAGCAGAAACATGAACAATAACAGTAACTGGTTAACTAAAATAGATGCACTCTTGTTCTAAAGACATCTTGTTAGTTAGTGACAGGCTAATTAATTAATGACCAATGTTTAAACCAGGTGCATGTGATTTCTTTTAGCTGTGGTTTATACTGGGATGTAACGAATGCTGATTAAAAAAATACTAAATACTTACTCTAGAATTTAACTGGGTGCCAAATATGCATTTGGGGCCCTATTCTTCAAGCTGCTCAGTGTTTCCTGTGAGGCAGTCATCAACTAGGAGTGATATTGGACCCCTTCTTGAAGGTCTGACTGAGTGCTGAGGGCACTTAGCCTTTGATCTTTTTTAGTTCACAAGACGCCCGAGGCACAAAGTGCTATAAATGCTTACTAGACTCAATTGTGTAGTATTACTTACTTACAGAATTTGGGTTTTTATGGTTTAGATTTCTCGTAAAACTGTTTGGGACTCACAGTACTTCCCACCTGACATATTGTCTAACCCTCTGGACCCTCATAACATTTGTCAAGCAACTGAAAGACCTTTCTATTTCAAAATGCCCTGGATTTCAGAAGTGGCCACTGACTCTCCCATGCCCATTCAAAGAAAGTTGGGGCCCTGCTAAACCACTCTAGGAAGGCTGCAATCTCCCAGTCCCAGTACTAGAAAAATAAGATCTATGATCAAGCAGAGATTGTTTCCTTTGCTGAGTTGCCATTTCACAGTCAGAGTAATTGGGAGATATTCCTACAGTCCTCACCTCTTTTCATCCTCCCCAGTCATTAATGCAAGACAACTCTTGTTCTGCCACCTGAATGCCTGCATCCCTTTTATGGAGCTCCGGTAGAAGTTGTCTGGGATACTGGATGTTAAACTTCAAGTGATTTAAGAGAAAATTTGTCTCTTTCCTGATATTCTGCAGGTGAAGCATCCTGACAGAGAAGCCTGTATAAATAAATGAGAAATAGCAAATGATCTGGTCACTTCAACAACATAATCCAGAAGAGTTGTATGGATCCCTCAGGAGGGAGCTGGAAATTTTTACTTACAAGTAGTTCCAGGGTATGTTTAGTCACCACAACCTGAGATTTCTTCTCACTTGATCACTAGGGAAGAAGAGGAGAGACTAATATGCAGCCAAGATTCTCCTTTGGGATGTAAAGCAGCAGAAGGCAAGTACCCCTGCCCCACTGGGACAGCTGCTCTCCTCGCTGTAACAGCTGCCTAAGCTTTCCAGGGAGGAAACAGAGGCCATTTCACTGAAGCCTGAGCCACATGCCTGCAAACTTGCTCCCTATACTGCAACCAACACTCACTTCTCTTCTCTGCCCATAGTGTCTCTGTGCTTTGGGGCTGCTGAGAAGACTACTTCACAGTTGAAGCTGCCACCACTCAAGACTGCACCCTGAAAAGGTAGACAATTCTGGGTTGCAGGTAAGTCAGGGTCCTTGTAAACGTGGGAAAAAAGGATAGTCACCCTCTCGACAAAACTGACTTGTGCCTACCACCTTTTAAGTTAGTAATAGAAAAAGTCTCCAAAAGGAAGTGCCTGTGTTTCCTGTAAAGACTATGGCCAAAGGAAAAATGCATTTGAAAGCCTCCATGGAAAGATCTGGACTGTCTGAATACAGCATCTAAGCTTAGGATCTAACTTCTCTATTTAGTTTCTAGGGTGGGTGTGTTATTTAAGGGAAGGCATCTTTCTCGGTTCAAGTTAGTTTGCTCAGACCCAAAAGGCGGCTCATGAGTCATGCAGATAATGCTCAAAGAATCAAAACTAATATTGACTCCTTCTCTGAAATGCTTCAATGGTTTGCACATCTCTCTATATTACATATTTTCTTCTGTGTTCCTTACAGAGTTATATGACTAGTGCCTTCAGCTAGTGAGGGTCAAAGTCTTACATATGTACATGGACACAATGAATAGTTTCAAGAGTTTTGCTCTCATTTGTTTAAGGCACCTACAGTGTGGATGCACATGATCAGTCATCTCAAAAAGACACAGCTGTAATAGCAAGTATCCCTTTTACTTACCTTAGCTGATCAGGGCATTGATTATAGAAATACATTTTAGTCAGTAAGTTCCACACCACCTACATTTTCAAACAACTGTCAAAGGGCAAACCAAAAGTGTATGGTCTCCTGACTTCCTAAAATATGCTGTAAAGAACAGACAGAGATCCATAAAATACACAAAATGTCTCAAAACGTCTCAGTGGTGTGTTGTTCCTGAGCCTGTTTAGCACTCATGATGGTGTGTAATACAGTTGGGCTTACTGCAGATTAGAATGAGGCAATGTGTTGCCAGTTTGAAAAAAGTGTTAACAATTAAAAAAGTGCCAATCAAAGCAAAAAGATGAAACATTACACAGCTATTAAGAATATTATTCAGTCCTTTTAAATTATTGCCAATTTAGATACTTCTCTCGTTAAATCATTCTTGCTAGGTATTGTACTGAATGCCAGTTTTCAAGAACAAGACAGTCCACAAGCTTAGCTCATTAATGAAGACACAACCTGGTAGGTAATTTTATAATTAAAATGGATATTTTGAGGACTAGACTGACTTTTGCTACATATCCACTTCTCAGTTCAGTAAGAGATTTTATGCAAAAGAATTTTCATGCTAAATTGCAAGAGTAATTGAAGAGATGAAAAGCGAGGCACAGTTGAAGATTTCTGTGACTGTTTTGAGCAGAACAGCCTTAAAATGTTCTGTTTATTAACACAGTGGAGAAAGGTTTGTGTAAGGTTAATGTTAGAATCACTTAGGATGGTAACTCCTTCTGCAAAGCATCTGCATAAATTAGAAAAAGCTGCCAGATTTCCATCTGTTAGCAATACAGCTTCAGCCACAAAGACAACTGTCGTGACAACCACACTGAGTTAGTCTTTCAAATAAAACCTGTTAAAAGCTACTGCCCTCCAGCCTCCACCCACTGCAGTTAACGGCATTAAATAACACTCTAACTGGTATTTATTTTCTTAGGCATTCCTCACTTGTGCAGCTGCTGGCACACTGGCCTTTGATTTAAAATAACCTCAACAGGATAAGAGTTTACAGTCTCTGAAGGTCACGATGTGTATGAAGTGCTTGTCTGAAAGAAACATCCAACCTGAACTTTCTCAGGCTGATGTTACTGGATTCTGTATACTTGTCTCTCACCTATTTTGCATGGTCTCATGTCTGGGAACTGTGATGGTTCTGATGATTTCTTCCAGATGATGGCTAACCACAAAGAGACCACTGGGGCTGTTCTGGACAACTGATCTAGGTTTAAAGGTGGTGGGAATCACCTTTAGGGCCTTTCTCCCCTCCCCATCCAAGCTCCTCCTGCAGTTTTTGATGAACTTGGGTGGCACAGCAAGTTCAGGCTAGTTTCAGCTCATCCATGAAATCTGTGCTGACAACAATATCAAAGCTATTAGAAAAATCATTTGTAGAAGGTCCCTCATTCAACAGTCTATTTTTACACAGGCATTTCAGCATCTCAGGGTAACATATATACCACCTACTGACCTTTGTAGGAATAGGCTTAACTTTCTAAAGCCCTCACTGAGATGTGGATATACAAATGAATAGACTTTGTTGTAACAGTAGAACTATTTTTGTGCTGTTTTGTCACTGTTGCCATCACGTGGACTGGACTGCTGTCAGGGACAGTCTACTGGTGGGGCCAAGGGTGCTGGAACCCTTCCCCCTTCCATGGGGGGGATGTTTGTCCATCTGCCATGGCAGTCCCTTGTCCCCATTGCAGTTGCCTCCAGCACTGGTTATGCCTGGGTACATGTACTGCACGCTCTCACACTGGCTACACAACTAGGATAGAAGAAGGGAGTAAAACCGATTATCAGAAATTTGTAACTAGTGATTTAAAAGCGGTGAACAAATTTCTTGTTGGAGGCTGGAATACCCAAGAAACTGTTAATGAGCATAATAAAAGCTTGCTGTTGTCTCCTGGATGTTTAAAAAGGGCTGTTAAAAAGGACCGTTGCATGAACAATGTTGCATTCAAACCAAAAATATAAAGCAGTGATCTTTTTTAGTTATCAATGTCAGCAGAATTCCCATAAATAATGTCTCATTTAGTTTTGTGCACAAGCTTCAGATTTAGTCCTGTACATCTTTATGGGAGGAGAAAATAGTCACTGAGATTTCTTCCTCTGGGCTCCATGATATGTTGCACTTTATAGTGGAATTATTCCTAAGATTTTAGTGTGATCGCATAGGAGTCAAAGGGCATCAAACACCCAAATATCAGATGCCATTACTTTTAATTAAAAGGACCTTTTCTAAAGGAAAAAGGGGAAAAGCTCCCAGCATCTTTTGTTTAGGACACCTGAAAAGATTGAGAAATAGAGTTTCTGACTTTCCTCAGCAGAGGATACAAAGACGGTTCTCATGTCTGTTGGAAAGTGTTACGACGAGGCTGTGCAGTAGCTCTATGAATTTAACTTCTTCAGCTTATCTGACAAATACTTAGTATCTGAGCACAATATGGAACATTTTGTTGGGCTCGGTGTGCATCCTTTCAGGTTTCCATTTGGACGACAAACCAAAGACTTCTGATTTCATGTCAGTCCAGATGAACTCTCCTTCCTTGTCTATCTCTGCTCTTCTTGCGTTGGCAGCTGCATGGAGGAAAAACAGCTCGCACTGTGTTGTTCAGCTCAGGGCAGGGAGGGGACCTCTGGGAAGAAGTGGGATAGAGGAGGTGGTTAGGTGCTGCGCTCTGTGGGTGCTCAGAATTGCATATGGGTAAGCCATGTGATGGTGGTGGAACGGTGCCAAGCAGAGGTATGAATAGAAACCAGCATCAACCCTCCCTTGAAACTCAGTGCAGAAGCAAGGCAAGATTTTATTGACACTGTGAGGCACAACGGATCTATTCAATGAAAAAAGATGATACAGGCTAACAGTGGGGTGCTAGGGCACAATAACAGTAATATCCTGGGTTCAAAACCAACATCACTGCCCTCTGGCTGGCTCAGGTGTGCTGAAAGTTAGTCAATAATGACACAGCATCTTCAAAGCATTTACAGCGTTGGCCAATTAAAATTCCTTCCCTAGCACTTTTATTCCTGTTTGTTAAGGGTTAGATCAGGCTTTTAACTTCAAGGGAGGAGCTGTGGGAGGCTCTTTGGAGTAATGCTCCTTCCAGCACATCCCTCTTGTGTGGGAGGCATGATGATAATCAGCTGCGGCTCTTTCCAGGACACAGCCTGGGGAGGGGGCAGGGAAGGTGACGCTGCAGCCATGCAGCAGCTGAGATAGGAGTCAGCCCCCATCTCAGGATGCCTTCTCCAGGGGCTGGTGGTTGACTCCCTGCGCTGCCAGTTGCACCCTCATCTGCCTGCACCCAGGTTCCCCTCTGGGACCAGGCAGAGTGTGAGGGTGGAGGGATGAGTTTTACCTGGAGGGACATCACGTCAGAGGAGTGGGGAGCAGATCAAGCTCATTGCTCCTGGTTCCTCTCTCCATACCCAGTTAGCTGGGCTTGCCTGGCCCAGAGGAAGGGCATGCACTAGCAAGAGGCATCACAGCTGGGGGGCTTCTCCTGCATGGCTGGAGGCTTCTTCAAGGGTTCTTACAGCTCCTTCAGTGGCAAAACTGTGATCTACAGCTCCAAACTTAGCCACAACCATGTCTCGTGGTATTAAAAATAATCTCTGGACTTTCCTCTAAGCAATTGCAACTAGAAGTGACAGCAAAGTTCAGCCTGCCTCATGCAATTGCACTATCTACTGATACAGTAACAGTTAATGTCACCACCCTCTAACAACATTAGCCTGATCTGTAAACAGATGAAACAGAGGCTGCTGGTGATGTAACTTTGTTGATCATAAGATTAGAGATCCTGTTGGTCTTTGTTTGAACCCTTTAAAGAAAATGAGAGAGATTAAGTAGAGAATTTCCAGTGATTTTATTATTAGTGTGTAATATGTTTACTTAGTCCTGATTAAACAAGATAACTTGGTAAAAAAAAGACACATGCTTTCACCAGCTCTGGAAGGGATAATCAAACTGGGGAAGCTTTCCAGCATGCTTTGGTTACAAAGCAAATGTGACTATCAACACAGCAGCCAGCTGAAAAAGGATCATGGTCCTGGAACAGAAATCATCCACTTTTGTGTGCAAGTCTTGAATTCTCGCTGCAGTGCAACAGGAGACACGCAAGAGGCTCTTAGTCTTCGTGCAGAGTCATTAACAGCAGAGATGTGATGTCACTGTGTAGATGGGAGGGGGTGTATTCCCTTGGGTTAGGATCCAAAACACACCAGGTAGTCACTTTCTGCTTAAAGAAAGTCTTTCACACTAGAAAAAATGTTCAAACATGGGAGACTGAATATAATTATTTACATTAAACTCACACGTTTTTTTCTGACGGTTTTTCCTCCTTACTGGAGGTGCGTATGTTCCAAAGCCAAGCCCCGAAGGCCTTGTTCTGCCTAAACTCCCAAAGAGTGTTTAAGCAGGGACTTTGTGGCTCATAAGTAGCTTTTTCTTCCTGGTAGCTCCTTTTCCAGAGAAGTCATGTAATGAACATATCATTTACTACTTTGGGCTGCATCTTTTACACTCACAATGCAAAGTGACAATTATCTTATTTTTGCTGATGCACTCAGCAGAAAAGCAATATTTTGTCAAAAAAATCCAATCTCTAATATCTGAAGATTTTTGGGAAATTAATTTCAATTTTTCAAGATTTTTTTTTTTGAGAATACTGCTTTGTTCTCAGAAAAAATGTATTTATTTAAAAACACATTTCTAAAGCAAATTGTCAAGCAGCCTCATTGCTGGGACAGTTCAGAGTCAAAGAAAACACAGCTGCTGGTACCTCTCATCAGTAGATGCCAGACCCTTCACACTGCCTTAACGCTTTGGGAATAGTGCGAACATCCATCTCCAAGCGGGAGGCTGGCATCTGCGTGCTCAGAGAGCGCAAGGGCAGCAGCTGTGCTGTGTGTTCAGCCTCTCACTGAGAGCACTGTAGGGCTCCCACAGTTTGCTTCCGATGAGCTAGCTACAGTACAGGGTGCGCTACCTGATGCAGTATAGAGCAAAACTTACACTAGCTGTGTTTGAAAGCTGGAATAGGTGCCCCTTGTGCTGCAGGACTGACATATCCACTTGCGCAACTCCCAGACCACGTCCATAACCATCAAGGTTCTGGGAACCATAAAAAAATCAAGGTGAGAGAAGGGCTTTACTTGTATCTTCACTCTTGAACAAAGGTGCTACTCCAACTAGTGCTGCCTTCCCTTATTTGTAGCTCTGTATACTGACCTGTGTTTCTTTGCCACACTATTTCCATATCAGCACAAGGGTTCAAAAAGAAATGAAAGGAGATCAGTGACACCTTGGAAGTGGTAACTTCATGCAGACTGAAAGAGAGTATTACTAATATCATGACCCTTGTTGTACGATACTGATCTCCATTGCCTTAGAAGAAGGACATTATTATACCTCATTTTGTGACCTGGATGGAGGCATCCCACTTAGAATATCACAGGAAAACATTCCTTCATGGGCTACCAGAGCAGCTCTCTGGCTCTGCGGGTGCAAGCAGTGGCTGGCTGAAGTGGAGCAAGCAAAGATGTTCCTTCCACTGACTTGGGAAGGGTTTTATAACTCTCCTGCTTGTAATGACAGTGATATCTGCTAAGTGTTCTGCTTGCTACAAGATAGCTCTCGGGAGACGTGGGTTGAAGACCCCTTAGTTAGTTTGCTGCAAGAATTGATCAGTGAGCTCAGACAGGGGAGACTGAGTTTGATCTTAGTATCAGTCCTCACTAGCATCTCTGACAAGATGAGTATGAAGACATAGATGCAAATTGTACACTGAGTTGTGATAAGCAGTGTGCGTGCTGTATGTGCCTTTGTTCCATTTGGTGGGGATTTAAAACCCAGCTTTGGCTACCGGGAAAAAAGAATGCCTCCTACCGTGCCATAGAAAAACCCTAAGTGTTGGCTGCTCTGTGGCTGGGCTACTGTCTCATTTTACCAGAGGCACAAGGTTGCTTATCTCTTCCTCAGTATTGACTAGGCCACATGGACAGATGTCCTGTAGGGTAAGAGTGTTCATTGAGGCTGTCCCCATCGGCTGCAGAGGCACATTGTTGCTTTCTGGCCTGGGAACCTGCTCTTACATTTGTCAAAACTGTGAAGGGATCCTACGGAATAATAATCCCAGATGGCAATGCTGTGATGCTGAGTAAAAACCAGCCCTTTCAACCCAAAAGACATCAGTGATCCTAAGTGCACAGATCTGCTTGGCATTTTTTGCCAGTTTTTAGAGCATTTCAAAGGATCTTGAACAAATAATTTTTTCGTAAGAAATTTTGACACAGATTTTCTTCTTCCACAATCTTAAACCCAAATTTTTAACATTTTTGACCATTTCAGTCAGGTGCTTTATTTTTATAGTTTCCTATTTCTGTTTTTTTTTTTTTTTTTTTTTTTCTTTTTTCCTGACAATATGATTTCTAATTTAAAAAATGTCAAAAGGATTTTTTTATGACAATAAAAATTTAGAGGAAAAAATAGCTACAGTTATTGTACAGTTTGCTATAAATATTTTTCCTAAAGCAACATTTTTTTAGCTTCAGGTTCCTCTGCAAAGTGAATTGTTTATGCACTGAATACTACTCTTCAGGAGAAAAATGTTCTTCCCATAACTATAACGTATTTCCCATCAATATCCTGACAGGGAAAGTGAAGAATTTTTTTCTCTGTACAACTGGTATTGGAGCTGGCAGACAAGCCCACATTCACAGCAGGCAAACTGTTATTTGTTCCCTTCAGAACATATCAGCTGTAAATGTTTATAAAGTGCAACACAGTGAATAATTCAGATATAAGTGGAACGGAATAAGCAAAAGGAGCATTGTCTGAGGAATTACTTTGCCAGCGTAAACTTACAAGGTATGGAAGTTTGCTTACAATCAGAGCATAAATTTGGAAAGGTAACATTCATCTCACCTGATGTTAGGCATGACTAGTTCTCTAAATCTCTTTAATAACTGAAGGACAAAGATAAGCACCTTAATCAAGTGTTCATGACACTTCAAGTGACATTATTTCAACAGACAGAATGGGTTATCTTCTGGAAATGACAGTCTTTCCCCATCCAAGACAATTAATTTATACTAAACACTTGCATTTCTGATGACTAAATCTGGGACTACATAAGTACTGAAGCCTGATGAGTAACTAGAGGAGACAAAAATTTAAGTAGAAGAGAATACTAGAAGTCAGAAAGTCCAAAGGTTTTTCTTCCAAACTGTGCTGTAGACTTCCTGAAGGCTCGTCCCTGCTTGCAAATCCTAAATACTGAATTCCCAGCCTGAGATGGAGGTTGCCCCACATGACAGGAAGATTAAATTTAATAGACATTTTCCAGTGTGAGAAGTAAAGAAAGATTGGGGGTTTTGTGCAGGGTGTTGCACAAGGAAATTGTTAAAGTTTTGTGCTCTGTTGATAGTAAGCCTTGCTTATCTGATAATGAAAATGGCAGCTGGAAAAATGTCTTTACTTCATCTAGTCTACTACTGTGCTCACAGTGGCTTGGTTCTGCAATAACACTATCATATGCAGGGCCACCGTTAGGAACCTATATTTTATATTAGGAAGGTCACATGTCAGGTATCAGTAAACATTGGCCACAGCAACACAGACCTCTTTTTTCTCTTTTCTCTCTCTGATTTTTTTTTTTAAAATATATAAGTGGATAATAAAACATAACTTCAGGCAGCCTCCCCCTCAGTCATTAAATGAGCTAATGCATTATTGTGTGCATACACACACACGAAGGTTGGAGGCTGGAAGCACATCATCTGAACTCCATGGCAGACGAGAGCGTTATTCTGCTTTTTTGGGCAGCTGTGGCTAACTGCTGCCTCTGGACTTTAGTGGTTCCATGACGAAATTGTTCTCAGAACAGTTCCTTCTCCTGTGATGAGCTTGGCTGGTTCTCCAGCTGGAGCCTGCATTTGTAGCTCCTCAGTGTGCTTTGTCCTCAGTGCCTGGGTGGTCATGCTTTATGTCTGCCAGTACACAAGGGCTGTGAGCTGCATTCTGGATACTCACAAAGTTCAGTTATGGGGTCCTTTGTCCAGCTATATGTTTACATAACATTAACAACAGAAAGCATATCATGTGACCTCCAAAGAGCTTCTTGCATTTTATTTGCTTTCAAAGTCCCTAGAGACACATTGCAGTATTCTGTGGGAACCAAATATGCACAAACGGAGACTGATGTGACAACACATGATCATAGGCATGTAGCTGTACAAATCTACCCTCTGTCATTTGAACCAAACTCAGTAAACTGAAATGGTCACCTTCATAATTTCACTGGTTTATATTCATCTGTCTGCAAAAAAGACACATTTAGCCCTACATTTCTAAACAAAGCCTTGGGGATTTTGATAAGGTATTTGGTAGCAAAGAAAATGTATGAAGATGGAATCTGTGTGTAATTTTGTTAGAATTTTGCATACAATTATCCTGTGCATATGACTTCTTATCTTCAAAGTGTTTTACAAACATTTCTCCACCAGCGTTGATGTAATTCTAATCACTCTAGCAGATGTTGTTTTGCTGGACTGTGGTACTGTGTTCCTGTATCCAGTAATCCGTGCAGCCTGGAACAGCAGTGCAAGCTGCAGCAACAGCGTGGCCTTCTGATTTAGATGTTACTAAAACTGAAGATAATATGGAAGCAAATGCATCTGTGTTTTGGAAAAAGAAACATTTATGTTTAAGTGGGCTTATTTTTTATTCAAAATCCAAGTTCTAAGCTAGGAGATGAGTAGTGAGCTGGAGGAATCAGGGAAACCACATGTTATTGAGGCGTGAGACAGACACTAAGGTAAACAGTAAACATGCACACAAAAAAACCTACAACAGTGGGATGATGTGTTGGAGCTTTAATGTAAGGCAATGGATAAAATATTTTTTTGTTAGAAAACACTTAGCTGTATGTTGAAAAGTAAGTGGCAGAGTCTAGAGAGAAATTCAAGATATTATTTTCATGGTGACTACCACCTTTTCTCACATTCATTCTCATCAGTGTACTTTCTAACTAATATAAGCAGGAGAAAAGTGGAAACTTTCTTATAGCTCAATTGTTTTGAAAGTACTCTGCTAGGTGTAGAATGACAGCTTGATTATCTGTCTCTAGACCTCTATATTCTTATAACATTCAGAACTGGGTTGGCTATTACACCAGCTCCTCTTCCACCTTTTGGAAATTACTGCTGTTTTTTGAAAAGTTTCATAAAAGTACAAACTTTTCTAAAATTTTTCAAAACATTTTGCAACAGAAACATTTCTCCCCTCAGATACTCCCCTTGATTCCCTATTAACAGACATTATGAAAGTTGGTGAAATAAAACCAAGGAACATCATGTTTCATTTCAATTACAAAAGACTAAGGCTTCTTAGCAAGCTTTTGCTTTGATAAATCCCAACCTAACACACTAGAAGACATCCCCACGGGCTTTCCATTGCCACACACAAACGCTTGTGTGCACACATGCACACTCACATGTAACCACCAAAATAAAATCCTCAGGGAAATACATTCTCAAAGGTGATATGAAAGTGTTTAAGTAGCATTTTGAACCACATAAATGCTTACTCAAAATCAGATTTCCTTTGTAATTTGTTTCAGTGCTATCACTAAAACAAGAGGGGAAACAGAAATGGATTATTGCACTGTAGTTTTTTCCCCACAGTCCTATTTGCCAAGATTATATGTAGTATATGCTGTAAATTCTGACGTGTGGTCATAGGCCTAGGGAAAATAAGTGTCCCCAAAAGCATATGGCAGGAATATTTAACAACTCCAGTTAACTTTTGTAAATAATCATACTTAATACCCTACACATGAGGAAGAAAACTTGTATTAGAATAGATCACTAAGTGATACTTTGTAATCAACTGTGTGCATGAGTGTTTGTACATTTTTCTCTAAAAAACAACGGTGATGAGAAATTGTTTGAGAGGGCTGCACTGCCCTGTCCACTCCGAGCTGCACCCCGGCCTGGACCTGCAGATCCTGAGGAGCAGTTCGGAAGACGCGCTATGGCTCAGTGCGACCCTCTACCCCCGCTCCCCGCCTCGCCTGGGGAGGGAGTTTGCTACTTCAGCCTTTCCGTAGCCTCCCCCATCACCCGCAGCCAGAGCAACCCTCCAGGCACAGAAACCAAGGTGTGAAGCATGGGTTTCCCTCTGTTCCTGATGCTTCCTATTCCCAAGGCTCTTGATCTGCTTGCAGCAGGGGATGTGAGGCTGGCATGAAAGTAGAAGCAGGGCCAGAGATGGTGGCTGAGAATATTAATTTCCTGCTCTCCACTATGCAGCAGGCACTGTACCAGAGCACCCCGAAGCATGCAGAAATGCCTCTTTACCCCACAGAGGCCTCTGCAGGAGAAGAGGTGAGGCCTGGGAGATGGACAGGGTGCCACAGGGGCTGGTGGTGCAGGCTCTGGGATCCGCGGGGCTCCCCAGAATGACAGGGCAGGGCAGGGCAGCCGGGGCAGCCCCAGGGGACCGGGACGGGCCGAGGCCAGGCTGAGCCATCTGCCTGTAGGTAGGCCCAGCTCGGAGGGGCCCATGGCTGGGCAGGGCAGGGCTGTGGGGAGCTGGAGACCGTCCTTGCTGCAGCCTCGCTGGGGCAGGGATTGACAGCCCTGTGGGGCTGACATGGGGTCCTGGGCCTGGGGCAGGTGAGGGAAGGCCCAAGGGAGAGGGGTCATGGCTGTTAGGGTCTATTAGTGCCTCAGGGCCCTGGCTCTCCCCTTGCAGAGCCTTCCCTGCAGACTCTTGCTGTGGGTACTGTCCCTTGTCTTCTCCCCTGGAGAAGGCCTGTTCCTCAGCTTCATGCCCTGGGGTCTTGCTCCTGTGCTGGTGTGCCCCTCCAGCCACCTTGCCTGTTTCTGCTTTCTCTGGCAGGGGAGGTGTGACAGAAAGCAGAGCCCTTTAAATCCATCTCCCCCTCCTTAAATCCTCCTTATTGACAGGGTACAAGGAGAGAGTGGCTTCTCTTTGGCAGTCATAGGACCCTCTCGGCCCGTCCCTGGAAAGCGCATGAGGAGCAGAGGGTGTCTGCACTTCAGCTTTGTCCTCCTGCCAACTGCCTGGGACAGCTTTGCTGCACATGCTGGGCAGCCGCCATGGCGGGGGACACCACCACCACCCCCCTCCTCCCTTTGCCCCACACAGCTGTACAGGAAATTTCAGGGCAGGATGAGGCCATTCTCTCAGTCCTGTTATGAGCTCCCAGGGTCTGTGCTTTGCCCTGTGAATGTCAGTGGGGCCAAATGGGACAATTCTGACCTTAGTCAATCAGATATTAAAGAACTGAGAACAGAAATTAGCCCATTACTTTTGACTATCATCATTCATCCATGCCTAAGTTAAAAAATTACAAAAAACTCCTTTCTCTAGTCACAATAGAGACTATGATTGTAGGATGAAGTTGATAACACTGAGTTACAGTTACAAAGCTGGAGAAGGAGTGTCTGTATACTTTCTCACACATATAAGCCACTACCTATACTCTGGAATAGATGTCATGTTGTTAATTTTTCCCTTCACAGAAATTTCACATCCCTAGAGTAAGAGAGAGCAGGACTGAGTTCACTCTAATAATACAAATCTCTCTTATGATTTCAAAATAAAGTTCATGGTTTTTCAAATTAACAGGAATTTGAAGGGTTACACTTTCTGCAGAAGGCTATGATATTTGCTCAGCCTTCTTGCTCTGTGATCCGGGGCAGCATCTTCAAGCCTGCTCTCCAAGACAAATTATGTTTCAGATGCCCTTCACAGCAGTACTTCTGGCAATGCTGAATCCTCTTCACTGAGGGCTAATTTAATTTTACTTTCATTGTCTCGAGTAGAACTACACCGTTACAACTGAGACATGAATCTACACATATGAAAGAGTAAAAAAGGGATGTCTCTGGAAGACCTTTCTCTGGAGTCTCTGTGATATATTTCTTAAAAAAGCCCCAAAATCAAACAAGCAAGCAAGCAAAGTCCCGAAGTAAATTAACCAGTGCAACTTGGACCTCAGTTAAAAACCAGCCATGAACTGAAGGAAGATATCTAAAGGACATCTAGGTAAAGGTGAAATCCAAAAGCTCTGAATACCCGTTGCATTCACACTGGAGGAGATAAGAAGGTGACTAGAGCTCATCTGGGAAGATAGAATAAGGATAGCTGTCATTTTACATGTTGAAAGTTGATGGAACGCCTTACCTGTGTCACAAATAAGACATAGTTTACAAAGTAAATATGCATGTAGAGTTTTAAAATGCAAATGAAAAAAATGCAAAAGAGATGTAAGGGCCTAAAAGCATTTCTACTTTGAGCAATGCAAAGGTTTTCTTCTCTATGGAAGTATCCAAATGGCTCAGTCCCAGTGTCACACAGAAATAAGATCTTTCATCTTTTTCTTGCTAAAACAGAGAGAGAGAAAGTCAGCCTGGGACTTGAGTCAAGATCTGCGTCCCTGTAGGCAAGTGCCCTAACCACTAAGCTGTGGTAATTGAAAAGTGGATTCTTCTATCTCTTATTTTGACCAGAAATTCATTCTTGGCCTTCAGAAGCTTTTCTTTGTGAAAATGCTCTGGCATACAGTCAAATTTGAGCGGCATAACAAATTATTAGCAAATGTAAGGTAATTTGAATTTCTCTGCAGACTAAGATAAGACATTTAAGCAAGTTGCCTTATTTCACCTTCAGCGACCTTCAAAATTCAAACCCAGTCTGACATTTTCCCCAGTTCAGCTAACAAAAGATAATGTCTTGCGCCATGCAGCCCTGAGTCTGCTACATGCAATCATTACTGGAACGTTCTGATGAAAAGTTTCAGATTTGCTATATCTGTTGCAGGCCAAAAAGTATTTAATGAAAAATTCCCAAACAGAATTTTAGCTGGAATCGTTGCTGGAACAAGAGTAAAAAGAGAGTCAGAGTCTTTCGGAGGGTCTTGAGGTCAGTGATATGTGACAGAAATAATAGTATCTAAGAGGAATATGGAAGAAAAGAGAGGTTTAAGGCAGGGATAAGCCCCTTGCAGTAGAAAAAAGGTGGATTTTTTTTAAACATGTTAACATGGAAGAAGGAGGTGACTTACAGCTTTGGAATGCGAGAAAGAAGAGGAAGGAAAAGCTGTAAACAAGCATTACCAGGTGATATGTGAGCCTGCTACTTCTCTGATAGAGATTGATTTTACCCAGAGAGATGAGATGACACAGCCTCTGAAAAACTAAGTGAAACATTCTCATCTTGAATAGTTCGAAGTCATGTCAAGCTTCATGTACCTAGTAGTGGGACTCATGATTTTTGCTGTTCAGATCTTCCCCTGGTGGTTGGTAGCACTATGTTGAAACAATTAGCATACAGAGTTGATTAACAAAAGCTGTAGAGATTAAGAGTGCTTCTCACTTCTGGCCATCAGTCTATGGCAGTTCTCCCTCTGAAATTGAAATATCCAAATCAGAGGTCTTTTAGAAGTCTAAGCCTATATTTCATATCACGTGCATTCAAATATGTGTACAGGGAAGTGTGTAAGAACAGTATTCCACACAAATAACATCTGTGGGTAAGATGGGAGGTGGGTAGATCACACCAAGATACAAAGGCTAATTTGGAGGTGACTGTTTCAGCTTATGTATATCAAAGCATTGATGCATGAGTCATTGGCACAGAATGACTAATTTTTTGCATCAGAGTAATAGAATGTTCTTGCTTACTGCTTTTCAAATCTATGAATAATGCTGAATGAAATGATTCTTCTTTAAATCAGTCATCTTCTGTGTTTGCTGCATAACAAAGATACTGGTTCTTAGACAATACATAGATGGATGTCCTAAATATGCCAGATATGATACAGAGAAGAAAGACAGAGAGAGAAAGAGAAAAAGAGAGAAAGTGTGAGAGAGAGAAAGAGAGAAAGAAAGAAAAGGAAGAAAAGAAAAAGAAAGAAAAGAAAGAAGGAAAAGAAAGAAACACCACCACCAGCCTCCCCGGATGCACTAATAGTATTATGAGACTACTTTCTGATAAAGCTGTGTATAGAATCAGCATAAAGTTTTTATTGCATGCAGTTTTTTTGTAACTGGTCTTGGAGAGGTCATTGGCCAGGTGTCTTACTATTCTTGCTTAGAATGGAAGCCAGTTGTTCATTTTTATGTTAATAGTAACTGGGTGGTGAGGAGTGGTAAATATCTATTCAGTTCTTAAATTAACAACTTATGACAACTTGAATTAAAACACAATGTGAGTATTACATTTCACTCTGAATCCTCACGGTTAGCTACAGCAGGTATCAGACCAGCAGGAATCGCTAGTTGTCATACTTGTGGTAACTCTCTAATTAGCTATGACATAGAACAGCCTTTTGATCTTGACCATGTTCTACTAATTATTTAATCTCTGACAACATAAAAACATGTTTTGGCACATAACCTGGGAAAGAACACAGTATAAGTTTTCTTATAAGCCTACAAAAGCCAATAGCATACCCAAGAAAACAACCCTAAACTTCTCTTAAATCCCTGTTTTCCCCCTCTCTTTTTATTAAAGCTGGACATGAGCCATAACTCCAAATACAAATGGGCATGAACTTTTCCTCTTAAGATAGTATTCATCGCATCCAGTGTCAGATATCTATAAGAAAGAAGCTTAACCCTGAGTTGTCCTTCTGGGTTTTGCTTATAATCAATGGAAAGAAACAGACACTTTTAGATCATTTTAGACATTTACCTTAGAACGAGGCAAATCATACTCCAGAGTTGCCTTTTTTACTCCACTGACTCTAAAGGCAGGCTTGGGAGACCATCTTGGACATAACTACATCTGGTAAAAGAAATCTCACCTAAGGTATCTAAGAAAGACCAGATGTATCACACCCCAGAAAAGCCTAATTCTTTTCATGGACTGAGAGCATGCTTTGGGTTAAATGAGATGAATTCCAGCCTTGTTGTCTTCTATATATTTGGCAGAACCTGTGTCTGGGTCTGGCCAGAGAACAATGGTTACATTTCACTTACGAGTAAAGTAGAAACAATCTTTGAAATTCTGGAATTTGTAAGAATCTTACCCAGAACAGTAGGCTTCTGGCTAAAGCATTTGCTGAAGAGTGTTTGGGGGAAAGCCAAGCCCTTGCCTGGCTTTATTCACAGTGAGGAATCAAGGCTACTTAATGTAGGTGAGTGCCCTAACAAATGGGCTTGTGTCTGCTTTTGGGCCTGTTTCACTTCATATCGTTGGATCAGGAAGAAAGGACCTGAATCAAGACTGAGTAGTGTCTTCTGGATGGGCCTCTTACCTGTGGAAAAATATTTGCTCACTACATTATCAGGTCACCTCTCACCTGTTGTCTCATTAAGTATGGAAAACCTCTTCACAGAGTTTTGTTAAAAGAGATAATGGCACCACAAAATTATTGGGTTTTGGGAACTGGCACTTTCTAATGAAAAAGCATGATGCTGGAAGGTCCTGGCCAACAGTCCCAAAAAAACTTCTCTTTCTCTCCTTTTTTTACTTTTCACTAAAATTTTGTGATAAACTCTAATGTAAATGAGCAGAACAAATTTGTTTATTTATTATACCAACTTCATCTTCCACAAGAAACACTCTGGTCTGACTGCTTTATACTCTGCAGAGAAAAAGCTCTCACTGTTAAACTGTGATAGTCTTTGGCAATGAACAAGGATTCTTCAGTAGCAGCCAATGGTTTCAAATGCACTTTCCTTCCATTTGATGAATACCTACTTGAACATGTGAAAGTGGGCACCAGCTTCTCTACTCCCATCTAGTAATGTCCAATAGCTCATGCACATTTGTACAGCTTCCAGGCTATAGCTGTGTCAAGATCGGCCAGCTTGAGAAGCTGTGCTGGTTTTGGCTGGGATAGAGTTAATTTTCTTCATAGTAGCTAGGCTAGGGCTATGTTTTAGATTTGTGCTGGGAACAGTGTTGATAACACAGGGGTGTTTTAGTTATTGCTGAGCAGTGCTTACACAGAGTCAAGGCCTTTTCTGCTCCTCACACCAGCCCACCAGCGAGTAGGCTGGGGGTGCACAAGGAGCTGGGAGGGTACACAGCTGGGACAGCTGACCCCAACTGACCAGAGGGATATTGCATACCATATGACATCATGCTCAGCATGTAAAGCTGGGGGAAGAAGTAGGAAGGGGGGACATTTGGAGTGATGGTGTTTGTCTTCCCAAGTAACTGTTAGGCGTGATGGAGCCCTGTTCCTGGGGATGGCTGAACACCTACCTGCCCATGAGAAGTAGTGAATGAATTCCTTGTTTTGCTTTGCTTGTGTGTGGGGCTTTTGCTTTACTTATTAAACTGTCTTGATCTCAACCTATGAGTTTTCTCACTTTTACTCTTCTGATTCTCTCCCCCATCCCACCGTGGGGAAAGTGAGTGAGTGGCTGTGTGGTGCTTAGTTGCTGGCTGGGGTTAAATCACGACAGAATAGTTCTCATTTTCCTGCCCTCTCTGTGCCTGTTGAGTACGGTGCCAGTAGCACATTCCTCCCAGCCCGTACAGACCAAGTGCAGCATACAGGGCCCACAGCTCCTCCTGGTTTCTACCTCACTCTTTCCTATGGAGTTATGCTTCAGATGATAGGTGAGAGTTTCCTAGCCAAAGGTTTAATTGAACTTCCTTGAAAGTTACTAATCAGTCCTAAAGAGAAAACTCTTTTCTTATTTTTAACAGAAGGTTTTCCCCAGCAGCATTGGAAACCAGTAGTGGGAGGGCAAGTTTCTCTCTTACAAGCAGTGGCAAGAATAAGGAAGAAACACACTCTTATGATCTCAGTACACTGGAGAAGTGGGCTTACAGGAAGCTCACGAAGTTCAACAAAGGCAGATGTAAATTCCTCCGATGTGGTGTAGAACAGTCCCATGCAACCGGACAGGCTGGGAGAAGGCAGCTTTGCAGAGAAAGCATGGGAGTCCTGGTGGATGGCTTGAATTAGTGAGAGCAAAGTCTCCAAACCAAGGGAATAGACTGTTCTTTGTTCTGCACTTCTGAGACTACATCTGAAGTCCTATGTCCAATTTTGGGCTCCCCAAGACAAGACTAACTCCAACATACTGGAATGAGTCCAGTGTATCACGAAGGGTTACTGAAATGATTAGCTGCTAAGTACTTGATGTACAAGGAGCACCTGAGAAAGCTTGATTTGCTCAGTCTGAAGGAGAGAAGGCAAAGGACAGATCTTATTGGTGTCTTCTCTTGGAGGTGCACAGCAAAAGGATGAGAAAGAATAGCCACAAACTGCAACACAAGAACATTTCTACTGGATATCAGGAAAAAAAGATCTTCACCATGAGGGTTGTCTAACACTGGAGTAAGTTGCCTAGAGAGGTTGTGAAAAATCCAACCCTGGAGATACTGAAAATTTGACATCAAAAAGCCATGAGCAACCTCATGTAACAACAAAATCCATCAAATGACCACCTCAGGTCTCTTCAAATCCATTTTATGACGAAGGTCTTAAACAGACATCTTAGAAACTTAATTTTTGTACCAGGTGTTACCATTCCGGTGACATCTTGGATAGTGAATACAATTGTGGTAGACCTGAATCTACTTATTAAAATGATGTTTGTATCATAATTGGATGAGCTAAGGAAAAATCAGTCAAGGAATGAATGTAAATTTCTTAAAAGTACCTAGTTGTCATATCCATATTCAAAGATAATCTTTTACGGAAAAGAACTTGCTTTTGGGGATCCTCTAGTGTTATAATCAAAAACTTTTTTCAGTATTTGCTATTTACAGTTATTACCTAAGCATTACAATTTCTTAAGAGCCAAAAGAGCTGTATGTTATAACCTTATGTTTTATAGATAAAACAGAAGTAAAAAGTCTCAGATTTTGAAAACAAAATGAATAGTTGGTTTTGTTTGCTTTGAGTGTTTCTGGTAATACAGGGATGTGTGACCATGACATAATAGAAAGAGGCTGTGCAAGATGAGGTTCAACCTATTCCTTTCAGACTTCTAGTTCTGATGTTCTGCAGAGCAAGGTGCAACCCTGAGAGATAAGCAAGTGCCACTGTTTAGAAATCAAATTCATTTTTATTCAGAAGGCTTAAGGCAGTAGAGAGCAATACATGCTACTAGTTCAGTGCAGTGCACTTAGCTTTTGTTACTCATTTTCTTTTTCCTTTGAGACACCCACATGAAAGTTGCACAGCTGGTTCCTGTTGCTGTTATTTACTGCAGTTGCACATTGAATAGTTTGCTATTTCTCGTGACATTTTTCATACACCTCAAACATCAGTTCCTGTGCTATTCCAGAAAAATGACTCTCTTGCATGAATACGAAAGAATTTACCTTTTCAAACACAGCATTTATGGGGAAGTTCATCTTTGGTTATTCTATCAAACCATTCTCCTTTTCCCCATTTGCCCATTTTCTAACTGGGGTATTAAAAAAGGTATCTGACCGAAGAGTCACTGAATGACTTGAAGACTGTGGTAGAATATGCTAACAATTCACTGGCATGTTGTCAAGAGAGACTTAAACCTTAGAATCAATACAAAGTGCACAGTTATTTGATATTTGATTATTTGCCTACTGCTCCATTTATCCTGAGGAGACTTAGCATCTCTTTGCACCAGGGTAGACTGCTGAAAAGAAAAGAGAGTATGATTGTTAAGAAAGGGAAAAGCTGCAACTGTATTAGGAATCCTTCCAAGTATCCACATCACGTCTGTGAGGATATGCGTTGAATTACTCTGTAGAAAGCAAATGGAAACAGAGGCCTCTCTGCATCCTTCAGCATATGCTCAGCATGCTGATGGAGAAGTCCTTATGTGAAAACCAGTAAGGACCTATAAAAGAAGCAAGAACTTAGAATCTAAGGCAGTGACAAGAAAACTGGCCTCAGGGAGTTTTCCTTTTCCTTCTGAATCAATTTAGAATCTATGAAAGGTGCTGAACTGACAGACCAAATTCCTTTCTTAATACACAAAACAGGTGCAGCAAATGGTGATTTTGGAGCTTTCCCCACTGTACCCGTGCATTTCAGCCCTGGCTTAGGGGGACCACCTCCTGGCAGAGAGGGGAGTTCATCTTCCAAGCCTCTACACTTTTTTTCCCTGAGTTCACTGCCAGCAAAGACACCAATTAGTGCATAGCCTCAGCATTTGAAGCAAATGAAAGCAGAGACAATAGAATAAAGGGAGAGATGTGTTTTCTCGTGGAATTCTGTTTTGATATTTATTTTGGATTTTAGCAAGGCCTACAATCATTTGCATTATTTTAAGGGAAAAAAAACAAAAAACAGTCTCATTACCATTGGATATGATGATGGGGGAAATGGGCTGGAAAAATCCTGGATCTTTGCTATGCCTTATTCTGGAATTACAAAGAATAGGACAAATTCTTTACTGCTGTGCCGTTCAGCTATTATGTTTAACAATCTAATTAGAAAGGCTGTGTTGCTTTTCCCCATTATAAAAGCAAAGACAGTGCACACAAGCAAAACCAATTAGACAGCTGTAGTTTACAGAGCTGGCTTGCCTCGAGGCTGGTTTCTAATGAACCCCCAGTAGATGGTTCCAATCCAGAAACAGGACAGAAGCAGCACAGCGATAACACGTGCTATCTTTCTTGTAATCAGGCACTAATGCCTGCTCTAGTCCAGGGAGCTGTCACTTGAGGTGGCTGTTCCTTTCTGCAGCCATGGTTGCCATCAGCACCAGCACTGTGACACTAACCTGGCTGATGATGCATGTCCCCAACACGGCTCAAAATCATGCTAACAGGTAGCAATAAATCTAAAATGTTCCTCTCAGTTTTATGATTTTTACTTTCAGCTCACCAGGGACATGTTTTAACGTAAAGCAGACACAAAACTACACAATAACCTGCATACTTGCCACACTTTTATTTTTCACCATGTATGGCTCAAATTAAGGCTGGTTGTATTGAGTAGATTGCTCACTGCAAGATAGTCATCTGTTTAGAGTTTCTGATGTCCCACAAGGTAGTTGTGGTTGTTCACAAGTCTATTAATTAAAAAGAAAATGACTAAGGAAACTACTCAGTGGGTTGATGAACCATTCAACCACTTCAAAACTAATGAAAACATTAAAACATGCCCCCCCTGCCCCCCGCCATTCCTTTTCTTGAATAGCCTGATAACAGGTATTTTTTTGAACTGAACTTTATAGGGCTTGTGAAAAAACAAGTTCTTGTCATCACTGCATTTAAATGAGTTTTATGTACAAGAAACTGAGTAGCACTGTCTGAGCTAGAATAGATGAGATTGTGTCAGTGTTCCCATTAAAAATACCCCTATATTCAGTGGGTTATGAGTCTTTTCATAGACTCATGGAATCATAGAATGGTTTGGGTTGGAAGGGACCTTAAAGATCACCTAGTTCCAACCCCCCTGTCATGGGCAGGGACACTTTCCACTACACCAGGTTGCTCAAAGCCATATCCAACCTGGCCTTTAACACCTCCAGGGATGGGGCATCCACAGCTTCTCTGGGCAATCTGTTCCAGTGCCTCACCACCCTCGTAGTGAAGAATCTTTTCCTTATATCTAATCTAAATCTACCTTCTTTCAGTTTAAAGCCATTACCCCTTGTCCTATCACTACATGCCCTTGTAAAAAGTCCCTATCCAGCTTTCTTGTAGGTCCCTTTCAGGTACTGGGAGGCTGCTGGAAGGTCTCCCTGGAGCCTTCTCTTCTCCAGGCTATCTGGAGGTCATCAGGTCATCTAGTCCAACCCCCCTGCCATGGGCAGGGACTCAGGCCCGTCTTGTTTAACGTCTTTATCAATGATGTGGATGAGGGGATCGAGTGCACCCTCAGTAAGTTCACGGATGACACCAAGCTGGGCGGCAGCGTTGATCTGCCTGAGGGTAGGAAGGCTCTGCAGAGGGATCTGGACAGGCTGGATCRATGGGCYRAGGCCAATTGCATGAGGTTCAACAAGGCCAAGTGCCGGGTCCTGCACTTGGGTCACAACAACCCCAGGCAACGCTACAGGCTTGGGGAAGAGTGGCTGGATAGCTGCCCGGTGGAAAAGGACCTGGGGGTCGACGGCCGGCTGAACATGAGCCGGCAGTGTACCCAGGTGGCCAAGAAGGCCAATGGCATCCTGGCCTGTATCAGGAATAGTGAGGCCAGCAGGAGTAGGGAGGTGATCGTGCCCCTGTACTCGGCACTGGTGAGGCCGCACCTCGAATTCTGTGTTCAGTTTTGGGCCCCTCACTTCAAGAAAGACATTGAGGTGCTGGAGCGCGTGCAGAGAAGGTCAACGAAGCTGGTGAAGGGTCTGGAGAGCAAGTCTTATGAGGAGCAGCTGAGGGAACTGGGGTTGTTAGCCTCGAGAAGAGGAGGCTGAGRGGAGACCTTATCGCTCTCTACAACTACCACAACAGGAGGTTGTGGTGAGGTGGGTGTTGGTATCTTCTCCCAAGTAACTAACGATAGGAAATGTCCTTAAGCTGCGCCAAGGGACATTTAAATTGGATATTAGGAACAATTTCTTCACCGAAAGAGTCGTCAAGCATTGGAACGGGCTGCCGAAGGAAGTGGTGGAGTCACTATCACTGGAGGCATTCAAAAAACGTGTAGATGTGACACTTTGGGGCATGGTTTAGTGGGCATGGTGGTGTTGGGTTGGTGGTTGGACTTGATGATCTTAGAGGTCTTTTCCAACCTTAATGATTCTATGATTCTATAATTATATAATTTTCCTACGGTGGGCGGTTCTTCATTCTCCCAGTTCCTGCCTTTGCCTTCTGTGACTTGGGCAGTGAGGCTTGAGCACTTGCCAGTGAAGACTGAGGCAAAAAAGTCATTGAGTACCTCAGCCTTCTCCATATGCCGGGTAACCAGGTCTGTTTCATTCTGGAGAGGGCCCACATTTTCCCTAGTCTTCCTTTCATCACTGACGTATAGAGCTTTTCTTATTGCCCTTGATGTCCCTGGCCAGAATCAATTCTATCAGGGCTTTAGCTTTCCTTACCTGATCCCTGGCTGCTCGGACAATTTCTCTGTATTCCTCCCAGGCTACCTGTCCTTGCTTCCACCCTCTGTAGGCTTCCTTTTTGTGTTTGAGTTTATGTAGGAGCTCCTTGTTCATCCATGCAGGCCTCCTGGCGTTTTTGCCTGCTTTCCTCTTTGTTGGGATGCATCGCTCCTGAGCTTGGAGGAGGTGATCCTTGAATACTAACCAGCTTTCTTGGGCCCCTCTTCCCTCCAGGGCTTTATCCCATGGCACTCTACCAAGCAGATCCCTGAAGAGGCCAAAGTCTGCTCTCCTGAAGTCCAGGATAGTGACCTTGCTGCGCACCCTCCTCGGTGCCCTAAGGATCTTGAACTCCACCATTCCATGGTCACTGCAGCCAAGGCTGCCCTTGAGCTTCACATTCCCCACCAGCCCCTCCTTGTTGGTAAGAACAAGGTCCAGCATAGCACCTCTCCTCATTGGCTCCTCTATCACTTGGAGAAGGAAGTTATCATCAACGCATTCCAGGAACCTCCTGGATTGCTTATGCCCTGCTGTGTGGTCCCTCCAATGGATATCGGGGTGGTTGAAGTCCCCCATGAGGACGAAGGCCTGTGAACGTGAGGCTGCTCCTATCTGTCTGTAGAGGGCCTCATCTGCTCGATCTTCCTGGTCAGGTGAATTTATAAAAATTCACTCCAGGCTAAAATTTTGCATTATTTGACAGTAATAATTGGGTCAGAGGAGGTAGACGGGGGGCTTGCAGAAAAGTTTGTATAAATTCATTTATATTCATAAATTAAAAGTACTTGCACAACTATATATTCATATATTTAGAATCATAGAATCATAGAATCATAGAATCATTAAGGTTGGAAAAGACCTCTAAGATCATCGAGTCCAACCATCAACCCAGTACAAATGCCCACTAAATCATGTCCTGAAGCACCTCATCCACACGTTTTTTGAACACCTCCAGGGATGGTGACTCCACCACTTCCCTGGGCAGCCTGTTCCAATGCCTGACTACCCTTTCGGTGAAGAAATTTTTCCTAATATCCAATCTAAACCTCCCCTGGTGCAACTTGAAGCCATTTCCTCTCGTCCTATCGCTTGTTACTTGGGAGAAGAGACCARCACCCRYCTCTCTACAGCCTCCTTTCAGATAGTTGTAGAGAGCGATAAGGTCTCCCCTCAGCCTCCTCTTTTCCAGGCTAAACAACCCCAGCTCCCTCAGCCGCTCCTCATAAGACCTGTTCTCTAGACCCTTCACCAGCCTCGTCGCCCGTCTCTGGACACGCTCCAGCACCTCAATGTCCTTCTTGTAGTGAGGGGCCCAAAACTGAACACAGTATTCGAGGTGTGGCCTCACCAGTGCCGAGTACAGGGGCACGATCACCTCCCTATTCCTGCTGGTCACACTATTCCTGATACAGGCCAGGATGCCGTTGGCCTTCTTGGGCACCTGGGCACACTGCCGGCTCATGTTCAGCCGGCCGTCGACCAGCACCCCCAGGTCCTTTTCCTCCGGGCATCTTTCCAGCCACTCTTCCCCAAGCCTGTAGCGTTGTCTGGGGTTGTCGTGACCGAAGTGCAGGACCCGGCACTTGGCCTTGTTGAACCTCATGCAATTGGCCTCGGCCCATCGATCCAGCCTGTCCAGATCCCTCTGCAGAGCCTTCCTACCCTCAGGCAGATCAACACTCCCGCCCAGCTTGGTGTCATCTGCGAACTTACTGAGGGTGCACTCGATCCCCTCGTCCAGATCATTGATAAAGATGTTGAACAAGACTGGCCCCAAAACTGAGCCCTGGGGAACACCGCTCGTGACCGGCCGCCAACCGGATTTGACTCCATTCACCACAACTCTCTGGGCTCGGCCGTCCAGCCAGTTTTTTACCCAGCGAAGAGTACACCCGTCCAAGCCATGAGCCGCCAGCTTCTCCAGGAGAATGCTGTGGGAGACGGTGTCAAAGGCTTTGCTGAAGTCCAGGTAGACCACATCCACAGCCTTCCCCTCATCCACTAGGCGGGTCACCCGGTCGTAGAAGGAGATCAGGTTGGTCAGGTTTATTCAGCTGTAGAGTTGCGTTGCTATTGCTGTTGCTATTATTTATCACCTCAAACATGATTTTCTCACTCATGTTATTTTGAATTTCTCCATTGGGAAGACATAAATAAGTGCAGAAAGTGTTCTCTTCCCCCATTTTCACACACTGTTTGCCTCCTCTCCCCTTGTTTCAGTAGCATATATAGGGGTGGAGGGGTTAAAACAAGATGAGAAAAAAGGGAAAAATTTGAAGATCCAGGAGTAAAGAATAGAAATCCAAACTGTTGTAGTTTACATAAACTTAAATAAGACATTGAAAGTTAAGACTAAGCAAATAGGAATTTGAAATGCATTTCAGTTACAACACCACTGTAGAAAATCTGATTTTTTGATCCAATTTTTTTTTAAAGTGCATATTTTACAAGGGGACAGAAGAAATTTTCTAACTAGCTGTCATTGTAAGAATGCTTTTAAAATGAAATAATGAAAAAATTTACACTTCATGACAAAAGTCTGAGCTGGCAGAAGAATTATTTCTTTAAATTCACCCAGACAAGGGCAAAAAATAACAACTAAAAGGGTAAAAATCTTTGTCTGTAATGCTTTCAATTTATCTGCTTTTTAAATGAGTTACTTTTGAGGATGGTCAAATGAAGTGAAGATCTAGTTATGAACTCTTTTAAATTCTGCCCACACTGACAGAGGTAGTTTAAACTAACCCTGTGGGTGAAGGTAAACACAAAAGAAGGGGTTACCTAGGCTACTGTATATTTGCAAGTACTTGCCAATAATATCTCTAAATGTAGCTTAAAAACCAACTAAACAAAATAGATAATGAATGCTTGTAAGGATTAGGAAAAGTGCCAAAGATAACAGATCAAGGAATTATTCTTCATGGGAAAAAAATGTAGGATCAGATTTCTAAAACTAAAGCTAGTATGAATTCTTTATACTGAGGCATTTTAATTCTCCAAAGAAAGAAAGTGCTTTTGTGGGTGCGTGAGATGAAAAAGCAGCTTTTAAAGACCTCTTCCTATGTTTGTAATGGTCAGTTATTGTTTGGAGTAAAACTAGGTCAATTATTGTTGGTTCAAAAAGAGGTAAAAATTATGTCTGGATTAATTCCAAAAGCTTTTCCCCCCCCCCCCATTTTGTACTATACAAATAATACAAAAGATGTATTTTCCCATTGATTGACAGCCCACTGTAGGATGTCTTCTCAAATCTTGATAATGATGGTTTTTAAGTTTAACCTGCACATAGTGGATAGGATATCTGTCTGGGGAAGGAAGTCGATGAGTTGCTTGCCTCATGGTTGGTCTATATAAGTGCCCAAGCTCCAAGACCCCCACACCGGGATAGGATTTAGACTTTGTGTTGAGATTCAGCAGAACTAAACCAAGATGAAAAGAAATAAGGAAAAGAGGCATCTTTTTAATAACCTCTTTAAAATATGTTTCTTACAATAGCCTGTGTATTGATTCATTCTTTTCACAGGTTTTGTTATTTTGGGGCCACAAGCATGTTGATAAATGATCTGGATTTTCTTGCTGTTAAATACAACTCCTTTACATATCTCTCAAGACTGTTTTGCATCTTCATGCAGAAGAACAAATCCTGAAGTGCTGGGCAAACCTCAAACTAAAATCTGGAAAGCAATCAATCCCTGCAAGCATGTAACCATGTGTTTACATATCCTTCACTGTGACTAAGGACCAAATGTGGCCCTATCCTGTGCTTTCACACAAAGGTTTAAGACACGTATACACACTCACTTCTGGGTAGAGCTTCCTTACAGAGGAGTGTAAGTATAGAGGAATCCTTAACTAAGTCAGACTGGAGAGCCATTTTGCCTGTTACTCTGTCTGATATAACCAGTACCAGATGCTACAAAGAACGACAGAAGAACCCTGCAGGAGGCAGAGGCAGAATAATCTGCCTCCACAAAGATCTCCTGATCCTACTCACTAATTGTCAGAGATTAGCTTAAGGCCTGAAGCACTAGGTTTAATATCTCTTCCAAAAGTTTTATTTTCTTTAATTATGATAACTCTGGATATCCATGATATTGATATAATATCCAATCTCTTGATGAATCTGGTGAAGTTTTTGGTCTCAACAACTTCCTTTGGCAATGAGTTCCACAATTTAATTACACGTAATATAAAAAGGTATTTCCTTTTATCAGTTTTGACTTGCCCACCTTTTAATTTCAGTGAATGCCTTGTTGTTCTCCCTTCCAGAACCAGAGTGGAAGTCCCTGATTTGCTTTCCCTGTGCTATTTTATATGATAACATTAATTTGTAAAATGTTTTCATTTTGCCTCTCATTCATCCTTTTACAAGGGGAAAAACCTCTGTCTTTCCAATTTCTCTTCATATGACCACATTTCCATTTCTGTCATTTTTCTGTGAACTCTCACCAAGTCTGTCTTACTATTTTATAGGACACAGCGTCTGGTGCTGCAAGAAGTATCTGAAGTATGCTCTATCATTTTTACATTTAAAGGCACTATGATGTTTTCCATGCTGTTTCCACCCTCTTCTCTATGCTTCCATAGCATCTGAATGCTATTAGATATTTTTTTGGACCATGAGTTGTGCTGTCTGCAGTGGTACCTACTTTTCCCTGCTGAACTGAGCCATTATATAGATTCTAATGCCTTGTAAGAGTAATTCCACTTTTTTTCTCTGATGTGCTTTACTTCATATTTATCAGTGATACCTGAGGCTAATTTAGAGCTGTCTGTTCCTGACTAACTGAAGTGATTTTGGATGGGGTCCAGTCTCCATAAGTATGGTGCTTAATTTGATGCTGAATTGTAGGCCCTTAGTGAGACAGTTCTGTCCAGATAAGAGCCCAGTTTTCCTTCCTCAGCTGATGGAGAGAGGTAAATGATGTGAATGTCTCTGAAGCAAGACCCTGTTTGCCTAATCTATGTGCTTAAATTTAGATGTGAATTAGGATTATGCCTTTCTGTATATTTTGGTACGGTACTGTTCACTATCCATTACTGATCCTCCACACATATCAAAAGCAAGCCTTAGAACGAGACTGGGGTTCACCTCACCAGCAACCTTCAGCTTTTAAAGGAAGAGCTAGAAATGTCTCAGTAGAAACCTTTGGATTATTAATTAATCCATAGCTATTTAATCCACAGAGTTGCTACAAAGGAAATTCAGAGAGAGCGAGCTGGGTTGCATGCTAACACAGAGAACAGTGAGAGGAAGTGTGTCTTTTCTTCAGCCTTTGTACTTCCCACAGAACACCTTATCATGTGCCCTGCAAGGGTGAGGGATGAGGGATGCTAATCTGCTAGTGGCCAGGAGAGTTTATGCTATGATAGCATCTGCTGTTGGAAGTCGAGATCACGACCCAATTTGTCTTATTCGTTTTATAACTCAAAAGAAGAATCCAGACTCAAGGAACTCAGCCTAATGAAACCAAGAAGAAAGAAGAAACAGGGCAAGAAAACAGGAATATTAAGGAAGATGGGATGTAAGAAGGGGTAAAAGGGATATGTTTACATAGTCACAGAAAGTACACATTTTAGGTTGCTCGTCCTTAAATTTTTTCAGACTTGTTACATACAAGGACATAAGAACCATCCTACTGAGCTTAATGCCAAATCATTATAAGTAGACCCTGCTAGTTCTCGAGCCACGTACCTATCTATTGTACTTTCTGATAGTTTTTTTATAATTAAAACTTTTTATTGTATATGCATTTATTAAGCAAAATACTCCCTTACTGCTACTATTACCTTACATATACTTACTTATTCCATCTGTATTCTTTTATTTTGATCCTTAGGATTTATCCTCAACAAAGCTTTTTTCTCCTAAAACTTCATGTAGGTTAACAGAAATGTAAAGCCACAGTTAAAAATCAATGCTTTAGGACATACAAATGCCAGCTGGTGGTATGGAAATGTCTTGGGTGGCCTAGGATGTGGCCAGCTGTGATTTTGGGGTTGTCTGCAAATATCTGGGAAGTTATGATGAACCTGTTTTTGAACAGATCTGGTGAGACTGACTTTTCATGCTCTTTATGCCACTGGCACATGAATGTCAGTGTTTGTAATTGGAACCATTGCATAACATTGTGAGTGAAATTCTGAACCGTAACCTTTGGAAGCAGATGGCTTTCATCATGTGCACCATGTCATATTGTAATAGCGGGTATGCCTTTCTATGCTGAATTCAACAATACATGAATTAGAAAAGATTGTTTACTCATTTAGTGGTTTAGTAATAATCAGGAAAATGATGAAGAAGTAAGGAACTATATCTCTGTTGAAAATATATTCCAATCTAGTCACTAGAGAATACTTTTATAGTTATTTGAGGGTACTGTCACCTCCAGTTTACTTCCAATTGTATCACTTTACTTGAGTTTTGAATATGTAAGTGCTGTCTTCCATTTTATACACACACATGTCCAGGCAGAGAGGTTGTTGCTTTAAAATGTCATTTCCACGAAGAATCACTTGAAAAATCCTCATGACTTTAACTAAGTTGGAGAAATCTGTGCAAAAATATAAGGTCAAAAGAGCCCTATATGGCAGATCCTTGCTTGCCTGCTTCAGAATGCTTCAAAGGACTTACTTATTTGCTTACCACCAAGGCTAAGAATATGTGTCAAAACTGCTTAAGATAGGGATCAGTTTTAATAAATGTGACCTCAAACCTTCCAAGGTGTTTAGGTCTGGGAACACTTACAGTACATCTGTTATTATTTTGGTTCAGCTGAGTTTATTGTTTTAATCAGCAACATTTCAAGAGAGCTGGTATAAAAGAATTAGAAATACTAACTTATTTTCCATGTTTACATTTCTGCCATTATGTAACTTTCTTTCTCATGATGGAAGTTATGAGATGTCTTGAGTTGTGGCAAAGCAGCACCAGAAGTCAGGACTGAGTATCCTTCCTGCAGACTTTTCTTTCCTAGCTAGAAACTGTGAGGCTGCTGTAGGAGTTACTGGAGGAAATTGAAAGGACTGTGTTATACAGAAATTAAGACTACATGGGCATCATGGGCATCTCCTGCATAAAACTATGGATAATTTAAAAGTTAAAACTTCCATGTCCTCTCCTAAGCCTCCTATTGTGCCCCTTCCTCCAGGGAAGCTACTTCCAGTGGAACTGTTTCGGATGAGTTGTAGATAGGACTTTTCCTACATAGTCCTCTGGATTGAGTATTCCAGTAACAATATAACCAAGAGAATAAAATCCAATTTGTATGAGTGATACAGAGAAGGCAGGCTTGGAGCTTCTGGTTTTCTTCAGCTTGCAGCACCTGACCAAAGGAACGTGCAATGAAGCTTGCTGGGGCCAAATCAAAGCTCTAAAAGTGAATGCATTTTTGCAGGGAATTGGGTGTATGGAACCTACTGCACTGGCAGGAAGAGAAGGTGTCCTGGTTTCTAAAAATTGTATATTAGAAAACTAGTTAATATAACAACACTTTGGAAGGAATATCGACCATATGTGTCAGAGCACTGGCAGATCTTTAAAATTAGAACAGGACATTTGTGGGAGACATACTATCCCCTTTGCTTACAGAAGTACTTCTCTTCATCTCCTGTCAGAGTGTTCCTCACGGTTGGAGAGACGATACCGAAACAGCAGGGCTGTAAGTCAGTTCCAATACAGAAATCATTGTTCTTCCTGTCATGCCGATCCTTCTTCCTGAGGGAATTAATCAATAAACACTTCTGTGCATTGTACACGCCACTGATTCTACTTCATAGAATCATAGAATCATAGAATCATTGAGGTTGGAAAAGACCTTTAAGATCATAGAGTCGAACCGTCAACCCAGCACCCATGCCCACTAAACCATGTCCCGAAGTGCCACATCCACACGTTTTTTGAACACGTCTAGTGATGGTGACTCCACCACTTCCCTGGGCAGCCTGTTCCAATGCTTGACTACCCTTTCGGTGAAGAAATTGTTCCTAATATCCAATCTAAACTTCCCCTGGTGCAACTTGAGGCCATTTCTTCTCGTCCTGTTGCTTGTTACTTGGGAGAAGAGATCGACACCTGCCTCTTTACAGCCTCCTTCAGGTAGTTGTAGAGAGCGATAAGGTCCCCTCAGTCTCCTCTTCTGCAGACTAAACAACCCCAGCTCCCTCAGCCGCTCCTCATAAGACCTGTTCTCCAGACCCTTCACCAGCCTCGTCGCCCTTCTCTGGACACGCTCCAGCCCCTCAATGTCCCCTCCCCCCCTGAAAACTGAACACAGTATTCGAGGTGCAATGGAACAGGGTTCAAAGTTGCGGTCTCCCCTGCAGTCCCATCACACATCTGTGTGCACCATAGACCCCCTGATGGCTCACCGGAGCACCCAGAGCATCCCACAGCTGGACAGACCTGCAGATAGATTCTCGACTGCTGAAGGGCAGATGTCTCACTGGTTTGACCCATTATCAAGCTCTTTCCTGTAGTCAGATGGACCAGAAACTGGACTGAAAATAGAGTGGGGAAAATTCTGACCCCACTTAAATAGCAAAGTCCTATTGATTTCCTCACTGGGGAAATTCTTACCTCAGTAAAGATATAACATGAGTATCCATCTATAAACAGGGCGGGG
>JASVER010000031.1:9873801-10222991 GCA_030449065.1 Oceanodroma leucorhoa | reverse complement strand
AATCAATTCCTGTCTTGATCCAGAACCCACACTGGGGGGGGGAGGGGGAGGGAAGAGGGTGTGCTAATCAACACCTATCTGTAACTAAAGGGATGATGAAAGAGAATACACATCACTTCATATTTTACTTTTCCTAATTTTTCTCAGCACTTAGGTGCAAGTAAAAATGTATTTTATAAATATCTGCTAAGGCAGAGAGGAGAAAATGAGTCCTTGTCAGTGAACTTGTGGAACTCCTAAAGGCATTCAAAGTATTTCAGGTTATGTACATGGTTAACAGGCATGATTCACAACCATTTCATGTATTCTTCTCATGAACTTATCAAGTGTTTTCTTAAAACTATTTAGGAAATTAAGTTTGTTACCCCTCACGGATCTCTGTATGCTGATGGCTAATTAGCATGAATTTTCCATGCCAGTAATATTAATCAGAATTTCCATCAGTAATATTAATTAATAATAATTAATTAATATTTTCTGATTAATAACTAACCTCACAATAATTCACCAGAACCAGTGTAAAAACAAGTGTTACTTTTCCCTACTCGTTTCATGCAATGGATGTTTTGAGCTGCTGTGTATCATATTATGTCTATTCTGTTTTCTTTTTCCCCACAGTAGATTATGCTACTTTAAATTATCTCTTTTGTTCTTTGATATCATTCACTTCAAATATTTGTAGATTTTATTTCACCTCCAACCCACCGTTCAGTCAAGCTATCTACTTATAATGTTTCCTCATAAGTGAATTCCTCTGGCCCAGCTGATCTTTGCTTTCTGCCCAGCAGCTCCTTTGCTTTCTTTTCTGCTTCATCAAGAGGCAAAAATATGAAGGAGCTAGGAAAGAAGTGCTGGGGCAGGCTGGGGGCTCTTCCTGTCTCTTCTGGATCTGTCTCAAGCTCAGACATTGAGCTAGGTGAATAGGTATTTTTTTTATTTTCAGTTTAGTGATCAAGCCATAATAAATACATTAAATAAAAATTGGTCAGCTTGAACCAAGATTTTTGAAGTTTCTTTGCTGCCAAAACCTTTCCTTTTCATAACAGTTTCAGGTCAGTCCGTATTGATTTCTGAATTTTTGGTACTTCTGTGTTTTCATAGCTACAGATAAGTTGAAGTATACTAACAACAATGTACCTACTTCACAGAGAGACATGTTGACTTGCTTTGCTGCTATATATAAAGTGCTTTGAGGCCTATAGCTTCTGCAGCTGGGGCAGTGGTGCTGTGCTCAGGTGCGCAATGGTAAGTGGCCTGGGGTAGAGTATTTCAATACTGATTTACAGACCACAGTTATATATACATTTCATAGTTCAGACAAGACATCCAAGAGAGCACAGCCTCAGAATATAGTGCAAACTTCAACTTTATAGCTGAGATTAGAGAAACGTTTGTGTTGTTGCACAGCAAATATATATTTTATCTAACCTTTAATCCCATTTTACTGGATATAATTTCAGATAACTTTACTACTCCAGAATACTGGATCTGGAAAACGTTCAGTGTAGAAACTACTTTGAGCACAGTAAATCTTCCAATTCTGCTTCATTTCAGTCTTTTCTTCTGGGAAACCTGTCCACCTTGCATTTTTTCCTGGTGCTAGGTTCTGAGCTGTGTGCAAGGGGATTTCATAGAAAATAAAAAAGTGATGTGTTTCTATTGAAAAAAAGAGTTGTGGCTTGAAATGTTTAAAAGGAATATTCTATTTCTCTGCCTTTTCTCATAATTTACATTATACAACTCCGGATTCCCTAGACTTGAACACCTAATTCTTCTAGGCAGATATTTTTCTTATTCTACTTCTGCTCGTCACATCCAAGTTTCTCAAATTTCCCAATTCATCCCATTCAAGCCTAAGATTTAGGAACTTCATGATACTTTCCTGTCTGGAACTGAAATTATTCAGGGTCTTATTTAGGTTCAAAAACCTATACAGGGATCAAAATGGGAGTGTGGTTTTCTGAACCTCAAAAATTTAGCATGCAATACTATGAGATCATTGCGATCTTACTGTAACTAAGCAAGAAAGTTTAAAAGGTCTTAGGATGTCTGTAACCGCTTTGATATTTTGGAATTAAAAAAGCTAGACTGAGGACATGATAAAACCACATTTTTTCCAGCAAAGAAGGAACTGCGCACCATTCTAGATCTTAATAGCAAAATATCCAGCACAGTAGCAGATACCACAAGCTGCAGAACTTTGCTACAGTGTCTGGGAGCCAAAGACTGTGAGTGGCTGTGGGTCAGGAATGGGACGGTTGGAAAGGTCTTCTGCATTACACTGGGTTACTGACAATTGGGTGGATTGTTGCATTTTTTAAGGTGCTTGTCTGAGGTAGGTTTCCGATTCCTTATGATAGGAACATTAATAATGAAGAAGGGGAAAGGATATAAACTAAAAAGGAAGAGTTTGATAAAATTAAGAAAGGAAGCAAAAGGACATGAGAAAATATATGAATAGCAGATTTCAGAGATGGAAATTTTTCTAAACTGTAAAGAAATAAGTAGGAGCTTTTAAAGCCTTTTAAAAAGAGAAAAAACACAATAATTAAGTTTATTTATAGATAAAAATGTCAGAGATGTTAGTAAAAAGCCTCCCCCCACCCCCAATTAAATGTTTCTATTCCGTATTGAATAAAACAGTGGACAGTCATATCATATGTGGATGATAATTTTTTTTTTGCTTTAATGACTGATGAAAATGTTAAACTACAGAAACTGAAATTAGACATTTTGAAATATCTAGCTGTTTAAAGAAAACTGTCTGAACTGTTGCTACTGATTTTTCATAAGTCTTGTAACAATGGGGAAGTTTCAGAGGAATGGATGAAAATTTATTGTTGCATCAGGTATTTTTAAATGTACTGGCCCAACACTGATCTCAAGAATACGTAGAATGGGACTCCAGAAAGGAAAACCTGTAGTATGTGTCAATCACAATAAGTTTATGGATAACTGGTCAAACATCAGGGCTATTATAAGACATTTTTATTCTACAAAGAATTTGATTTGATGTCACACAGTGTTTTGATGGAAAAAAATAAGAAAAAGATAAAACAGTTTATTAAGTTAACACGTAGGTTTTAAAATGTAATTGGAAACAGGCAAATATTCATTAGTGTATGTTTATCTCTGCAGAGCCCTGTAATGTAAGTCCTTGGTCTTCTTTCATTTCAAAACTCATACTTGTAGCTTGAAAGAAGATCTAAGACCATTCTTAAAAAAACAGATGGAAAGTGCATAAAGATCAGGGTAGAGCCAAATAATGGTGCTGAGATATCACTGGGGATGAGATTTGTCTTATGCCCCATCATTAGCAGCCATAATGTCAGATGTGTAATCTATGCTGGTTCTACAGTCCTGTAGAGTCAAAGGAGAGTTACTGGCACCTCCAGGGGACAATCCATCCCATGTCATTATCTAAAACAGATGTGAGGAAGTGTCCTCTGGAAGTACCTGTAACTTTCCAACGGCTCAAAAAGGAACCTACGTGGCTAACATAAACGAAAGGCCAGACTTTGGGGTGGCTGAAGGTAGGTGAGATGGATCTTACCCTGATACAGGCTTACCTGTATCACTTAGTAAATCAAGCACAAGCAAATAATATGGCCTTTAACATGACCAGCTGTAATGTTATATATCTAAAAACATAGAATAACAGCCCTTATAGAAGACAAGCAACTGTATTTTGTGAAAAAGGGAGTCTAAAAGACTTGAGGGTCATGGTCATCTAAATAAATGAAACCATGGCCAAAACAGTTATATGCTAATGTGTGCATCATCAGAAAAAGAGTCAGGACAGGACAACTTTTTTGCTTCTACAGCTGGCTCTGATGTCATTGATGTTGGGATGTAGAGCTCAGTTCTGGTGTCTAGTCTTCAAGAAGCATGGTGAAAAATTGGAAAGGCAAAAGCCACAAGAAAGACTAGAGGATTATAGAACAATTCAAGAAGTGCGACCTATTCCGCTTACTGGATATAGCCTGTCATGATGGCTTGCTCATAGTCTTTTACATACCTAAATTGTGAAAAACAGATCTGATGATAACAATTCAGAGCAACATTCATACAGTATGAATCAGGTGGTAAAAAGTGAAGCAAAACAAATTCAGTTTAGTCTTTAGGTTCATGTCTTTAGCAGTGAGATGAATTAACCTTTGGAGGAGTTTAGCTGGCATTGTGATGAATTCTCCAGTGCAGGAAACATTGTTTTAAATCAAGGCTGGCAATATCTATAGTTGATTTGATGTAGAAATGATATTTATGCGATCATGCTAATTGTATTTGTCTGTTTGCAGTTTTGAACCTATTGGCTAATTTCTGTCCGTTTGACAAGAAGGCAACATTCTCACAGACAACAGTCATTTCTATGAATCATATGAAAAGAAAGCAGCCCGAAAGAGGTGTGCCATGACATGGCAGTGTGTGTCCACATATTTTTACCCTCAAAGAATTCACATGGTTGTTAATTTCTCTCACTGCTAAAACTGTGAATGGTAAGTCTGGAGTGAATGTATTTAGTTTTGGTTTCTAACACTTGATTATTACTGTCGTTATCACACTAAATAGAATGCGTTCTTAAGACAGAAACTCTCATCAGAGTTCAAATGTGTTAAAGATACCTAACTAATCAGACAATCAGCCAGGAGGCTCAGAGTCACAGGAAACCTGTTTCATCCATTCTGGTACTCATGGAATGACCTCTTTTAAGCAATAGAACCTAACTCCAATACAACTATTAGAAATGAAGTTAGTCATAAAAATGGGAAGACATATGGCATCTGTTAAGGAGAAAATCAGACTAGATGACCACAGAGGTATTTTGTGGCCATAATATCTCCAGAGGCATCTTACATCTCCAGTAGTAAGCAAACATGGGCTTTCCTGTTTATTTATGAACAAAAGCACATGTTATTCTACTTGGCATAGTGACTTCAGTGTTTTCTAAGGCTTTTTGGCCTTCAGTGATCAAGCTATTAGATGTTAAGCTCCAGAGTAGCTTATTGGATAAAGTGGTCTGGGATTGCTTAGCCTTTTTTTTTATTATTATTATTATTACATTTGGGGAAGTCCTTTCCAATTCACCCTTTCTTAGCAAACCAGACCAAAAAGTGACAAGGACTGAAGTTTATAATGTGGTCATGGGACTAGTTGGTTCATTGGGATGGTTTTGTGATGTGATGACAGTTAAGTAAAAGGTTTCCTTTATTCCTCATGCTACTGACAAATAGATTCAGGATGGTTTTGGTACCACAGGCAATCCTATTTAGCTTTTTACTTATTTGTCAAAATGCACAAGTGAACTGTGGGGATGCTTTTGATTTGTGAAAGAGAAGAGTGCAAGGGGACAAGGCATTACTGTCTGAGGTCACCAGACAATTATGGCTTGTTAAGCCTCGTGGTTGTCTGTCTTATTGAGTAAGGGTGTGATGAAAAATTAAACTTTTTGCAACATTAATACATTTCAATAGGTCATTTCCTGGGTAGAATGGACATAAGACTGCAACTTTCATCAGAGTTGGAAAGAATTTCTTATGTCGTCAATGTTCAGTCTAGTAACTACCTGTGTGAACTCATCACTGCTATGTGGGAATGGATGCCAAAATATTCTTCAGATTTGCCTATAAGTGTATGAAAAGTGTTAATAGCCTGCCAGGCTGGGCAAGAAATCCTGTTGGAAAGGGATGAGTTTTTCTCCGGGAGCTCTCCGGGCAATGGGGCAAAGGTTGATCAACCCTTGATTGCTTTAGTACTTCTCCTGATGGGTTATATGGACAGTCAGAAGATTCAGCTAAGAAAAATACATGCCAAAAATGAGAATAAAAACTGAAAGAGACAAGAAGGGTCTGAGGATCAGGAGAAGATAGTGAAGAAGCCAGGCAAAAAGGTAATGTACACATAGGGACTGTGGCTAGAAAAAAGATGGCACAGCTGGGAATTTCCTTTCTTCCTGCCAATTCCTAGCTGCTGTCACAGCACTTTTGTGCTACTGACAGGAGGGATAATTTAAAGCAAACAACTTATGTTGGAAGATCAGATCAGCACGTCACTAGTTTGGGAGTGGCACATTGCAAATTTGGCCTGAAACTCCCTTTTCACATGTTTCCTATATTGTGTAATATGCTTTGTAGTCCTAGCCAGAGATCTAGGGCTCTACATGTGTACCATCAAGAAACCATACTGATTCATATCAGGGATTCATGAATGCAGACATATTTTATATATACACATATCTTTCCTATAAATGAGTCAATCATACACTTTCTTTTAGGTGTGCAACATTGTTCTCAGAGAGGCACAGTTACACAGCATGTCCCCGATTCTACATACATTTGTTGTACGTGTGCTAGTAACTGTATTGAAAACTATTTGAAAAGCATAGTGTAAAAGCAACAAGATTCTTGATCAAAGTCAAGATTTTGGCAGTGAAATCACAGATGAGAGAGTAGTAAGTACAGGACAGTGGCACTCAACATATCTTCTCTGCTTTTATTTTCATTGAAGTAACTTCAAGGCCGGTGTGCTCTTTGGTTTTGGCACAAGCAGAGGGATACTTCCGTTTTTTTGATGTTGACCTTTTACTGTACTGCACAAGTAACCTCCCTTTCCTTATTTTCTAGGTAGCTGGGACAGTTGTACATACTATAAAGGTAAAGAAGAAAACACCTTTAAGACCAGAGGCTGCTGAGGACAGATTCTCCAAGAAATATTTCTCATCACTGCAGTGTCCATGAGCTGGTAAATTACTATAAAGGTATCGCTAATTTGACTTCCTCTACATAAATGAGCCATGCTGGTCTTTGAAGATCTCAGGTAGGTCTTGAATAGGTTCAACTTGCAATAATTTAGCTTAAAGCATTAGATAAATTAATCTTATTTAAAAATCAGTGAAACAGAAGTTAATTAAAATGTAAACAATGGGCTGCATTGTTACTGACAACTTTAGAAAATAGAATCTTTGAAATTCTTTGTGTAATGGGTTTTACCTGACTGCCCTCAGAGGAGAGAGTGGTTTTGCAACGGATCACGTTACTGAACTAACCTTTCTTTCACTTTTAAATGAAATATGTTCTTTGCTTCTCCCAGTGCAGTGCAGCTGCACGAGCTGGAGCCAGTCAAAGGCTGTCAGAGCCCTGTTTACCGGGGAGGTACCGGCTACCGGGAGGTTGCTAGACACGAAACGCTACGGAGGGCGGCTGGAGTCCCCGAAGCAACCAGAACGCGGTGTGTCTGAGAGCACCAGGAAGAGAGAAACAGATGACCTGAAAAGTCAGAAGGCATAAAAAAATGTCAGTCAGTGAGAAATTATTAACACCCCGTCCAGTTTATGCCAAGGACAGAGGGTTCTCTCAGGCATTCTTCTGCAGTCCTGGCTGTCAGCTGAAACATGCCGAGGAACAGAAGCAATCCTGTGTATGGGCCTGATCCAGAACTAGCTGAACTGAGTATAAAGATTCAAGGGGTTAGGATTGGGTCCCCATTAAAGGATTAGGGAAAAAAAAACCACCACAGCATTTCCCTTGGTTTTTGGTTTTGTATTTCTCAGGGTTAATCTTGTTATTCCTGCCTTTCAGAAAAAAAAAAAAAAAAAAGGAAAAAGAAAAAAAAGAAAATATGTGCCAAATAGGTGGGGCAAAAAAATTCTGGAATTTATAAGCCTGAGGGGGGGAAGAATCTTGCCAAATTGTCTTCCTGCCTCACCAATGAATTATTTAGTAAATATGTGTCTTCTAATTCAGTATAAGCTCAAAATATCTATGAAGTCAACAAAAGTCAAATTTAAACAAAAACCCCTACGGTAGCAAAGACAACATATGACCAGTCATGAGGATAACAATGGATTTTATGTCTGGCTCCTTCCTTTGCGGTAGCTAATAAGCCAACATAGATTAGCAGGGTATGTTATGCATATTACCTGAAATGGTCTTCTGGCCCACATCAAAAGCTGTGAGGTAAAAACTGCAAGTGACTGTTGTTGTTGTTCTTCCCATAGAAAAGCAGGGTTTTCAGTAAAGACATAAATGGATTCATGGAACAGTTTTATTCCCCAGTGTCTTACTAATTATGATGTTTTGAAACTGCAAGTAAGAAATCAGCCTTAGGGAGTTTCTGCAGCAAAAACATGTCATTATATGCAAGAAAGGGTATGTTCTCATAGACTATTTTTTCTCTGCTACACATGCTGACATCACTTGTTTGTTTGCATTCTGTTGTTTCAAGGTACAATGCATAAATGAATTAATAATAATAAACAATTATTTTCATCAAAGCATCACCATCACTTTCAAATTAATCTACTGCATAGGAATGAAAGCAGAGTGGAGAAATTCAGCGACTTCTTGAACTAAACTCTAATCCCCAGGATAGATTTCCTGGCTATGTGGTTGCAAATGACAATTTTGTTTCAGCATAACCTGTCACAGTTAACATGGCATTACTGATCCAACTATAATTCAGAGAGTGAGACAACAAGAATGAAAGCCCATTCACTCCTAGACCTTGAGTGACTATAGCAAGCAGAGAAATTGTGTAAGTAAATACTAAAACACAGCCAACTTCCTGCCAATTCTGTGAAACCTAAGTCATGATTCAGTCCTGCCACACTTTTACACCTTTTGTTTGCATTCCCGGAGAAATTGCTGTGACCATTTTTTCTTAGCACACATGTCTCAGGAAGGGGTTTTATTTGGAAGGTTTATATGAAGGTAAGTGAACGAGACTTCTCATCAAGATGGCTCTGGCCTTAGTGTCCCATGCTGACAGCCAGCCATGATTTGGACTCGGAGCATCAGTGGTACTAAGATCGTTGGAGAGAGACCAGGGTAGAGCTCAGCCTGACCACCTATAGCTAAGTGATCATGCAGCACAAACCACAGTGATGGGGAAAGGTTGGCAGGCCTTTCAAAGAGGATTCACAAGGTAATAGAAATACATTTATCACTGCAGAATGTAGCTCAAGGAATGTACAGTGTGGACATGTACTAAGAGGAAATATTCAGCCTGCCTGAAGGATCAACTGTATGCCTCACAGAAAGAAAGGTTTTTTGAAGGTCCACTGGCAATCCCAAAGCTGTAGTACCAAAGATGAGTTATCAAGTCCTTCCTATTTTGAGGAAATGTTTTCTTTGCAAGACACAATATATGGTGCATCCTCTCCTGAAAGGAAGAGTAGATTTGCACGGTGCATTTATTAGTTTATGGACCATCTGCAGCTGTGTAAGAACAGTGTGAAGAACTAGAGTGTTTGGAGCTTCCCCCTGATCACCTAAAGCCTGACCTCTTTTGCAAAGAAGGCAGGTGAAGGAGGAAGAGTGCACACGTTTGAGGTTTAAGTGCAGGAAGCCTAAATGTTTCCCAAAGCAAGTTATACGTAAAAGGAATTTTTCCCACCCACTGTGGTGAAGATAAAAAAAGCATTTCTTGTGTATGCTATATCCTAGAAGAGATTTATGTGCATGGCCAGGCTAAACTCTGAGAAAACAACAATAATACAAAACATGGTTTATACTGACTGGTCTTCTAGCTCCTCAAATGCTGACAGAATAATTTTCTTTAACTGAATTCAACAAGGTTTCCCTTCATCCGAGTTCTCCAGAAATGCCAATAATGATGGCAGACACATGTGTGAACCCTTCTGCTAAGAGAATCACAGTTTAACCCTAGTTCTGCTGATAACTGAGCAGGGCAAGCATGTTAAACAATATGTGTATCTATATTGTAACAATATATATGTATATATAGGTATAATGTGTACTGTTCAATGTTATTTTTGACATCTGTAGTGTGGATGATGGGACAGAGTGTGCTCTCAACAAGTTCATACGTTGTACCAAACTGGGGAGAGTGGTAGATATACTGGAGAGAAAGGCTGATGTTCAGAGGGATCTTGACACGTTGGAGAAATGGACTGACAAGAACCTCATGAGTTAAACAAAAGGAAATGCTAAGCCTTGCATCTGGGAGGGAATAAGTCCATGCAACTGTTCAGGCTGGGGACCAACTGGTTAGCTTTGCAGAAAAGGACCTGGGGGTCCTGGTGGACAATAAATTGAACATGAGCCAGAAATGTGCCCTTGCAGCACAGAAGGCCAATGACATCTTGGGCAGCATAAGTAAGATTGTAGCCAGCAGATTGAGGAAAGTCACTGTTATGCTCTATTTGGCACTTTTGAGGCCCCACTGGGAGTACTGTGCTGAGTTCTCCAGGACAAGGAAGACTCCAGCTACTTGAAGTGAGTCCATCGGATGTCACCAAGATGGGAGGGGACTGGAGAAAGTATGTACAGGTTGTGGCTGAGGGAAAAGGGCTTGTTCAGCCTTCAGAGGAGAAGGTAAAAGGGAGACCTCACTGCTGTCTTCAGGTACTTCATGTAGACATGTAGTCAGACTCTTATTGGAGGTGCACAGTGAGAGAACAAGGCACAACAGACATGAGTTGCAACACAGGGAAATTCCTATTGGATGTTAGGAAAACAATATCACCATGAGGGTGGTTACGCAAGTTGGCCAGAGAGGCTGTGAACCCTTTATCTTTGAAAGCGTTCAGGGCTCAAATGGACACAGCCCTAAGCAATCTGATCTATTTGACCCTACTTAGAGAAAGGAGTTGGATTAGATGACCTTTGGAGGTCTCTTCCAACCTAAATTATTTTGTGATGTGTGATTCTGTGATTGTGCAGTGTTACACAGTTTGGTTAGTGTGGAATTAGGATGCAGAAGCCACTTGTGGAACTCAGTAAGGAATAAAGGCTTGTGGCAACTGTCTTATACCGAACAAAGAGCTATACTAAGCTCATTTCTATATATATCAGCTTGCAAAACCTGCCTTTAATAATAATTATAGTGATGATGTCATTTATACAAGATGTAGTATATGTCCACTCTTGTGATATAAAAAGAGACTGTTCCACTTCTGAGACAACTCTTGTGATTAGTTACTTTACCTTAGATAAGTAAAATAATATTTGGTAAAGAGAAGCATAGCCCAGCTCTCTTACAGGAGTTAGCTGATCACTGCAAAACAAGGTTGTCTTAATCTTAAATATTAAAAATTTTGCCCACAACAATTTGTTTCCCATCCCGATTCTGCAGGTACATATGTGTTTAGTAAACTTTGCTTTCACTGAAATCCAGCTCACTGTTTGTGATAGTAAATTGAAAAATACTTGCAAGTACAGATTTTTTGAGAAAGGAGTTGCCCTTTATATTTGCACACAGAGCTTAGCACAACAGGGTTCAAGATGTGAGCAGTACCTCTGCTGCGATCCAGGTGTTAACCTGATTAAATAGAGAAAAGAGAAGTCAATGGAAAGCATTACAAAATACCAGAAAGCTATGTTCAGACATAGAATTTTACATGCTTTTTAAAACATTAAGGGAAAGATGTATCAGACAACATTACAAGTATTAACAACTAAATATAGTTTTTATCACTTTCTTCAAATGCATTGGTCAGGAGAGCGGACAAAGATGGGAGCAAGGATCTTTCTTCCATTTTTCAGAAGGCAGAAGAAGCAACAGTTCTGCAGGTGTAGCCATCAAGAGGACGTTAAGTACATCTCGATCTCAAAGTCCCTTGAGCACCGTAAATAATTTTTTTTCAGTCAACAGCCAAACAGAAAAATTAACAGGAAGTTGATTTAATTTAAAAAAATTATCTTCTTTTCTACTCACAATAAAAAAATAAACCATTTTCTCAGTGGGCTACAACACTTGGTGCCAAATGCAATTGTCTTATTCTTTGAAAACTTACTTTATTTAACTCAAACTTAATACAAGTGAAATGGAAGAAGAATTGGTTCATTTTATAATGACATATTTAGGACTTTCCCCCCCATTTTCTTAGGACTTAGTATTTTCTAAATTCAACATAAAAAAAAAAAATCTGTTGGTCAATCCTAAACTGTAGTTTTCTGTAAAGAAATAAATTACACCAAAATGATTGCTTTGCCCTTGTTTCAGCTCTGCAAGAGCTTTTCAACTCTTTTTTTTCTTCAGCTGACCTGACAACAGCCAGTGAATAATCCTGGATGAGTGAGCTATTTTACTGTCATTTCTGTAGCTAATAGAGAGAATGAAAGTTAGTTATGCAGATCTGACTTATGGTCTTGACATGTGATCAAGCCTAAATAACGATAAGGCTGCTGGAGAGAGGTTTTGGCTTTAGATCATATACCTGACCCAGACTATTCCAACCTTTTCAAATGGGCTTTTATTCTCATGTAGAGATGCTTTCCTTGTAAGACTTCTGGCTCTGGTCCAGAAAGAATCAGAAATGAGACATTCAAGAGAAAAAAATGTCCTGAACACTCCAAAGTATCAGATGAAGACTAGTTTCAGAGCAAATTAAAAGATGGATGAATTTTCCATGTATGGATGATCAGGACACCAGATGGGGATTGCATTTCTTACTTGGGTGAATCAAAAGGAACGCTTCCTAAATACAGATTGCATATCGAATACAACACCAGGCCCTGAGCAGGATGTGTAATGTGTATGTAAAAGGAATGAAATATATCTTAGAAATATAAGGCCAAGGCACATTCTCTCAATAGATTCAATCATGTGCAAAGCCCTAAGTGAAAACCAAGCAATTGTGAAGCATAAAAATGTCTGGCATCACAGCTGTTAACATGCAAATTGGGAGCCAGACTAGGATTTCATTGCTGCCACTAAACAGATTGTTCTTCTACTTCTCTATTCTTCCCTTTATTCCAGCTCTTGTCTTGTCATTACCAAAAGTTTTCCCTGTCTATTCTGCAATCCCTTTTCATAAAACAGTCATGTGAGGGAGAACTCCTGCTTTTCAAGATTTTTGTGATGAATTGAATGACTTGTCAATTCTGCTTCACATAGGAGACATGCTGCATATCCTTGTCATACATGAGACTTCATGTGCACTTTCTCCTTTACTTGTAATCTTTATGTCAGATTGAAATCTCAAGGAGTGTTTCAAGACATCGTCAAGTCTGGATGATTTTTCTTTCACATATGCTAAGAGCTTATTATGATCCAGCACAAATTTGAATCTGAGGGGAAGCAATTTAGTGACGGACAGTCTTGTAGAGCACCTCATGAGATCATCACTTACATGACAAGGAGGTCTGGAAGCTGTCAAAAAGATGGTCTTTCACAGATCACATAAAAAGAATTTGAACAAGGACATGGAAGGGCACTGAGTTGAGAAGAAGCTTTATGGTTGGAGAGTTATTTAGAAGACAAGCTGTCAGAGGAGGATGAGCTGGGAGAGGAAGGGCCCTTGATTCCTTAAGAAACTCCACGTCAGCTCAGATAGTAATAGAAGAGTGAGAAGGAGGCAGAGAGTGGGTGTAGATGTCCATTTTGCCCACATCTGTGTGGTTGTTTCTCTGCGTAAGAAGTGTTTGGTATCTGGTACTCCTTGAAGTCTCTGTGTCTGCTCCATATGTCTGTAAATATAAAGCATTGCACCAACCTTGAGGGCCTGGCATGAATGGGACATGAGGGTGCCAAAGATCAGAAAAGCAGGGAGGTCCAAGAAACAGGCGGAAGGCAGCATGCAGGCCTGCTTTGGTAGGACTCCAACATTGCAAGTGGCCAGCACAGAAAGCTTTTCCTAGCCTCTGTACCTGAATGGTAGCACTTTGGGACTGAAGTATGGGAAAATGAGAATAATGAAAAGAAAAAAAAGCCTTTTAAGGCAAACAGTCAAAATTGCATTACAGTGTCATATGATCTGGAGCATGCACATGATGGTAGGTGGGTTTAGAGGAAAGTCCTGTGAGTCCCATCAGTCCTGCTGCTAAAACCATGCCTGTCTGCAAGAACATCAGTTTTTATTTGGAATGATAAATAGATAAGGAAAGATCAGCTTCTGCATTTTTCAGCACGATGAAGGACACATGGACACCATGCACTGGAACAGAAAGTGGGGAAAAAGACATACTTTTGGAAACAGAAATGAAAGACAAAATGTTTTTTCTATAAGCAGGTGGTGGTAAAGCAGGGGGCACTGTGATGCCCCCTTGCCCTCCCAATAGCCTGCATTGGTAGGGACACTAAAAAGATCCTAGGGTGTAGATGGTGAATTTTTCCTTGATTTATTAGTAGGAAATGAGTCAATTTCCTGAGAAAATGCTACGAGCTGAGATATAGGATAGATGTGGTGGCTGAAGAAACTCAGTGCCTACCATTCCCAAAAGAAATGAGGGGTGGGTGAAAGAGGAAGATGTCAGCACCCTGCTGAAGGAAAGGATGCAAAGGAGAGCGAGAAGTGCTGTTAAGCTTACAGTAGCTGCCACTGGACAGAAAAAATCCCCAAACAGGTGTGATTCAGCTTCTGGAGAAAATACTGAGAAAAGACCATAAATTTTCCTTCAGTCTATAGCTTTGGGTCAGCCAATCCTTTTGTAACTGAACTTGAGTGGGCTAGGGGATGAAGTGCAGCAGCTGGAAATGAGAAGGGGATTTGTGTAAAGAGTGGGTGGATCTTGATTCAGACAGGGATACCACAGTGCCAGGATGCTCTGCAGAGAAAAGCAATTGTTTTGCAGCTGCCCAAGTGAGTTAGAAATAGGGGTCTGATCTGAACTTACCCTCCAGGGTATCTGTGCTGCAGAATTACCTGACAGGACATTTGTGCAATGCATTTGGGACCCGCAATACAGTCCTAAAACTGAAACTCTTATTCCCGGGGTATGTGGACCTCTTGGTGTATATCAGCTTGCTTGTAAACAGATAGATTGTTCACATAAGGGACCTCCCTGTCATTTACACGGTGAATAAAGCAAAATGAATGATGAGGGTACTAAGAGTTAAATCACATTAAAACCTGAATCCACATGCCTTCCTCAAACTCTTCCTACGGCCTTAACTTTCTGGAGCTAGCTGGCTATCACATGCCAGTCAGACACTTTCCAGCATGAGTCACTCTGGTTTCCAAATTTGTCTTTCCCAAATAAAAATGAAAAATTCCAAATGTCTTACATTTTTCTATAGAAAAAGGGGACGGAATATGAAGTGCATATAGTCAGAGAATTGTTTTCTATTTCCTTTTACATCCCTAGTCTAGACAAGAGGTACTATGATGAACCTTGGCTTTGCTGCCAATACCAACAGCACTTTGTGGTCTCGTTACCTCACGTCTGGCTAATTCCCAAGGACAGTCACAGCTAACGAGTAGCCCTTTCAATGGTCATTCCAGCAATTCATTTGGGCTACCCTTTCAAACAGCATGGAGAATTCTTAAGAGAGAAGGTCTTTTGTACTGAGTAATGTTTCATTCGCTATGCTTAAATGAGAAGGGCAGTCAGGTTGTAAAGATTTATATAAATGAGAGCATTGTACACTCAAAAGGAGATTGGTATGTTTGATCTCAGCTGTTATTGATTTACCTTTTCCACATGATAACATTCATTAGGCAGGATAAGTAAAGGCTGGTGTGTTCCATTTCAATTATCAACAGTTAAAATACATTACATAGGGTGGAGCTTCAGTCTAGTTTCAGTGGGTTGAAGTGTGAAAACATTTTCCTACCAAGCCATTACATGGGATGACTTACAACTTTTTTGCATCCTTTCCCGTCTCCTCCCCACCCCACCCCTTTTTAATTTTTACGTCTTTTTCATTGTTGTTGAGTATTTGTGTTTCTGGTCAAGGGAACTGTTCTGCCACTTGAAATTTCCTGGTAACTTCACTGCTGCTGTTGCTCTCTTGTAATGTGTGAACCACAACAGCGCTGGTGAGGCAGTGAACATCTTGCCTGACACTCCAGGCACCAGTGTCCCAAAAGGTTCATAGATTTATTAGAGCAACCTCCTCTGGGTGACCCTGCTTTGAGCAGGGGTTGGACTAGAGGATCTCTAGATGTGCCTTCCCACCTCAGCTACTCTGACTGTCTGAGCCTCAGCAGGGGAGTCAACCTCCCCTCCTTCCTCACAGTGTAGGTACAGTACAAGGCTGTTATGTTGTGTTCTCCCAGAGTACCAAGTACTTTCAAAATATACTTCTCTTGTTTTAGAGGAAACTAAGAGTAACAACAACAAAGGACAAAAATAATATCTCCTCAGAAGTAATTACTTCTTCACTACTGGCTTCACAGGAGCCTAGAGTGACTTAGTCAGATTTAGGTACGTAACTGGAAATTTCCAGAGCTAAGTGAGATGAATACTGCCCCAAATATTTTGATTTTTCAATTGAATGAAGGGATGGCTCTCCAAACATTCTTTTCTTCCATTGGATAATGTTTTTAAAACATTAAGAAGTTCCCATAATAAAACTTAAGCACTTCACGTTAGATGAATTGGTACAAAACAGATTTTCTTCTTACTTATCTCTTTGCTGAAATGACTGAATATAAAATATACTTGCACATACCTGCAAGCACATTTGTGAAACGACTCCATTAACTTTAGGTTCTTAATTTTCAGACTTGCTCTGTCCACAGCTCCTGTTAGTCTGTGTTGAAAAGATGAATACTCACTTCAATAGAACATCGTTTCTCAAACTTCAAAATACTTGAATATTTGAAAATGTTGAGCTTTTATGTCCATGGCATATCCAAATTACTTTGATATTGTAGGGATGACCTTAGCTGTTAACATCAGCTTAAAAATTTGAATAGAGACATGTTTCGTAGGACCTGTGGAAAGTAATATGCTGCGTGTCCCACATAATGCAGACGGTGTCTGAAAGTGGTAAAATAATACAGGATTGTAAAAAATTACAAGCAATGACTTGTACTTTGACTTGTACTTAGAGCTGCAGGTACTGAAAGCACAACCTTTTCTTGATTATTTTTCCAGATAAAGAGATGGAAGAGCTTATAATAAGGATTTGCACTGATAAAAAAACCCCCAACCTTATCTGAATGCACTTAATAAAAAGAAGCCATTAGAAACACATGCTTTCCTTGTCTTGAGAGGAGGCAGAAACTCACAGGCGTTGCCTACCAGGCTCCTTTTCTTACAGCTTCTTTTCTCTTTATTCTTGGCACTGCAGTGGAGAACTGGTGGCACCAAATTCTGCCTCAGTTGTGCTTCCAACTCTTTAGGCACAGTCAGGCAACAACGGCTTTTTTATAAGAGAAAGGTTATAATGGTATGCATGGGCATGGAGGTATTCCAGGTATCTTGGCAGTGAGGAAGCTCATAATATATTTGGCTTTAATATGGCCTTTCCACTCTCAGCAGTCCAAGGTGTTCAAACAGGTTCTGGGCAGGGAGCGACCCCCCCCATCCTCGTCATCTCACCTGAGCTCCCCCTGCTCTCAGGCCACAGAAACCAGACATTTCTGTGTCAGGTCCATGCAGCTACTATCTAAGCCAAAGTCTTCATTTAAAAGACACAAAGTAGGAGAGTGTCACACCCCTAGATACATTATACTGATGTTGACTATTGTGTACCACCTGATTTCTAGTAAGAATTTGTCAGGTTTTAAACATCTTATTTCATTATGACATTGTCTGCTTGATTGATATGCTCGTGACCAGAAATGTCGTCACAGGAGAATATTTTTATATGGCGATAACATCACCTCTTTAAAGGTCTATATGATCTGGTCTCCAGGAAGTGTGATGTATCCTGGAAGATATTTTAAATTCTTTTTTATGAAAAAGGAAAGTATGGGATAAAGGTAATGGTATGATTTTTAGAATTTAATGTACTGTATTGTCATACCATGTATTGTCATGCCATGAGAGGTGTCTGACTGATGATCAAAATTAGACTATGGGAAGGAATGGCTAAAGTAAGAGTCCTTTAATTAGTGAGGACTGGCATTTATGGGAGATGGTAATGCTTTTGCTTGAGGAAATTATGGCATTAAGAGAAAGAAGTAAATATTCAATATTTTTATTGGTGATACAAGCCACATACATCATTTAGCACTAGCGATGAACAGATCTGAGCAGGGCTGGACATGCTCAGGGCTTGACTTTTTTCCTCAGACACCTTAGCTCCAGGGAAAGACAGTCTCTGGTAATTTTCCCATAATGTCCTATAAGCTTTGTTTTCATGTCTCAGCATGGATGCTACAGCTTTTTGGGGAAAGCATCAGGGAGAAAGTTTTGCAATCCTCTTGTCACTGAAGATTTTTGATCTTGTTACCTAAAAAGCAGGAGAGGCTCAGGGTGGTGAAGACCTGGAGATCTGTCCCTGCTCCACCCCAATGAGGTAAGGCAGTTTTCCAATGGCTTGGACTGGCAGACCGGAAAGATGACTTGTGCTTTTGTGGACTTGTTTTCCAAACGGGTCAATTCTTTGCCAACCTTTTCTTTGTCCTTTAGACCTCTGGTGTGCTTAATTCACATACTGAGTTGGTTTCATCTGTGCCGGACAAAGTTTTTGCCATTCATCTTATGGAAACCTGTAGGTTTTGCACCCAGATGAGTCTCCTGCATTCAGTTGTCTCCTGAAACAGCTTTAGTGTGAATGGTGTTTTGTCTGTCCCCTCTGCAGTGCACGGGGGAATCAGGGAGGGTTTTTTTCCAGCTGGGGAACTATTTATTTTTGTTGAGCCTCTGTCACATATGTTGTGCAATTGCCTTTTCTGGCCTTCCTCCTCCTTTTCCAGTATGTACTTCAGTGGAAGTCTTGGCACATCCTGACAATGTGACGGTGCTTATTACTCATGAGCATATTGTCTGACTTTTGATTGAATGTCAGCACTTCTTTGATCAGGTTCCTTCTGCCTGAATTAATCAGGGGAGGAGTGACACACTCCTCCATGGGCCTTGGCTGGCCTTTAGCCCTGTATCTTTGCAAAGAGTTTTATCATGCAATTGAACTGGTGTTAAGTCATGAGGAACTGGGAGGGCGCAGTGAGAAGAGATCAAGATCTTACCACTCTTGTGAGTAGAGCCATTCCTATCAGGCTACAGGCTCTATCAGGGATGCATTAGTGCCTGGTTTACTTGAAGTATATCCTAGTTTTGCTCCTTCAGGCCATGCAGAGGGAGAATTTTTCATATTTCTTCTCTCTTCCAAGCTGCACTGGCCACTGGTTTTATTTCTGGGTGTCTCTTTTACTTGCTCTACCCTGATTTTCTCTTCCTCTGTGTTTATTTTTACTGTCCAGCAAAGACCAGACCATGCACAACCTCCAGCAGTTTTCCTGAGCTGTGGTACCACATTGCAGGCCTGTGTCCTGCCCCATTCTGTATATTTTTTTCCTTTACCACCGAGTATCGAGTCACAAGGAGAAACAGGAGAAAAAGGGCTGGCTGGGACCATGCCTTTTCCTTTCTGTAGTAATTTTTGTCTGTTCTTCCTATTTCTTTTTCCCCTCCAGGAACTTGCAGTGTAGGTTTAAAAACAGCTGTGGTGTATTCTTGAAAATTTTATTTTGGATCAAGGAAAACTTGAAGCTGTTTTGAAAAGCTGTCAATGTAAATTACTTCCCACTAGCATTGCTGTAGGTTGTATTTAGTTCAGACAGTTAACTTTTATATATGACTAGTATCAATTTATTAAACAGTGGGTTCCTGAGCATGTTTTTTTGCACATGGGCAACTGGGTTTGAAGCGGTTATTCTTCTGAAATTTCTGCTTTTTCTTGTTTCCCATGTGTTTTCTGTAGTGTTGTGGTTTAAAGCATTTTATAAATCAAACCTAGCCTCTTTCTTTGTTTCAGGTTTCTCTGATGGTGAAGAAAAAACATGTGTGTATGTACCTGCTGGTGCACACCTGTATGTAGGCAGGATTATGGCAGAGATGGTGGGTGAAGCAAGTGTTGTGGTCCTTTGGGTCTGTCACTGGTACATATTCGTAGACAGTATCTTTTTGTTTTTAAATTCAGGCAAGCTTGTTTCTTCTCATTGCATGGTTTCTCTGTGCTGGGAAAATTTGGGAAAGGGCTTCACATGTCCAGGCTATCTAATATCTCTAGAAAAATACCTTAATGGTTATCATGGTGATAAAGCCAGGCAGTGGGAAAATGGCAGTCACAGTCCTAATTCATGTTAAAAAAAAAAAAAAAAAGGCGCCAAAATCAACACTGGAGTAAATTTGGTGAAGAAAACTTGTTCTAAATCTGCTCTGGGTGAAATCTGTTAACGAGTCTTTCTGTTTCTCTAACCTTTTCCTTAGTTGAATTCGTTAAGAGTTTTGTTAAGTTTTTTCAGCTCTTGAAGGTTAGTATCAAATTACTGCAGAACTGGAGACATCCCTAACCCCAGACTTTCTTTTCTGCCCTTCATCTCCATCATCTCTAAGTTCACATGTCACAGCCACAGCAACATTGCCAGAATCTGGCTTCTCTTTCCTCTGCCTCTCTGCAATAACCTATTCATGCCTTAATCAATTTGCATCTCATCTCTCTATTTGCCAGCTACTGTGGTCTTCCTAAGTCCTTTCTTTCTAATCATCTTCTGCAGTGAAGCTGGTTGAACAATGGAAAAAAAAAAAAAAAAAGAAAGAAAGTCCAGACTTGCATCTGGTATAAATCAATGAAACTTCAGTGATCCCACTGTTGGCACTAGAATGATGCTGATTTTACACCAGTCTAGAATATCTGACCCAGAATATGTTACAATTCTTCTTTACATTTTGATAACTGTGCTACATAGAAACCTTTCCTGTTTGTTATTTACGTACGTTTTTAAAATGTATTCTTGTTAGCATCTGTTCAGTGGACGGTGACTTTCAGTATGTATTCACCTAGAAACAGGGACAGTACTATGTGGAAAGAAAGAATATTCATTGCTCATTATTCCTAAATTGTTTGTTTTCTCCTGCTTGAACAGTTTCAGTGATGACCCAGAGCTAGCTGACTACTACTCATAAATAACTAATAGGCAGTATTCTGTGTACATGATGGAAATAGATTTGCATAAATTACAGGACAATTAGCTATGGCAAATTCTCAAAATTAAGGAGATACTTACCAATGATTCTCTGACAGAAAAATACAACTGAAGTCTTCAGATACTTTATTCACAATGACTGTTTTGTCTAGTTCTTTCCCAGAAAACCTGACTGCTAAAAATGGGTTTAGCTTTCTTCTAGACCAGCTGCCTGTGCCACTATCCAGCTCTTCCATTTCAAATTTCTTTTTTGTTCATAGATCTCTCTATTCAGACATTCCACTTACATCTACCCTCTCCCCAGCTCCTCTTCCGTTTACTCACTTTGAGGTTTTTCAAAGCAGTGATATCTTGGCAATTTAATGAGGAGATGGATAGCATTGACATTTGCCCCATGTCAGGTATCATAGAATAGCTGAGGTATGAAGGCACCTCTGGAGATCGTCTAGTCCAAACCCTCTGCTCAGAATAGGGTCAATTAGAGTATATATGTGTATGTATTTTACTGTCTGGTAATGGTCTGGGAAATGGCTGTGGTCTTTCCACACCAGTTTGACTAAAGAGGAATGCATTGTACTTTGGCTGCCTTCACATTGCAAATGTTGTTAATGCAATGCACTTCTTGGCTTATCCGCCCCAGTTAGCTCTGAACAAGCCAGGCCTGGCCAGAAACGCTAAGGGTGCTCCGCACTGCACGCTACCACGGGGGAACCCTGGCACTGCAGCAATACTGCTTTTGGTGCTCAGCAAGCCTGTGTGTCCATGCACAGCACCACAGTCTGTCATGCAGACATGACCAGAGACCTGAAGATGTCGGATGGTCACTCATGTTGCAATCCCCTGAGTCCATTCCTGTCTTTTTGAATGGTCTTTCATACTGAGCAGTACATGTCCACCTCATATTATCCTATGCATATTAGGAAATATTCAATGGCTGTGTATATTCTAACAATACATGCATAAATGCACATGGTATACTGATGTTGTGGGACCAGTCTTTTCAAGAGAGTTGACTTAGGCTCTATTTTTGAAACAGCAATTCAATGCATAGTTAATTGCTGGCCCAGCTGATACCACTTATTTATCTCACTTCCCCAATTAAAGGCACAATCAAGTAATAGGATGTCTAAGTGTCATTATTTGCACATGAGCTTGATTACAGATGCAAAATATAGAAAGAAGAAAAAAGAGTCATAATATTGTGTTTTTCTGCATACTCTATATTGGATAATTGAAGCTATCTTTGGTTATGTTACTTCTGGATCTTCTGGAGAATATAATATGAAGCAAGAACATTAAAAAAAAAGCCTCCACAGATGCTCACAAAACATAAGGAAAGCAAAACAAAATCCCCAATGTTATTTTTATTTCATATCACCACTAAAGAAGAAAGAAAATAGAGTATTAAAGCAGGCTAATCTGGAAACCTGCCTAGACTGGCAAGTTTGGCAGCTGGCATATTTCATGTTCATTAAAATGAAATGAACAAATCTCAAATCTTGATAAGAATTCTGCAGTTTTCTTGGAATTCTCTTAAAAGGTTCCCCTTTTCAAGCTCGTAGGATATGGTCAAATCACTGGATATCCTTAATGAGCGTAACTGCTTCTTGGATTAAGGTGGATGGACATATAAAGAGTGCCTAGATTTGAGAGAATAGTCCCATTTTCATTACTTTGTCATTTAATAAGTAAAGAAAGGACTTAGTTCTCTCTCTTGCTCCCGGAGATCAGTTGGCTGCACCAATGTCTGATGCTTAAGATCATCCGCTCAACTGATTTTTAAGAATTATTAATTGTCTTTGTGCTGCAGTACTTCACCACCCTGTATTACCCTGTGCTAGGGAAGAAGAGATGGTTTCTGTCCATATTTGCTTTTTGTAAGAAGAGAAACATTACATACAGTGGTGGCTGAACTGGTTGTATCTTTGGTTTAGGAAGAAGTGGAAATGATAACAGGAGTTAAGTTTGCTTTCCAGTTTCCATTGTCACCATCTTCTTCACTTGCCACAGGTTGTAATTGCTGAGACTGATTAACTTCCACCTTGGATGTTACTTTAAGTTTCTTTCCCATTTCAAGTTAAAGTTGCTCAAAAAGAAGTCAGGGATGTCTTAATGCTTCCCTAGTGATAATAAAATGTTATACAGACTTTTCACTCAATATCTCTACTGTGTCTATGCTTTGGCCAAATTGTTTTATCTGGCAAGCATTGAAAGTGAGATCCAAAATGAGTGACTACTGCTATTGTCATGAACACCAACCCAAACTTAATTTGTTAGAGTCTCCCAGAAACACCATTTCTACATGTTTGTCAGAGGTCAGCATGAGCATCTCTGAAGACTCCATGTACATGAAGCATGGGCCAGGCTGAAGCTGCAGTGTCTCTGTGGGGCTGTCCCTGGGAAAAATTATTGTGCCTCCCAGGGGATGCGAGAGTAAACCCAGGGCCTGCCCTGTCTTGTGCTCTCAACACTTGCCTGCTTGCAGCTCAGAAACTTAGAGAGAGAAGGAGAAAATGTGGATGTTTCAGGGAGAGCCTTGCTGGGAGGGGAGGAGAAGGGAGGAGAGGCACTTGTTAGGGAACAGAGACAAGAGGTGAGTTGGGACCAGGGGAAAAGAAGGCAAAAGTGGAAAAGATGGAATGGGAACAGGGAAAACTGGGATAGGTTGAGGAGGGGATAAGGACAGGGGCAGGCTGGGAAAATAGTGATATGAAGCACAGGATAAAGAGCTTGAAACAAGGAAGGATTGCTGCCTCTAGATCAGGTGCATTGAAGATATGTTCCTTCTTGTTGAAAGAGAAGGGTCACTGTTCACATTCATTGCATGGCTGGGCTGTAAACATGATATGCAAACATTCTGATGGCTCCTTGATGAAATTTTTTGTATGGGGTTTGCATGGCCAGATTTTGGTAGAGGGGGGGCTACCGGGGTGGCTTCTGTGAGAATCTGCTAGAAGCTTCTCCCACGTCTGATAGAGGCAATGCCAGACAGCTCCAAGACAGACCCGCCGCTGGGCAAGGCTGAGCCCATCAGCGACGGTGGTAGCACCTCTGTGACAATATATTTAAGAAGGAGGAAAAAAAACTGTGCAACGGCAATCACAGCCAGAGAGAGGAGTGAGAATATGTGAAGAAACAGCCCTGCAGACACCAAGGTCAGTGAAGAAGGAGGGGGAGGAGGTGTTCCAGGCACCGGAGCAGAGATTCCCCTGCAGCCTGTGGTGAAGACCATGATGAGGCAGGCTGTCCCCCCGCAGCCCATGGAGGGTAACGGTGGAGCAGATATCCACCTGCAGCCCGTGGAGGACCCCACGCTGGAGCAGGTGGATGCCCAAAGGAGGCTGTGACCCCATGGGAAGCCCACACTGGAGCAGGCTCCTGGCAGGACCTGTGACCCCATGGAGAGAGAGAGGAGCCCATGCTGGAGCAGGTTTGCTGGCAGGACTTGTGATCCCGTGGGGACACGCGCTGGAGCATCTGTTCCTGAAGGACTGCACCCCGTAGAAGGGACCCACACTGGAGCAGATTGTGAAGAACTGGAGCCCATGGGAAGGACCCATACTGGAGAATTCCATGGAGGACTGTCTCCCTTGGGAGGGACCCCACGCTGGAGCAGGGGAAGAGCGTGAGGAGTCCTCCCCCTGAGGAGGAAAGAGCGGCAGAGACAACATGTGATGAACTGACCCCAACTCCCATTCCCCGTCCCCCTGTGCCGCTCTGGGGGAGGAGGTAGAGAAAATTGGGAGTGAAGTTGAGCCCGGGAAGAAGGGAGGGGTGGGGAGAAGGTGTTTTTTAAGATTTGGTTTTATTTCTCATTACCCTACTCTGATTTGATTGGTAATAAATTAAATTAATTTTTCCCTAAGTCGAATCTGGTTTTGCCCATGACAGAAGTTGGTGAATGATGTCTCCCTGTCCTTATCTCAATCCAGGAGCCTTTCGTTATATTTTCTCTCCCCTGTCCAGCTGAGGAGGGGGGTGATAGAGCGGCTTGGTGGGCACGTGGCAGCTAGCCAGGGTCGACCCACCACATTGTTAAACAGGACAGGTCCCCCTGCATTACTCCACTTCTACTGCCCTCCAAGTAGAGTACAACCCACTAATCACTACCCACTGAACCTCATCATCCAACCATGTTTTTTAATCCATCTGGTTGTCCACCCAGACCCACCACTTGTCCCAACTTGGATACAAGAATACTGGGGAAACATTGTCAAACGCCCTGCTAAGGACAAGGTAAATGAAAACTACTGCTCTCCCCTTGCCCACAAACTCAGTGATTTTTTTCATGGAAGGCAATGAGTTTGGTCAGGCATGATTTACCTGTGGTAATTCCATGCTGGCTGTCCCCAGTCACCTTCTTCTCCTTCCTGTGCCCAGGAATTTGCTCCAAGAGGACTTGCCTCATCATTTTCCAAGGAACCAAAGTGAGGCTGACCAGCCTGTAATTCTCTGGATTGTCCTTTTGGCCTTTTTTGAAGATACATGCAACGTTTGCCTTTCCCCAGTTATCAGGGGATCTGCCCGATCTCTACAACCTTTCAAAGATGATAGAGACCAGCCTGGTAAGGGCAGCAGCCAGTTGCCTCCAGACCCTTGGATGCAGCCCATCTGGTCCCAAGGACTTGTGTGAGTCGAGAGCTCCCAAGTACTCCATGACGGGATCCTTATCTGCTGCTGGTTGTTCTTCCCTTCTTGAACCCTTTCAATAAGCAGGGAGGACTGAAAGACCTTGTTGGTGAAGACTGAGGCAAAGAAAGCAATGAGCGTGTCAGCCTCATCCATGTCTGCTCTCACTAAATCATCTGCCTCATTCAGCAACAGGCTCACATTTTCCTCATTCAGCCTTTTCCTACTAATATAGTAGTAGAAGCTCTTCATGTTGTACTTGACATCCCTTGCAAGTCTCAACTGCATTTGAGCTTTGGCTTTCCTGACACTATCAAGTTCTTTTAGTTTACTTGCTGGATTGGAAATACTTTTATAAGAGTTGTATCTGAACTTTGTACTGCTCCTTTAAAGAACCTTATGCCTCTTATTTAGTCTTTTGGTATCTACAGCAACTGCAGTACTCATGAAGGCAGAAAGGTGAAAGAACAAAAAGGTACACAGTAGCCGTATGTCCTTTAATGTAAATGTAATTTGAAGGAAGAGTGACATAGCTCAGAACCAGTCCAGGTAAAATATGCAATCTGTTGATTTGCAGGTTTAACAAGTGCTTTTGATTTTTCCCAGGGGGAAATATGGTTTAATTTTAGTTTGAATTTATTATACAGCCTGTTCAAAGTTGAAACCAGCTATTTCCTGACCTCCCAGCTGCTTTGCCTGTGATGATGGGACACACACCTGCAGATCTTGTAGTCAAAGTTCCTGTAACTTATTTTCTTCTTTTTTGAGTGACACACACAAAACACAGAACTAAACACTCCTACTCTTCTGCCTGGGAAAAAGGAAGAAGCTCTACATCCAGAAGTACGGCCAAACCTTTTCTTTTTTCAGTGGACAGGAAAATCATTGAAAGAAGAATGAGCTGGAAGATTATTCTTGCCATGAGCGTTAGAAATTGTACTTCAGCATTCTTAAAGAAATGGTCCCCATGTGGGGATTTCTGTCCCTGTATCTGAGCTCCTCGCAAACTTTCACGTGTTAATCCTCATAACAGCCCTTTCAAGTAATTATGTGTTTGTTATCCTCGTTTCACAAACAGTGAACTTGCAGTCATTATTTTGAACTGCTTAATTTAATGCTGAAGATGGATTTAGACACTTTGATTGGGGAAAGCTCACCAGCCTGCCTGGCTTTGGGAGTCACCCGATGCCCTCTGCTCCACAAAGATCCCCCATGGGGCCCGTGGGTGTTGCCACCTGCTCCCTTCACTGCCCACTGTGGCTGTCAGCAGTGCAGGGACAGACCACGAGATCCCCCGACACAGCCATCGCCTGAGGGACCTCATCCTACGGAAATTTTCTGAGCACACCGGAGGCACTCAGAAAGGGATGATGTTGGTTCAAAGGGCAGCGGTTATGTCCCCCTTCACCCAGGGCCACAGGTGGAGAAGATGTGGACTGAGGACTAAGGCGTAAGGTGTGCTCTAGCTCAGAAATGAGGGCAGCAGCGTGGCAGCGGGGTGCCTGAACTAAGTTTCATTCTTTTCTTCTTTTCTTCTAGCAAACAGTTTCCTTCTGGATGGTTGACCTGTTTAGCCAAGTCAGCCCCTTTTGCTGCATTTTGTACTTGAGTGCTCCAAATGAAGGAAAGAGGGCAGTGGTACTCGCGGGAGCCCTGGGGCTCCCACGAGTACCACGTGCATAGTCAGAGCCATCAAGTTAAGGACACAGCCAAGCTCAGAGGTGCAAGTTAAACCATTTGATTACTGGATGCTTGCTGTTTTGAATGCTGCATGTCCAGCACCCCCAATAATCTTGAATTAACCCCCGTCAACCTATGGGATATGAGGTGAAAAATTCCTAGAATGGGAATTATAGGGACCAGGACAATACAGGGGAAGGACAATACAGGGCATGCAAAATATCTCCAGAAAATCAAGGAGTTGATCTACACACATGTGTTCATGTACACACATGCACATGTAAAAATACATGGCTATATTTAGTCATATTATGAATACATAAATATTCAGTATAATACCAAATTGTCTACTAGTTTTATTTGACATAATTATATTGATTCCACCTGAACAACTGGACCACTATCATGATTGTGTGCTAGAGCTAAAAGGAGTTCAACCAGCAAATTTTCTGTTTATTCATAACTTAGTGTCAAAATACAGATTATTTCTATCTTCTCTTATTCTGAAAACATAGTGGCTAAGCTATTTAAATCCTGGATTTTCAAGCTTGGGAAAGAAAATGACCTTGTAATACTCAGAAACACTTTGTCACGTCACTTTATTTGGAACTTTTTCTTTGACTAGAATGGGTGAACATGACAGTAAGAGGTTATGAAGACTAGTTTACTGCTGTTTTGTTAGCAATCAGATGAATTCTTCATTTTCTGCTTTAAATACCACTTTTACAAACCAGAAACAGTGCATCTGTTTTAAAAAAACCCCAAACTTTCTTCATATTTGTTCAAAAATCAGCCAGAGACCTAATATTTTCTAGTGCCAATCCTCCTCTTTATTTTTGTCTAGCTAGCCTCATTTTCACAGCTTTTATGTTCTCCACTTCTCTTGCCAGACTTTGAGAGTTGTGAGCTGTTTTTTTTTGTTTTGTTTTGATACCCTTGACACTAAAAGTCAAGATTTCCAGACACTCCTTGCCCAGTGCCAAAGGGTTAAAGAAGAGCATTTGCTTGTTTGGTAGGTTTTTCCATGCTTTTATGGCTCTGCAAAATGCACATCCAAAGCAGTAAAAACAAAAGGCACTCACATGGAGTTTTACTATGATTTTTCCACCTTCGTCAGTGTATGAGATTTGCCTCTACACCCATTTTACAGTGGGAGTAGCACAATGAAGACTGCTCTTTAAAAGAAATCTTTCACTGGCCGATCTGAGGATGATCATAGACATTTTGTGTGACTCTCTCTTCCTGTTGCTATATGTGGTTTTTTCTTTAAACAAGGGTATGACTGCTGGGTAGCAGAGAATTTTGCAGTGAACACCAACTGTTTTTTTCCAGAGCTTTTACATTGTTTTTCATGGTGCTATGGTTTCACATCTAAATTCTGTTCTTATTAGCTGGTATTCTTGGGTCATTTTCATATATGCTTGTCTGATGCCCATACTGTTCTATGGACTTATTGGGAGCAGGTGCCAGGGGTATCAGCTGCAGCGTCGAGAGTATGGAAGAGGATCTCAAAGTTATAGAGTGTATTGGCATGTTTATTTGCAGTGTCATATTCAATCAAAACTAACATTTATAACCCAGCTCCTTCATGGCATTCTCTACCACAGTGTAAATGCCCAAGCATAAACATGTCAGCTTGAGATAGAAGATCATGACAGCAACTGAGGCAGACTGTCATCTCATCTTGAGGTTGAAAATTAAAATTTCCTACTGTGGTTAAACTTGCCTACTGCTGCTTTTATAGACAAGGAAAAAAACCAGACAAATGAGAATATACTGAGTGTTAGATTTTGAAATGACACAAAATACCTTGTCTGTCAGTAGAAAAATAATGCTCAGTCAAACCAATATACTTTTTTCATTGCAATCTCAGTTTGGTGTGAGATTGCTGTTTCTATACAGGGATATATATCTTATAGGCATTAAGGAGAAGGGAGCATATTTTATTAAGTTTGTGAAACTGCCTGTTTATTGTTAAAGCCAACAGAAATAAGCATTTGGACTCTTAACTTTTATTTGCCTTTTCTATATGAAAAAGGAGCCTCCTTGGTTTTTTCCTAATTGCACCCAGTTTGCTGACATTCTCCCAGTTTCTCCAGTAAAGAAGCAAAGTCATAATAACAAATGCCAGGAATCATTTGTCTGTGTCTCCAGCAGGTATGAATGCCATGTGTCGTGAACATGCAAGAGATCAGAGAAGTGGCTGTCTAATAAGATGAAAAGAGGTAAAAGAAGCAACTGAGCTAGTAATTATCTCCCTAGCTACAGCACACTGCAAACTAAACTAGCTGCTTGTGCATTTAGGTCTCCTCGTGCTAAGTATTCCTAAATGAAAATCCTCTGGAATGGCACTTTTTAGAATCACACGCTGCTTTAAGACCTTGTCTTTGTATTACCCCACATGCCTGAGATGACTGCAGTGTGCTGCCATTCCGGCTCCAAGCAGGCAGGCAGCTCTGAGGCATCACCATCCCCATGCTACGATGCACAGAACAAGTGTCTGGGCACTATTGAAAATAGTAACAAGCCTACAGTTTTTGCTTTTAAGGAGCTGGGTGGGAGCAGAGATACATTAACAGATGTTTCATCGCATTCACATATTTTCCATATGACAGATCCTCAGACAAGCAGCTGTCGAGTAAGAGAGGGAGAACAATTAGCATCTATGCCTTGGATTGCTTTCTTATCTTTTTGGCTCAGGTCTGCTTGTGTTTCAAGCACCACTGCTTTTAAAATTTAATCTATATCTTCTACGGCGTTTTAAACGTGTATGTATGTAGCTCAAATGTGATCATTATTAAGCTGCATCAGAATTTATGTTCAACTCTCAGACATAACCTTCAGAAGATGGGCTGCATTTTTCTCTTCTTACTCTTAATCCCATTGGGACTGTGCATCTGAGTAAGGGGTGTAGAATTTGGCCTCATCATAACAGTTTCTTCCAAAGAATGCCTTCTAAAATTAGCTATTGTCTACATTGTCTCAGTCTCCAATGGCTGTAAATCAATGCAGCTCAATAACACTGTCTTGGATGGAGATACACTGATTATTATGCCAGCCAAGAATCTGGTCTGCATATATGTAAATCAAAGTCAATATTAGTTCTCTTAATTATTGACATATTGATATTTATGGTCTCAACCCAGTAAATACCTACCCAGGGTGGCAAGAAATCATGTCTCCTCTGCTCTTAGAGTTCAATTCAAGAAAATAACATTTTAGTAACAGAAGAGAATTTCTAAAATATTTTTTCTTCTTGTTTGCAAAAATCTCAAGATTCAAAAATAACCTGACTTAATATATGTACAAATTACCTGTGGTAGTCATTTCTCATTCTGATGAGGCCCCTCTGATATCATTTAAATTAATGGCATATGGTAACCCTTTCAGTTTTCATTGCTCATTGGGAAATGAGTCAATGACTATTTAATGTCATCTTATTACGGTTCCCTAGTAATGTTAAGTTTAATCAGTGATGGTTACATTTCTTGAGAGAGTTCTGCTTATGTTCTGCTCCCTTCTCACAGGGTAAATTTCCCCAGTCCAGTAATTCTGAGCAGGCACAGAGTGACACATGTGCCAGCTGCCCAGCACATGTGGAAGTGTTCAAATTCACAAGTCAACCATACTGTATAGGGTATGTAATTTGCTAGGACCTTTGCTAAACATTTTCATCATACTTCTTTCATAGTAGACTTGACCACATTGTGTCTATTATCTTTCTTTCTTTCTACATCCCTTAGTACTCTGCACTTTCACATCAGGAGTGACCTGTGATGCTGTAAGCAATAATCCTGGCATAATAGACTACCAAACGTTTGCACTGCATAGTAAATTGGCTCATAACATTAATGTTAGAAATAACTGCAATGCAAACATCAGTATAAATATTCCCACTCCAGGCTAACAGATGCTGTTGAAAAGTTGCTTACTTGATCATAGACACAGCTGAGCTGCTGGTTCAGTAAAGATGATGTATTAAATGCAGAGGGTACTTAGAAGCACACTTCAAGCACTGAGGTCCCAAAGCTGTCATCTCTCAAGTATGTTTTAGTGTGATGATTATAGGAATTAGAGTGTGATGAGGAAGTGAGGAGTACTTAGGAATATCTAGTGCTGTTTTGATTAAAAAAAAATACTTATTATATACCTTTTTATACTTCATATTTATGGAGGTATTGAATAATCACCATTCATTAGGAGGCATCACAGGTAGGAGAATGGACCTAATCTGGAGCAGAGAATCAGTACGATGGTGAAATTTGTATCTCTTCGCATTCTACTTTTCCTACTTGATGGCCTGCAAGGCTATGGGAAACGGCCTTCTGAGTCACCTACGCTCCATAATTCAAATTTCAATCATTGGAGTTGAAAGTGGCCACAAAAAAATTTGATAGGTGACAGTTGGATGGTGACTGAGCATTTTAAGAATCACTGAAGAGGTGCTTGATTAATGCCCCGCCATGTGACTGCTTCTTTGGAAACTGAAATAATTTTCGGTCATAGGTACAATACATGTAAGTTCAAAGGAAGTAACTAAAAGCCATTAGTTAGGCACTAATATTCACACAAGGTGTTGAGCTTTCTTGGATCAATACTGTGTTATCAAAAAGGAATTAAGATTTATGTAGTGGTAAAGGCACCATGCTAGATCTAATGAGGTAATTTTAATTTAGGTCTATCAATGATTTCCTCCTGCAAGTCCCATTTTGTAATGCTGGTGCTATAAATTTGCTCTCAGTCCTTTACTGGGAAGATCGTACTTTGCAGGTCATAACATACATCAAATGATCAAAATGGGAAGCACAAATAAAGAGAAGAAAATAAATTAATGTATTTCAGTGGTTTTCCTTCATGGTATTCCCTGGAGGAGGCATGGTGGAGAAGATAAGGATCTCAACTCTTTTTCTGCAGTCTTATAATGAATAACAAAATGGTGGTAATACTTCCAGCTTTTGTTTTCTAACTCAGCTGGTACTTGCACTGGGAGCAGCCATATACCAAACTAAGAGCTTTTTAACTGCTTACCGGAACTGTGGATGCTGCCAGAGAAGAGGTTATAGGATCCATGTTTTAGTCTCCTAACCATTTTAATATGGGAATCTCTCATTTCTGCATTAGGAAGACCTTACATTTTCATCATTAGAGCTAAGCTGCAAATGAAGCAAGTATGCAGTTGCTAAGAAATAGTCAAACCACTGAAAAAGAAACCTCTTGAACCTGTTGTTTTGCTCTAGTCCACTGTAAGGACTTCTACATGAATGAGAAAACTGATTTGACAATACCAAAAGGACCCATCACACAATAATTACTGTGCTTTCAGAAGAAAAAGATAAGAGCTAGAGAATTAATATTAGTTTTAGCTTGAGATAGCTTGATTTTACAGTACATAACTTCGATTTCTTTAAAGACTGGCAGAAGGTCAGTCCTTGCATATGAATGGTTTTCATGATGGAGATTAAACTCTGTAAAAGATTTATTATGTACGATTATAGGATTCCCTCCATGATGAGGAATTTACTGCCAGTGCAGCTGATAGGAACTTTAAGTGGAAAAAGCTTTCCTTTTCCTTTGTAAATCCTGGCCAAGGTGTTAGGCTTGATGCTGCTGTCTTTGCTAAAGTAAAACTCCTCTGGAGGAGCACATATTGGGACTAAGAGGTTTTACATGTGTGAAGGCTTTGCAGTTGCTTCCTGGTTTATTCCATCATGTAAGACCACTTTCCATGAACTGCGAGCAGAAAGGGACTTTGATGAAGTTTTTAGTGTCAAATGTCCTGCTTGGTGCGCTTTATTTAATGTGTGTGAACTTTAAAGCGTTCACTTTGCTGTTTTGAAGCTCCTTTGTCATTGTCATTATAACAAAAACTGTGGTACTTTGTACTGAGTATTTCCATCTCAGTTTGGGAAGGTACTTAAGCCTTAGCTTAACTTGGGTCATGGATACACGTACTTTCCTGAGTAGGACCAACTAAAGAGCAGTTCACTAACATCAACAAGTTTTACCTGCACGATGGCCTCCCCACTGGTAGCCGGTTTGTCTTATATTGTAAACTCCATTTCATGGGCAAAACAAAGCTGAGTATTGCTTGCTTAATGTAATCAATCAGCATAAACACCTTGATTTAAAGTGATTATTACCATGAAAAGAACAGAAGGTTCAAGGAAAGTGGTTTTCGTCCCATTCTTTTATCCTCATATTTTTCCTGTCTGGCAATGAACATCCCAGCTGAAACCCTGCACGTTGTTGTCATCCAGTCCTTGAACTGCCCTGCGAGGTAGAGACATCTCTGTGGGAACATCTGTGCTCAAACGCCTCCTTATCTCCACTCCAAGAGATTATTTCTCCCCTTCTTCAGAGCCACATTTCCCCCCCAGCCCCTTCCCCAACTACACAATCAGTTGGTTCAGCATTTGGCACAGCTGAGGGGGGTAGAAACCCCACATGTGGAGGAAAAGGGTGGGAACAGTCATCATTTCCTTGTTGGTGTGGGGATTTTTTTTTTGGCTTCTGGTTATGTTTATAATATGAAATTAACAAACCTGTAACCTTATTATGTGACAGTAGGAAGTTTTAAAGCCACAGTGCCACCTAAACACACATTCATCAGCATACTGACATGAAAATAAATAAAAGAAGTGTTTGGAACAAGTCTTACAAGTTAAAGAGCTCATTCTGCCTTCTGCTTGGTCAATGCATATTTTAAACAAGATAAATTAATGCCAAGTTATTTGGGCCAGATTCTGAAATGCTTGAGACTGTCTGTGGCATAGTTTTAGTAACCAGGCTAACTGGGCACCTTGGGTTTATTCGTTCCTTACCACCTCTCCTGGAGTATCAAACCAGCTGAGTTTGTACTTATCACTACATCCCTGAAAGACATCTGGCCTCAACTGCCTTGCATTCATCATGGGAATTTTTCACACCGTATGATATTGTTAAACAGGTATAGGATTATTCAACTCTTTATTTTTAAACTCTTTTTGAATGTGCATCTCCTTTCCCACAACTAAGTCTGTGAAGCATTTCAGGTCATTTTGGTAAAACAGAATTAAATTTGTGCTTTTGCATAGTATTATTTTCAGACTAACCTTTCATCAGGGATATAGCATGGCTAGTTGCAGGTATTGTTAAACGCATGAATGTTCCACCAATAAACACCTTTCTTCAGTCAACCATCTCTTTGAACAGAGAGTCATTAAGTTTTCCTTGCAGGACAGAGACAAGCACCATTAAAACAGAACAAATGCAAAGCCACATTTTAGGCTAACTGTACTATTGACTGAGAAGTTTTGTCTTCTGATGGATGCAAATCACATTCACAGATTAAAGTAATTTTCTGTGGCCTAAAGGGAACTTTCTGGATCCAGTCATTAAATTTTTGTTTAAGCGTTTTCATATGTGGAAAAAACTTGTTTGCTCAAAAAAATGTAAATTTTTATCACAGCCCTTGAGAAACACATCTCATTATATGTCTGGGATTTGTATGTTGGCTGCAGAAAAGCAATGTAATGATATGAAGTTTAAAAATGCAAAGATCAGCAGAAATTATTTCACTGTATAATACTTACTGAAATCCTCACATTAAGCTTTTGGGAGCTTCAGATGAAAAAATTTTTATTTGCATCCTAGTCCTACCATTGAAAGCATACAGGGAAACTATTTCTACTCTATCGATGATGAACCAAGCAATCCACCCTCCCAACACTCAAAGCATTATAATTTATGAAACCTTGTCAGCTGTTACCTACATTTGAACATTTTACAAGCTACCACCTCAACCTGGAATGAATTAGCAGGAAATTGCTGGTGTTAAAAATGTTTCAGTTAATAGTTGTATTAATACACAGTGGTCTGTGACAGAAGTAATTAGGTTATCTTTTGCCTATCTTTTTCTATGCTGCTTTCAACAGAAGTCAAATAACTTAGAAATCCTTACAAACTAAACATACCACCTTATAAATACTACTTGAAAAATGGTGACTTGTTTCAAACCATGAATACTTACTGATCTGTTAGTAGGAAAGGAAAAAAACACTTGAATTTTATTTGATTTAGAAAAAAAATCAAACGGGGAACAACATTCCTTTAATTAAGTGCCCATTAATAACATTAGTTAAAAATACTGTTATTTTCTTAGAATATCCTGTTCATCTCCTTTTAAGAACCAACTAAAAGCTTTGCCAGATACGTGCCTTGTTTCCAGAAAGGAAAACATTCTCAGTCTTTCTCCAGTCTTTTTTTTTAGCCTATTGAGTAGCGATTTACAGCCATCAAGAGAAAACCTACATTGCACATATATGATGCATCTCTTGCAGTTGAATACCTTTTAATGTTCTTTTATTCTTCTGAGATCATTTTGCTGGGACTTTGGAGTATGTAAAAATAGTACTGTTTTAGTAACACCACACATGAAAAAACCCAGTGCCCCAGATGGACACTTTTCCATGCACAGGCACTGCTGCATGCAGTCCTATTGATCCAATAAAAGATATTTTCTCTTTAAGTTCTCTCAAGCTACTTTGCAGATTTGCTACAGGCTCCTAAAGTGTCTGGTCAACTGCGTTTTGCCCTTTTGCTACGTTCTCTGTGCACTCATAAACTTGTCCATGTGCTCATTTGTGACTGACATTGTCTTGCGTGAGTTTTCTCTCCTTCTTCCCAGTGACTGTGCGCTTTGGCATTAGCTAAGGAGTAGTGTTTTTCCTCTTTTTCTTTTTCTTGCAAATTGCTGAAGGGGGAATATCAAATGCTCTGCTACAGTTCTCATGCTGGTTTGCATGTGAAATAGCTCCAAAAGTAAGAAAGGTATAGAATAGGTATTTGTGAGAGCTGAATCAACCCAAAGTGTCTACAGCAGTCATATAGCTCATATACTGTACAGATAAAAATGTCTTGTATTTCAAAAGACATTAGGGAAAGTTTTGCACTTGAAAGGGCTCCAAACTATACCCATTTCTTTAAAATATCAGAATTTTTCTGCCTAATTGGATTAAGATCAACTTCATTAAAAGATGCCTGAATCAGTTAAGTTTTCTGTGATACAAAGTGGGCTAAAACAAAAACACCAATGATAATAGTCATGGTTTCTATTAACAGTTCACATCTGTAGTTAACTTGAACCAGATGCTTTTCAATACAAGCCATTGTTTTTAACTTGAATGTGACAATATGTTTTGATGTTTTCTCCTTAATTGTAAAATCATGTAATGAAGTCCCTTTAGTATGTGTGTGGTAAATTGCCAAAGCCTCTGTTTTTCCAAAATACCATGTGAAATTTTACCAGAGAGTTTTTTATTCGTGGCAGTCAGATGATTCCTCTTTCAGACCACGGAAAGTCCATTTGGGAATTCTGGAGAGGTCTCAGCAGGACTGGAAACACAAGTGTGCATCTCTTAGGTTTCCCTAAGGCTGGGCAAGACCAGGCTTTCCTGAGTGCAAGGGCTCCTGGTGGAGCTTCTCAAGAAAATCTCCTGTGAAATATGTCTCCACGATTTCTAATGAGCAGTATAAAAGTATTTGGTGATAATGTATTCGATCACTGGAAACCAAATGATAAGGATAAAATTTAATGAATTGCAGTGTCTTCTGAACCTGGTGACTGGTCAGGTGATTTTCACAGAATACAGAAGGCTGAAATTGCAAATGGCACTTCATCACCCAACAGAAAGTGTGTGTGACTAGGAAAAATAGCCATGGCTGCTTATTAATTCTAGGTCAGTTTGTGGTGTTTGATAGCAATGATGAAGATATGAAAGCTAGAAATAGAAAATTGCAAGTAACTTTAAGTCTCCTGACAACAGATATACAATAACAATAATAAAAACTACTACTAAAGATGACACTTCATTTCTTCAGTAGGAGTGTGAAGTACATATGACTATGGCGGATAGAACAAAGAAATAAAAAGGTCTGAAAGCCTGTCCAAAAATCTAAATCCTTCTCAGCTTTCAGAGATTTAGTGACTGAAATAGAAAACAAACACATACACAGAATAGGTTTGTTGAGCTTAGTCTTAAAGAAGAAGAACGGGTTAGTTAAACTTTGAAGAAACTCAACAGGATTTTCATGATTCAGGAGCTCAGCTGGGAACTTCAGGCAACACAAGAGCAGAGAAACCCTCTGAATTACAGAGGATTGTGCTATGAGGTTGGGCTGATTAGTGTGAAATCAGCTAGAAAGCCAAGGACAGGGATAGGTGGAGAATCATTGTGGAGCTCCAGTGTCCCCTGCAGAGCAAAGGGGATGTGATTAGGCAAATGATGATAATACTGGTAAGGATGTTACTGTCCAGGTCAGGCTACCTAAATCATTGCTTCAAATACAAGCAAAGAATAAAACAGTAAAATATGGGTCAGATATTAATTTACAGAGGGAATACTGGATGGACTTTTGTTACTGAGGGCAGGACATGAACAATGCCTTCCAACAAAAGAGATATATTTCTCTATTTGTCTTAAAAGATCTTACCTTTCCATAGAAGCAGTCTATAGGAATACGTATGACATATGACCAGTCTGTGAGTAATACGGTAGTTAACAAAAAATCTCAGCTCTCATTTGGGATGTGTAACACTGGCGCAGGTTGCCCAGAGAGGTGGTAGATGCCCTGTCCCTGGAAACATTCAAGGTCAGGTTGGGCGGGGCTCTGAGCAACCTGATCTAGTTGAAGATGTCTCTGCCCACGGCAGGGGGGTTGGACTAGATGACCTTTAAAAGTCCCATCCAATCCAAACTATTCTATGATTCTATGATTCTATAACATTAGCTTCCACTTGCATTGTGGGTCACAGTTTTACATACCATTGTTTTCTTCTGACTTCAGATTGAATTTTTCAAGAGGCAAAATGTAGCTTTTGGGCTTCAGTGTTTAGGATCAAGTTTTTTTAATGGGATTAAACACTTTGATCACTGTAAAAATCTGCCCCTTCATTGTTTTGTCCCAAAATCTTAGAAAGCCTTGTGAGGTGTGCTTACCTATCCTAACTTATCATAACCACAGGAATACTTTGCCAGCCCAAAGGTGTGCCTAACTCAATACCATCTCTTCAACAAGGTCTGGACAAGCATGTATGAATATTTTCTCAGCCTCTGACTATTTCCAGCTCAGGAAGCTTTCTAAACTGGATGTGGTTTTGTATTTATTAACCCTCAGTGGGTTGCTTTTTTATGTGCTTGTCTGTTCTCCTCTTCAACTTGTGTGAACTACTAGAAACCGCAAAAACACTGGAGGACTGCTATCCTCTGCGTGAAGAACATGTACTTTTTTAATTTTTCATTTTCAGCATGGTTTCTGCTAGCTCCTTTGGAGACTTCTGGTTCTTATATTCAAGAAGACAAGGAAGCTCAATCCTTACCCTCTTCACGCAACTCCCAGTTTTATAAGCTCTGATCCTATTCCCTCTAAATCATCTTGTCTGTAGGCTGAGGTTGCTGGTCCTTTCAGCCACTCCTTGTACCATCTGCAGCTTTGATCATAATTGTTGCCCTTCTCTGAACCTCTCTATTTTACTTACAGCTGTAGTGGGACAAGTGAATGAGGACTGCACTCAGTATCTAGGGTTTGGGCAGACGAGGGAACTTCTACAGCAGCGTAATTATGTTCTCTATTTTGGGTTCTCTTTCCTAAAACTCTGTTTTTTTTTGACTACTAATGAGAACTGATCTGATATTTTCATGAGCCATCTATGATAACCCTAAGTCCCTTTTCTTTCATGGTAATAATTATTTCTTTTTAGATATGCCTCACTTTATATTGTCTACACTGAATTTCAGCTGCAATTTGTTGCTTATTGATCTGGATTTTTTTTTCCAATTATCCACAGACTGCCTTTGCCCTCAATTATCCTGAATAATTTAGTAAACTCGATGAACTTTCGTCTGATAAATTTACTGTTTAACTACATCTGGATCACCTTAATGCTAGGGCTTTTCTTTCTCATGTTTTTTGCAGTCCACGTTGCTGCTTCCTAATTCTGCATGAAAGAGTTAGGCTTGAGGTGCTTAAGCAGTTGCAAAAAGGTTAATACTTTAAATGAACTCTTGGGGGTTTGGGAAATATAATCTGTTCTGTAAATTTACAATTCCTGACTTTTATTTCCTTCAGGTCATCTTTTACTGCAGCCACTATACACTAGTATTATACCTTAGGAAAGGTTGCTAGGAGAAATTCCTTGTATGATTTTTGTTTTATTTTGAATAGCTACTTTTGCTGTCTTCAGTATCTCCATTTAGACTGGAGTGCATATTTAGATAAGGGTCTCTATTAGTCTGCTCCCAGAGCTATAAGGTTTTTTCTTTCAAATTCACCTGATTTTTATTCACAAACATGCTAATGACATCTCAGCATCAGCTTTGTCAAAGCACCACATGAAAACGTCTAGATTATTGCTCCATAAATTATTGCTAAATGACTCTTCCATTAAATTAATTCTGAGTTTCTGCCTGGGTGAGAATTAGGAACAGCCGAAAATGGCCCCATAGTATTTTTTTTCCAATGGAGCGATTCCATTAGAGGTGAGAACAAGGACCTAAAAAGCACAGAAGGATGTCTTCCTGCTGGTGTGCGGGCAGGAGGTGTTGAGGAGGAGCTTGGGCCCATCGGCGGGGCTGCTGAGCAGGTAAGAGGAGCTCGGAGCAGGTGCAGCAGGCAGGTGGGACAGAGGGACCCTGTGCCAATATCAGTCCTGGGAGCTGAAAGCAGCATTGTTTTGGGGGAGCCTTTGAAAGTGTTCCTGTCAAGCACTGAGCAGCCTGGATACTCCCTGCTCTTATTTAAAGTCAAATTGTTTTCCCATCCCATGAACCAGCCTTATCACAGCAATCTTTAACCCTTTGCAGTAGCTTATACACCACATACACCCATTTTACAAAAGAACAGACTGGCAGCCATGCAACCCTGTCACAGGCTGGAGGTCAGATGGGGCCATTCCTTCCCCAGGCACCATCACCGCCGGCGGAGGTTTGGTGGAGCAGCGGAGTAATGCCTGTGCTCCCCTGCACGCTTGCGGTTACACCCCCAGCGACTGCTCGGGCTATGGGTAAAAGCAACACTGTCCTGTCTCAGAGCTGCGTTGCCTTTGGACTAACCAGGCAAATGCATTCAAGGCAATGAGTCTGAATTCATTTCTAGACTGGATTCAGGCTGTGGGACCTGTCCCCTCGGTCCCTGCCATGCCCACGGGGTTTGGAGTGAGCAGGGACCCAGCAGGGACCTCTGTGCTGGCGGTGGTGGGGGGACAGGGCTTCATAGCCCCAGCTGCATGGCTGCGTGGAAAAGAGTGGGCCTTTCTATCCCCACAGAGAGTGGGGTTATTTAACCTTCTGCATTGTGGCCCTGGGATGCAGAAAGGCGTAGTTCTGATTTCATCTGTGACGCTGGTTTGACGGACAACCCAGAGGAGACGCTCAATCCCAGCTGTCTTCCCACTTAGCACAAACCTATACTAGGCCTTCTTCTAAAGATTATTTAGTGAATTGTCAAATTAATATTTGCAAAGCATTATGAAGATGGGAAGGGAACCCTCCAAGTGCCAAGCTTCTGCTGTTCTTGGCCTCTTTCCATACCACAGTGTTTGCCACTCTGATATTGCTCTACAACACCAGGGTACTCCCCTGTACAACACAGGTAGGTTTTCGGGTATCTGTTCCTGAATTTGCCATTGATGTCTTGCGCTCATGATATTTAACTGCTCTGAGCTGTACTTTGTCAATGTGTACAGTGGTTATAAAAATATCTAGCCAGCTAACAGGAATTGTGAAATGGAGGGACCTGATGAACATTGCTGCATGTTTTTATGGGCTCACATGAAAGGCAGAAAAAAACATGCCAAGTAATCAAAATTTTACTGCTGTTATTGTTTAGTTTGATATTTACTGTTTCGCATGATCGAAAAATATCACAATATGATAGAGGACAGCTCTAGCAAAGGAAACCCTTCCTCGGTCAGTTTGGGCTCACATACCAGATACTTAGCATATAGTGTACTTGATGTGTCTGGCAGAAGAAAAAAGAGAAACAGAGGGAAAATGTGGATGCTGCAATTCTGTTTTCACCAGGCACTGGCCAATAAATTATGTCTAGACTTTGTCCCTCAACCACTATGCAGAAGGTCTGGACTGAACTACCTATAATAAATTAATTGTGGTGAGAAAAAAATCACAGTGGGAAAAGAAGCAGGGTCTTCGTTTCAGCTTCCCATATAACTTCTCTGCCAATAAACAGCTTTACTATCGTAGCTCAGCCAACAGGCACTTTTTTGAAAACTTGTACCAAAGCCCAGACTTTCTTACAATATCACAGTTCACTGACTTGCCAAATAGTTTCTGGGTAGATAGCACATATGTATCTGGATCCATCCCAGTATTTTCCTATAGAGCTAGACTCCATCTGAAGTATTTTACATAAAAACCTCTGTAACCTCTTCTTGTTTCAAGCTTTGAAATCAAAAGAATGATGAAATATTTAATTATCTGTGTGCCCTGCCCAGGCTTTTTCATTACTTACCAATAGCTGTCTGTGTGCAAGACGAAAAAAAACAGGAAGACATTTTCTGAAAACAGGACTGCATCTGAGGGGTCTGTTTTCAAAAAGGTCAGCCCCAGCTTTCTGTTAAGGTGCTGTAATCCTGCGTCTCGTGCCGAGGGGGCACAAAGAATGTGACACAACTCAGCTGAGCTGTGAGTGGGCTGGGCAGGAGCCAGCTCCCATCCAGCCCAAGCATGGCATGGAAACGGATAAATAAAAAGGTCCACAATTTTTAGTGTCTGGCAATTTGCACTTGCCAAATATATGCCCACATTTTTGTGGCCACAAAATGAGTTATAGATGTGAACCTCAGCATGTGCCACTTCTACTCTCTGATTTATATTCCCACCGAGGTAGTCAGAGATGCAAACACACTCAGGTTTTGGCAATGAAGTGCAGAGGCAGATTTTCTGACTAGAACTTGCTCTTTCGCAAGTGCATCCCACTGCACAGATTTATTTCAGTAAGATGAGAGAGTGTGGGTCAGAAGCAGGAGAAAATAAAATATATAGCAGCTACTTTATAACCCACTCAGCGTTTATGTGACTCTTCGCTTTTACAGTGTAATTGTATTCACTCTTATCTTAAATACAGCATTCATACACCCGTGGGTCTGACCTGCCGCTGTGGCAGGAGGTGTAGCAGAGCAGGTTACCATCCTGCCTCAGGATTTTGTGACCCAGAACCTGTTTAAAAAAACCCCACTATTTAGTTCATAGGATCATAGGATCATAGAATGGTTTGGGTTGGAAGGGACCTTTGAAGATCATCTAGTCCAACCCCCCTGCCATGGGCAGGGACACCTTTCACTAGATCAGGTTGCTCAAAGCCCCATCCAACCTGACATTGAACACTTCCAGGGATGGGGTATCCACAACTTCTCTGAGCAACCTGTTCCAGTGTCTCACCACCCTCATCATAAAAAATTTCTTCCTTATGTCCAGTCTATACTGAAATCTCTTTCTGTTTAAAAGCATTGCCCCTTGTCCTGTCACTACAGGCCCTGGTAAAAAGTTGTGTCCCCCTGGTCATCTGCTGTCTGTGGTATGTGGGTATGGGACTGTGGTCCCTCCTGTGCTGTTTAGCAGTAGACATACAGATTTTAGCCGAAAGGATTTAAAATTAAACAGTGGATTTTACATACGTTTAACTTACCCAGAGTTCCACAGTCCCAGCTGTTAGGCTAGCAGGCTGACCCCTGAGACGTGCCAAAGAGTTTCCGCTCCTCCGTTGTTTCTCCCAGGCAACAACTCACTGTCTCTGGAGGCATTCGCATGAAATGTTACCGTCATCCTTTGTTCTTCTGTCCTTGGATGGCTGTGGGTCCTTGATTGTTCTCAGACAGAGCCAGAGGTGGAACCATCATCAAAGCTATCAGTTCTGGCTAAGCCTCTTAAAGATTTTTGAGTAAAGTATTAGTTTTTTTTCCAGGCTGAGGCTGGGTGAGTTAGGCCAGTGTAGTCATACAGAAAGCATCCCAGTAAACAGGCCAGCACACAACACGAGTAAATTGTTGCATGGCAGAGCCAAGTCTATTATGGATACTCTTTGAAAACAGCGTTACAGCAGTCTATAAGGCATTAAACTTGTCTGTTTAGTCATTCATAAGCCAGGGAATAACAAAGTTGAGGCATGGTGATTGAACATAAAACCTTTAGTGTGTTATTTGATGTATCATGTCTTCAATGGGCCTTTAATTACCTATTAGCATATTATTTCTCAAAGAATACCCTCCAACTTTCCCTGTGACCACAATTATTCCCATGTGTAGAATTTTGTAGTGCTTTTCATCATTGCATCTTAATTGTTTCCTCTGAATATATAATTAATTTCATTGTTTTTCTTTTTTAGAGTCACATGAACATTCACACCCCCCCAACATTTTTATAGCTGTACCTTAAAGCTATTTCTCAGAGTAAACTATACACATATCTCTGTAAGTAATGTGTGAAATAGGATTTTTGATTTCTGTTTAAGACTTAATTTTGTTTTCATTGAAGTTCATAGCACAAATATATTTGAGGTTAATGATTTAGAATTATATTCTCAGGAACGAAACTGTATTGGAAAGTCAAGGAGATTTGCACTGCTAATTTTCTAGATCCATTGAAGATCCATGCATATGCATCACATATTTTTAAATGAAAATTTTGTTTTTGTGAAATATATTATCAGTATTTTTATACTTAAACATCAGTGGCAATGAAAGTGACTCAAACATCTTTCAGGAATAAAATTCATAGATGAGACAGGCTCCTGTACTATAGAAAGGTATAACTCATCAGCAGCCTGGCTAATACTGCAATATATGAATATGCTTGCAGAGACATTATATGTAGTTAGTCTCTGTTTGATAGGACGTCTTGAAGAGCAGTGTTCTCAACAAGGTCTTTGAGGATGACAGTGTTTGGTGGATCATGGGGGAACTGAAGGCCTAAGAGAAAAGCCAGAGCTGCCAGTCTTTGTATGGGATGGTTGAAGCACAAATGGCAGTGGGAAGTGATGTGATCAGAGCCTTCTTGTGCAGCTCTCCAAGTGCTACAACCAAAAGTGCACAATGAGGAAGGACTTGGCATGAGCCACCATAATGTCCTGTAGACCCAGGTCATCCCACCACTGCCATTTATGTTGGCCTTGCAACATCCACTTAATGGGTTTGCTATAGGTTCACCCGTTTGGGTGGTGAACGGGATACATTGGGAGGAGTAAGAATGGGAAGGATAGGGAAAGCTCATCAGGAAGCAACAGAAGAAAAGACTCCTAGGAGAAGAAAGCTTGAGAGAAAATATGTGGACACAGCTGGGTGCTGGGTAAATTGTTAGATGATCAGAGAAGTACATTTCAAGTGTTTGGTAAAGTCTTGGAGGAATTCACACCTGGCTTCTGCGGTGCCTCCCTCATCATTTTGAATGTACTGTAACCTGCTGGGTATAACATGAAGCACGGGGTGATGTGGGATGTGCGAAGCCCGGGGGAATTCCTGGGGAAGTACTCTCATGCTTGGTGTGAGAGACTTGGAAATGTGGAAGAGTCATTTACACTGAAATGTTCAAATTAAATATTCCAACATTTTCATACTGATTTTTATTGTTTGTTTTCATCCCCCTTTCCCTTCCTCCAAAACTGTGTTATTTCATCTTCTCATTCAAAGCTGGGACAGAAGTATGTGTGAAATACTGGCATCTCCATTTGAACAGAATTTCCTGGGTTTGCTTTTTAATCAGAACTTCTCAAAAGGGAGAATAAAGAGAATAACTTGGGATGATCTGTATATCAGTGTATCTACAGGTACAGTTAGAAACCTGGGAAGGGAGCTGTGCACATAGCAAAACATATGAAATAAATCAGTGCAAGTTAAGAAGACTTGCCCACCCATCTTTTCTTTGCTGGAATGAATCTTGTGTATGTTTCCACTAGATCATACTTTGATTGTCAGGTTTGATTAAATATTTTCTGCTTTTAACTCTGAGGAGATGCTTTTAATAAATTTTTAATATTTTATCTAAGCACTATGGATGCTGGCTCCCATTAGTGATGAAATCTGTCCAGTGATGTTTGGATTTGACTGAAAACACAGAATTTGCCTTTTTTCAGTTACTCATTTGTTGTGCACCAAATAGACAAGTGGTGAGTGGCAGAAGGACACTAGAAATAAAAAGCACCCAAATAAACAGCCAGCCAGGTCACTGAATTTAAATGGGTGTTATACTGTATGTTTAGGTGCCATGTGAATGCTTTGTCTGTTGTTACCCATTTTGTTGCATCTGAGTTATGATTTTAACCAACTTTTCACAAACCTGGTAAGTGGGCTTTACATAGAAATGCCTGTCGTTAAAGAGCCATGGAGGTTATATAAAAGTGTGTGGGTGGCTGGGTGGAGTATATGCATTGCACACAGGAGTAAGCTTATCTCTTCTTGGGTTTCTTCAGGTACCTGCAAATGAAGAGGACACTTTGTGGATAAACTATCCTTCCAAAAGCCGTAGTTGCCCCCCTCCTCTGCAGCTGATGCAAGCCAGGGTCTTCCTATCTTGCCTGTGCATTCCCAGGGGCTCCCTTTGGCCAATGTTGTCTCCCAGCAGTTTACTTCTCCTTACTGGTCCAGCAATATCCTACTCAAGCTTTTAGGCAAATGCCATCCATTTATTGCAAATTCCTTTCATTGACTTATTCTAAAGCCTTCTATTAACTTCACCTCTATATGAACGACAGAAATTTTCTACCATCAGAAGCAACTTTTCTTATGGCAATTCTGAGAGCTGCTGTCTTAGTGGGAAAATCTGCTCTCCTCTATTACACATCTGCCCTGCAACCCCGAGCTGGTGGACTGGTTGGCATATTAATAGCTATTCACTATGGATGTAACTGCTTAACTTCTGGATGGTGATCACTCCCAGTCAATTCAGATTTGTAACAACTAGTCAGGTTAAAGCATGGAACTGTTATCCTCAAATGACCCATGACAAGATGAAGTGTCTCAGCAGGGAGATAAGAAATGGCAAAAATAATAGACATAGCAGATGTGTTGCTGATTTGGGTATTATACTCAACTTTGAAATGGAAATAAAGATGGATTGAGAAAAGCAAAAACTGCATTTTATTTAGATTATCATGTAAAAAAAGGCTGAGGAATCTGAGAGCATTTGGAAAGGAATGAAAGGACTTTTTAGTAGAACTTGAACAACTCATATTAATGACTTAAAGATTTGGGCTAAATTGTAACAGACATAACAAATAGTTAAGGCATTAAATAATCATCAGTGGGCCTGTTAACAGATTTAGAAACCTTCTGACCTTTGAGAAGTCAAGTTAATCTAATTTGTTGTGTTGTTTGTTTTTTTTAAATCAATAATCAACCTTTCCTCTTTTGAAACTATACATTTTAATGAAGTACTGAAAACAATTAATTACTCTTTGAAGAGATGGGTGGATGAAATCCCCCTTTTGCAGCTCAAATCTGCAATCGTTTTCTTTCATGATTCCTTCAGCATGTCTCAGTGCTTGCTGAATCTCTGAACAATTTGGAAGACTTTCCGTGTACCAGAAAGGTGGTGTTTTCTTGGATTTAAATAATCGTAGGCTTTCAGCTGCTTTAATGCCATTAGCTAACATTTCCAAATGTTTGGTGTGTGGACAGATCAATGGCTTTATTAATTTAAACATATTACTCCCCTCACCCTACCCTATTTCAAATCTGGCTTTTGTTTAAAGCACTCCATAACCTCAGCCTTATTCTAGGTTAAATGTGATATTAATCAAGCTGTGGATAAAGGCCACATATATGACTGAAGCTGTGTTTATTAGCTTTAGTGAAGCCTTTGATTTGGTCACACATTCTTTGCTCTTAACAAAGCCTCAGAATAATACAATATGGGTTTTATGTCAATCCCTAAATTGGTTATCATCATATTTAAGCAATAATGGAAAACAAACTATGTTCACTATGGTGGCATATGATCTGATTTTAAACTCTCTGGTGCAGGTGTTCTTGATGGTATGCTTCTTCTATTGCTCTGGTTGTTTTCTTTGGAAATGTCATATTCAATATGCATAGACAACTGGAATACCTGCTTTTGTAAAGAACTTTCTTTTGCAAACAAATCCCTCCTTTAATCATAAAGTAGACTTTATTTGTACTTTGCAGCTTATGCAAGATATGTTCTGAGGAAAGGAAAACTGAAGATGTGCAAATAGTTAATTACAGGCTGTATCTATGTGGTGATGTGGAGAGCTGTTCTGAGGCTGTATGCAGATACAGATGTCCTGATGGCTAGCAGGATCCCCACCCACAGGGCTGGGCATCCCATGGAAGACATTACCAGCTTGATTCTGCTTTTCAGTGTGCTGGGTATAACCCCTGCCCAGGATTAGGCACATGGTGTAAAGCCAGACTGGATCGCTTGAAGAGAAGACTACACTTCCAGATACTATTCAGGAGACAGGGGCCATAGGTGCCACCGTTGTGCAGAAAGTGAGAATACTTGTAGTCTAAGAAAGCCCTGTCTGAAAATACCTGCCCTCGTGCTGAAAGAATAGGGAGCAGAGGGAACAAATGTGATACCCTTTTCCAGTACAGTGATATACCAACAGGCTATGGTGCGTATTTATATACGGACATTGTAACAGATGTGTTAAAAAGCATTATTATAGCTGTGAAGAATGTGGTCACTGGAGCTCAGAGCAGGGTTGTGCCTCCCACAGAGACAATGGTTAGAAAGGTTAGCCTTCATCCCCATCATGGACAAATTAATATTATGCCTGTAGGGCAAGTTTCAGGACTTTGTTGTGACTTGGTCTCCATGTCCGTTTTCTACTTACATGGACAATAATTTCCCAAAATGCAGGGGGACCCAAAGGTTAACATAATTTTCTCTTTGAATAATAAAACCCTGCAATGTATAGCCACTTACGTGGTCCCTGAGGCAATGAGCAAACCTCATTAAGAATATAGTATTCTAAATTGCTGACACCTTTTTTCCATTTTGCCTTCTCTTGCCAAAAGCATCCAAATGAAAGCTGAAGATATTTCGGGACATTACAATCTGAATTTCCATTATGATTTTATCTGCTCTGGAGAGCTCTATCCTTCAGACAAATTTTCTTGCAGTAGGACTTTTTAACATCATTTGGCAACTCTTCCAGTACTACCTGATTTTGCATCCTTCAGAATAAAGGGGCTCAAGGAACCATTTATGGTCTCCTAGAACAAGTAACATGGTCAAGAGCCTGCTCTGGTGATTATGTTTCCCAGGAACCTCCTTGAAGTGAGTTTTGAGTTGCATCTATTGTTTTGATGAGATCAAAATCACATTTCTGACTACTGTCTTTCTGAGTGTCCCATGGGACTTTTTCCATCATACAACACAGCTCGAACTTGAGAAGCAGCCAAGCAAAAACATGGTTGGGAATAGGATGTCATTGCCAGAAGAATTGATATGGATTCCTGTTAGATTCTTAAGCAAGTCATAGGAATCCCCAGGGAAAAAGTGGCCAAAGCAGTTTCTGTGAATAGCTCAGGTAATGACAGCCAGACCCCAGATGCAAGTTTTCTAAGATATCCCTCCATGTCGACCAATGCATGAGCAGTGAATCTGGCACTGAAGGGAGGCTGTCGATTTGTGTGCATATGTAGATCATCAAAGATGAATTTGAGCAGACGGTCCTGTCCTTTGAGAAATGAGGTGCTATGATGAATGGTCTCTCCCTGCCACTTACAAATGGTCCAGGGGACTGGGGACCTTCACAGATATTTTCCCAACAAAATTCTGCATTGCTGCGTGATGTTTGGAAGGCAGATTAAGAAAACAGACAATTGCTTATATTCAGAGATGACTTTAAGTATTTTTTGGTGATAATGTATGAAATACAATGTCTTGGCAGTGTTATTTGTTTTCGAAGGTGAAAATCTTGGGGGACAAAAAGGGAAAACTGAGCAAGCTATGATTTCAGCTCCTCATTAGCAACTGAAGAAGTTTAAATACAACATATCTTCATATTAAAAAGAAAGATAAAGGCAATACTGGGCAATGTCTGATCATCTCAAATAACAGAATATCCAAGTCAATGCCAGTAAGCCAAGAAGAATTAACTTTTCCTATATTTTCTGTAGCGTTATTATGTCTTTGCCAGGTGCTGCGGTTTTCAGACCTATTTTCAAAATGTATGGAGCTGGCAGTACCACAGATTTGCATGGCTGGTAATTGTGCTGCTCTCCTGTCTACCTCTTCAGATGGCTTGATCGTATTGATTGGAGGCAGCTGCTCCACATGGATCGATGTGAGTCAAGGTAAATGATTTGTCTACCACCAACCCTAACTGGCCCATACATGGTGGAGAAGATAGCTTATGGGATGTGTTTGAGCGGATCTGTATTCCTCTGTGCTGAGTATCTCTATTGTGGCCTTCCTTTCAGGTCCTTGTATTTCATGGCACACTTAATAAATATCCTTTATGGGTCATTTATGTCAACAACATAGACTGAGGAGTAAGCAGAAGAAATATCTCACTTTAGAATAAATTTACCTCATGTCCTTGCTTTGTAGCTCATTTTCCTCTTTAGCAGTGACTTGAGGAGGAGCTATTAATGCCACCAACAATAAGATGGAGTGGGTCCGGCTACACTTCTTCAGCACATTGTTTTACACAGGATATGAATAGGATATGAAATTAATAAAATGATGGCAGAAGTATTATAAAGCTCCCAACAGAGAAAAAGGCATTGAAAGCAAGTGCAGTTTTCAGAGATGTCCTGGAGATCTAAGAGCAGAAGTCCCACTTAAAAACCTTTGCTCTCAGCAGTGAAAGTCCAGATTCACAAAGGCCACCCCTGTACTGGTAAATCACACAGCTCCAGCAAATAGTCCCTGTTGCTTGAGCCTGATTGAATGCTGCTGTGTGAGACTGGTCTCTGCCATGTGTTGGCCCTGCTGACTAGCATCTTCCCAAGCAAGTTTAGGCAGAGTTTGGGAGTTAGCACAGGGAGGATTCCCAAAGTGCAGTCCACATGTGACCACCCTATTTTCAGTGAGTAAGAGAGTTTAGTAGTATTGGTCGACCTCAGTGTCGGGGATTAGTTCTGGACATATCCAAATTTACTGATGCAGACACAACCAGGGATTCTGCAGTGTTGCTATGCCAAGGACAGGCGTCAGAGAGAAGCACTTACAAATATAAGGTAGGCCACTAAGTCCCCTGGCAAGAAGAGTTCAGCACTTCAGAGTGAGTCTAACAAGGACAAACACACTGGATGGAAGGAAAAAGAAACCAGGCCATAGGAAATGTCAAGGGGACAAATGTGTCTGAAATCGTGCTTTTCTCATGGGTTTAGGTGCTTTCCTGCAATCCTGAGATATGCCCTTACGTAAAAGGACACTGGCGTCCCTGGAACTTCATTTACAGGTGCTTAGGCCCAATATTTTGGTCCTGGGCTTGCTCTTTTCTGTGAAGAATGTTGGTGGTAAAGAGTACAGTTTGGCTGTAGGCAGAAAGTGGGTGGCCACTCGGGCTGTGGTTCCCAAACTCACCTTTCTCTTCTCTCAAATACACCCTGGCCAATGCAGGTGCTGGTGAGGCTGGGACGGTGCCAGTCTTCACCCATCCTATTGAAGTGGGGCTACTGTGCCAAACAGCCAGGAAGAGAGTTAACAGGGCTGAACGCTGGTTGTTCTATAATTTTAATTTTTTTGCAAGGTCATCCACAGAAGTCGTTATGGCATGATCTCTGAAGTGGTCTGAAGTATCTTTGTGTAAGGTTTGGAAGGTCACTTTCAGACAGCAACACCAAAACTTTCAAGTGCTGGACTACCCCTTTTCTCCCGTCTCACTGTCATTCCATCATGTTCAGTGGAATGAGAGCAGCAGGACCGGGTCAGAGTTAAGGTTGGTTGCCAAATTTCAAAGCTTTCAAGACCTATTTATTTCATAACTGCAACATTGTAATAGCGCTGCTTTAAATTAGCTGATATGTATTTACTAACTTAATCTTAGTACAATGCAGGGTCTTAAGGGTCTGGGAATATTGTGCAGCTTTGATCTCCATAAACCCTTATTAGCACAGGTACTGATACAATTATCTGCAGGGTCACTCTACATACTTACAGGCTAGCAGTCCAGTCCTCAGACTAAATTACCTCATTTATCATTATGTGATCTGTTTCTAATTAGTGCACTCCAGTTAATGCTTTCTTAAAACTGTCTTTTTTTGAGTTATTTTTTCAGAAACACATAAACCACTTGAAATAACTTCTTGAGGGTGACTAAATATATTATTTATTTTCTGGCATGTTTCCAGTTGTGTGAGTTACACAGACTTCATTTACTTCATGAAATAGGTAACTTCTTTGCTCTCAGAGGTGGAGGGCACGGAACTATGTTATGATGATGGTAGGATCTGATAAAAACCTTTTTAACACATCCATTGAACTGTCCTGGCTCATGAAGTCTGACATTTACAGTTCTGAAATAAGTCTAAAGACAGCTAGTTTTATCTCCTTCCAGGAAAGTAAAACCATGAGTCTTACTGAATGACTAGTACTCTGTGAACAAATGTCAAATTAGATTTAAAAGTGCAGGTTGTACTACTAGTATGGATTGGAACAAAGAGGAAATGTCAATGGTTTTGCATGCCAGTCATAAATTGCTGGTCTTAATTAAAGTGTAATAAAAATTTTAATTTGATCAAAGCATGTAGCACCAAGTGTAAGCCTACTGTTTCATCAGGGAGATTTATACCCTTTGCTTTCTTCTCAGTACTCCAGTAATTGCATCTGGTTATTACTAGATTTGCTATTACAAATACACCTCTCCTGATGGTCTGTGGGCCAGGATTTAGTGTTATTAGGCTTGATCTGGTTTGATCTCCTGTCAAGGAAAACCCTTCAGCCTCAGGCCTTTCAGAAGCCACTGTGACCAGCGTGCCAGAGGGAGCGAAGTGGAATTTAACAAGCTGGGTACGCTGGTGTGGAGAATGTGTAAAGAGCATGAAATTACCAGTCTCAGAAGAAACCATTTAGTTAAACTGGTAAAGAATGGCTGCCTCAGAAACTCATAACTTGAGCTCTCATCAAGGACTGAAGAGTTAATAAGTTGTCATATTAGTTTCTGCAAAGCGAGCATTCCCTTCTGAGGCAGAGTAAACATGGAGACAAGCCAGGGTTGAAAATCCCGCTGTACTATAGCTCAAATCAAATGAAGCCCGAGTTCCAGATATTGTCACCTCTTCCCTTCCAGGTTGTTTTCTGGAAATTCTTCTTTTCCAGCAAAATTTTAAAGGGAAGGTAATCTCTGAAACAAAGTGGTAGTTAGCACTGGCAGATACCTGCATATGGAGTGTGCCAGGGAAAGATCTGCAGACACAATCTGTACCTTCAGTCTTTCTGCGTAAAATCTTGATGTCTCAGCTTAAATGACAGGTCATCTGTGTGGCAAATGCTTATCATGCAACAACCATAACTTTTAAGGGAAGAAGCCAAAGACAGGGTAAGAGAAGGCCAGCACTGGAGGAAAGAAAGAGTTTGGAGAAGTAGAAAAAGGTTAAAAAAATGTAACTAAGGAAAAGGGAGAGGAAAAACAGTGTTTTGTCTCATCCAAATGTCAGTGACTCAAGCACTGAGGCAGACTCCTGCCCTTGGATGTCCAAGCCTTGCCGGGAGCACACACAGCCCAGAGTGAGATCTCCCAGTCTCACATGTTTCCTGTTAGATCACCAGAAGGTAGAAAATGAAAAAAAAAAAAAAGAAAGAGACCCTTTCCCCCTCCATTCTCCAGATATGGAAAATAAAAATTCCCTGTGAATGTGTGTCTCTCTCTCCAGCTACATCTATACTGTTAGCAGAAATGAGGACTCAGAAACGCGAACTTCTGTGGTAAGAGCAGTGCTCATGTCCTGCTGTTGCCTGGTTAGCAGTTGAAGCTGGTTTTCGTATCTTATGCTTATTTTCCATTGTAAGGAGGAGTTCCTATTAAGGCAATTATTGCTCCCAAGCTCAGAAAAATCTCTCATTTTTTTGACACCCTCTTTGCAAGGCTTCTTCGTTTCCATGGAGAAATTTTGTGCAAAGCCGTTTTTTGTTAGCAGTTGGCACCTCTAATTATAGCTAAGTGGATACTCCCAAAACTGAAATAAAGGTTGCTTTAGCCACCTTTTCATGTTAAATCCAGTCTTGTCCTTCTGGAAGCACCTGGTGCCTCATTCCAGCTCAGGTATACCTGCTCTGAGTTGGTGTCATGCTGTTTTAGATAGTGACTCATGAGTTAGACTGAAAGTAGATGAGATTATGACACATTCCTTTATATTCAAAATGAGCTTATTCCCTGACCTCTTTTTTTTTTTTCATGGAAATTAATTGGCAAAGTGGGACAGGTACGTGTCCTTTTAGAAAAGCAAAGAAATAGCCACAGTCTGATGTCTGTCACAATGGGTAAAGTCGTTGAAGGTAGATCAGTTTTACCCCAGTGTAATGGATATGCTGTTTCCAACAGAGTGAAAGGATATTGTTATAATGTTATAATGATGATAAATGTGAGGTAATGGTCTCTGTCATAACAGAGTGACTTCTGATCTTTTGCTCTTTCGGAAGCTTTGCTACTGTCAATTCCTCGCTGTTTGCTTCCAGCCCAATGTGGATATGTTAAGGGCTCTCAAGAAGTTTGTTCAACTGTTTAAACTGTTAAATGCTTCATGATTCTCTGGTTCCAGTGTGAGCAGTAAGTCTCTTACAGCCAGTACTACAGAGTACTGTAAAACAAATATTATGTCATATTGGCATATACCATACATTTTGAACCCTGCCAATATTGTGGTTTGTTTGACCCATGGCTTCATGAGCAAGGCTCATACAGGTGTTCTCATCCACACCTCCACCCTGAAGTCTCAAGATTATCCTAAACTTCCATGATGACTTTTTGAATAATAAATAGGCATATTTTTAGCTTTTACCAGCAATAAGATGGCACATACCTGAAAACCACAAAAAATGACCATTTAAATGTGCAAATATAAAAAATATCACCTAGTGCATGAAAAACAAATGCCACAATCTTCATGGAGCATAAATGCCAGAGTTTGCATAAGGAAATGCTAGCATAAATTTCATAGGGTGAATAATAAATTCCTCACAGTGTATCCAAGACCATCATGCTGAAGATTTGCAGCAATGGGTAATATTTTTATTTTACATTTTTTATCCTTCTTTGGTGTGGAAGAAGCTCTTGTGTCATAAGGACAGGCAAGAAAATAAATTTCTTTCGGTAAGTGACTGGAATTATTTAATTTGTCACCTTAAGGAAGTGGAAAGGGAAAGACATAATATCTCAAAAATATTTGAATTACATGTATGTCTTAAATGAGTACTGAGGAATAGTAAATTCACAGCCTGGAACTAGAACCATCTTTATTTTTCAGAGTGTTTGGGTTTTCCTTGAAGGATGTGGAATTCCTATTTGCACTCTCATGGAAGCTGGTTTCGTGGTTTTGCATCTTCACATATGAAACAGTTTTGAATCACATGCTGTAGCATATGTCTAGCCCAGCTGTTCTCTCTGTACTTATATGCTCCCATCACCATAAATCTCTGAGCAGATCACAAGTAAAACCAAAATTGCTCTTGCAGTACCCATGGCTGGGGAAGCATTTGGTGTTCAACATTAACTAAATGGGTAAATTGGAGAAAAGAGTTATGAAGTGTTTAGTCTCAAATCAAGCAGGAAGTCTCTGGCTCTGCTTGAAATCGGTTCCCCTGCTGAGTCCCAGCCAAGGGCACCTTCTTTATTACACGTTTTTCCAGGAAGCAGAGAATTTGAGTGTGTATTTTCTGAAGTGACATGTATGTGTAGTCCTCATGATGTGGCCACTGGCATCTTCAAAGATTAAAAAACAACACACCTGAAATCCTCAGTGCTGTGCGGCTGTATTCTGTACAGCCCTGGGAAGGGTGAGCAGTTCTGGTAAACAAGGCTGGAAACAACTATCTCTGCATTTTTGTCTGTCTTTTACATTGTTAGTACCCCAGTGAGCCATCTCTACTCATATACTTTCCCCTACCCCACAGTAGTTTCTAGATTTGAAATTTAACACGAAGACCAGTTCCAGCATATATTTTTGCCCTTTTTATACACTGTGCTACTTTACATGAAAAAAAAAAGAAGGGCCTGTTTTGATGAAGGCATTTTTCTCTGACATAGGAAGATGCAATAATGTGTCCTCACAAATACCTCAGCTTTCAAATTTAGAGGGCGTTTTCAGGTTTATACCATAGAAGGTGCTACTGGGATATTCCAAATTCCCCTCATTCCCAAGAGATCTACTAATCTCAGAAGAATGAGGCAGGGAGGGAATTTACTTGGCCCCAGATTTCACAATGCTGTGATGCGCTTGGAGAGCTTCAGGACCCAGGCACAGGGCTACAGGCTCCTCTTGCACCTGAGTGTACCACCAGCTGAGCTCAGAGGAAGACCCCAGACTAGCTGAATTAGCATCAAACCACTTCCTAAAACAGCCACAAACCTTAAGCAGCTCCCCACCAGTGAAACTCAGCAGCAGGAAAAATCTGCTAGAGGAGAGGAGCACACATCTGAGACCTTCCTCAGGCTGGACATGAAAATCTCATTAGAATTTATTATTGGCATTTAAGTACGTGAAATAACCCTGTTTTATACACTTAGTAGATAGACACATCAAACAGGTGGTGTCACCCAGGCAGCATAATGCAGCTTTGTGGAGAGCATCTCATGCTTGGGACGAGGCGCAGGGGCAGAGGGAAAATTGCAAATGCTCCCCTCAGCTCCCACCCGTGGGAGTTGCCAACCCAAAACACAAGTGCTTACCAGAAAACAAAACTCTACAAAAATAATCTGGTGGAGCTTCTACAATGCCTTACACCATTCAGATTGTGTTTCCCCTCCAAGATAAGAAATTAGTCAAGCAGTGGTGAAGTGGGGTGGGATTCAGGACAAGTGGGCTGTTGCAGCCGAGCACCCCTGGCTCAGTGAGTGAGTGCTAGATCATTATTTTATCTCCTTGGGCAGACCACTGGGGTAAACACTGCTTGAAAACAAGTTCTGAGATCTATTGGCATACTGCGTAGTGGACTGTATTATACTACCTAATCAAGTGTTTATACTACATGGTCAAGAACTCTGTTCCTTGACAAATGGCTGAACTATAGTGAAGATGTCCTGCACGTTCCCTGCTGAAAACTTTCTCTTCAGAAAGTCAGCCTGCAAATACCAAGTCATCAAAGAAAGCTATAGCAAATAATGTAAATAAATGAAAGATATATAATCAAGATATATGGATGGTTGGAATAGCTGCCCCTAGGGAAGGAGTTTCAAGAACAAGGGGATGTTGCTATTTAGCCAGGAAGCTGATTTTGATTTTTTTTTTTATCAGTCTTGGTGTTTAACTAACAGACATTCATGGTATTGTTATTAATAAGGTCTTAAAGAGTATTCTCCTTTGCTTCCTGAGGACTGTGGTATGCAGGCAATAGAGAAGCATTCAAACCTCACCTGACAGAACCTGATGGTCTTGAAAACAACATTACCAATCACAGACAGGTCAGTTAAAAACCCTTGATGAATGTCTTGAATAGTATCTAATGAACTTAAGGAAGTCATGAAAGACTGGTATACAGGGAATTGGCTTATGTTATCCAAAAATATTATTAACACAGAGTAATGAAATACAGTACGCTTTGCACAAAGATTTTAATAGTGATACTAGACAAATTCAAATTAGTTTTTTTGGTTGGATATAAAGATTTTCCTGGATAAAAATCTTACTTACCTTCCTTAACCTTTTTATCTGTATTTCTATCACTGGAGGTTATTAAGAGGGACTGGTAGTAAAAATTGTCTTTTCTTTTCACTGTAGTTAAGATTCAGATTATGCATTCCTCTGTGTTCAGCTTAAACAATGAGCCTCACCATATCATGCTAGAGAGCTCGTGCAGCTTTACGGTGCTACAGTGTTTGGACTCGTCTCATTGAAGAAAATCCTTCGTTACCGAATCTTGCATTTCCACCTTTACTCACCCCCTAGTCCCACTTCAACTGTTTTTAAAAAACATAAGCACATTCATTTTCTGTGCTTCATTTAATAAAGCATTTGCTTTCTCCCCGTTGAAAAAAACCCCTTGAATTAAAGAATTAAACCATTAAATTAAACCTTAAATCTAGAATTTAAGCAATATCATATTCATACAAAAAACTGGCATTGATTAAAAGAGTCACTGATAGAAATCATAAATATCTACACCGAATGCCATTTTCTTCATTTTCAGATGAAGAAATCCACAGACTCACATATGCATATGCACCCTATACACTGTCTACAGTGCAATACTAACCTCACTGACCCTGTGAGCTGCCACCACTCATAAAGGCACAGTTGTAGGTATTTCTGGTATGGCATTGCTCTTCCATTCTTGGTATCAATATAAAGCTTGTGTCCAACTTCTTTGTAGGTTGCAGAGAGTTACAGTTTGGTATTCCTATACCTATGAATGTGTAAATTGTTTTCGTGCAACATCTGTGTGCATGAAATGCAAATGCAGGCTCACTTGCATTTGCAAATGAGACTGGCTGCTAAGGTTGGCTCTATTTGGACTGTATCTAGAATGTCACAGTACCTCTCAGTATCCAGAGAGGCTCTAGCCATGTTCCCTGAAGGAAAGGCTGGAGGGCTGTGCTGGGACAGTGCGCATGATAGAAAGGCTGCAGGAGGTAATAGCTCTAATGCACCATCTGACGACCAGCTCCAGTGGTGGTTGGATAGCTGAGTGGGGACAGCCAGTGAGAATGTCTGACTGCTCTGACACGGGCTTGATTTGGAGGGAGGGAGAACACTTTGGTGTGAATAACAGAAACTCATTCCTTTTGACCAATGACATTTATCTTCAGAGGTTCCTTCTTAGACTCACAGATACATCTGAAAAGCAGAGAGGACCATCATCACATCCTCAAGGCCACTGGTGCCCCGACTTTATTTGGACACCATCAGTGTGGAGAGGGAGATGTGCTGTCCCACAGTGGTGGCAGCAGTATCTCCTGGCTCCTTCTCTGTAGCACAAGCCATCATCCAGTTACTCGAGTGAATTTCCCTGAGCATTTATACCCGCAAGACTCTCACTCAAATCTTTGTGTGCCGAGCCAGTCTGAACAGAGTCAGGGCATGAGCAGTGTGACTCCCTTTCAGATGTAAGAAAACAGTTTTTGAAAGGGGTTCTTATATACAGCAACTCTGGCAGGAGGCTCTGCAGGAGTCGAAGGTCTCCTTCCTGACTTGTGTGCTAAGGAAAGCAAAGTCATGGCAAGAGTAGGCTCTTTTCCTCGGCAAGAGTAAGTAACAGCTCTAAGTAGAGCAGATATGAAGAGTGAAAAAAACCCCAGGAATCTCAGTAACTCTTCTGAGCCAGATTTGAGAGGTTACATTCAATACAACAACATACCTTTCTTTCTTATGTTAATGAAATATCAGTCAATAATTCTTGTGTAGAACAAATCCTCTTATATGTATAAGCTTGTAGGTGTAACTCACCAGGGTAGCCCAAAGCACTAAAGCAAGAGATCTTCAGCAAGGATAAGTCAGCTTAGCTGCACTGCAACATTTCCATTTGACATCAAATGAGAATCTGGCTGTACAGCTAAAGACAGTGTTAATGCCCTGGTGCTGCAGTTTTCTATGGTCTTCCTTTCAGCGGTAATTATCTAGAAGATAAATAATTCTGGCTTTTATAGCAATTCTTGCCTCCCAAATCCAGCTGGTGTGGGTTCCAGTCTGGATCTAGACCTGTGAAGCTGAAGGAGGGCTGCATGTGGGGGCATTCCTCCAGGACTGGGCTAATAATGCCTTCTCTAGTATAAACTGTCTTGGTATTTATTTTGAGCTTTATTTACTGGTGGTTTTGAAATGACATTAACTGCTATATTCTCTAAGCAGCACTGAGAAATCAAAAGCATTTAATTTCCAAGGATTTGCTCTTTCTGAACACTGAACAGGCAGAATACACTGGAGGTGGCAACAGCAACAGAAAAAACAAACCAACAAAACCCCCACACCGTCAAAATATCAACAGTGACTCATAAGGCTTACAAATTGTTACCTACTAAATGATTCAAGGTGTCTGAAATAAATCATTTAAACTCAGCATAAACCAAACATGGCGATAGAGGCCAAATTCTTAATTTGGTTGTTAATAATGGTGTTTGACAAAAACAATGCAAATTTAAGAAACCAGATTTTATATATTATTGTTCTAGAAAAAGACTTATTTATTATTTGTTTGTGTACTTTAAGCCACATCTAAGTTATGAGGCAGGATTTCTATCGTGACTTGTAAAAAAACAAGATGCTTGTATGTAAACTGGTCCCAAGAAACATGGTAAGATTATTCAGGTAGCTAAATCCAGTTTAACTGCAAACACATTTGGGAATTTCATTTGCAAAATAGACTCAATTGAATCTACTGTCTGCTGTCAACCATGAATAGTTTTTCTTCAGACTAACTGATTTATCACACAATAGCTTAAATAGAGATGCTCTTTCCCAGGTCAGATGATGTCTTGGACACCTGATCATCTTTTCAGGGGTATACAATAGCCGAAGCAAACAAACATGGAGGCTTTGCATAGTTCCTGAAATCAGATTGAATTGGTGTATGGAACATTTATAGCCAGAAAAAAATAACAAAGGACTATATATATTCCCCTGCCTCAATTTCCCTGCCACTTTCAATATTTTGTCACTTAGAGTTTTGGTCAAAGTTTTCCAAAACTTCTCTTCCAAATCACAGGCATTGTTTCTCTGAAAGTTTTCCTAGTATTTTTCTGCTTTGTCTCAGCTTCTCCTGTCCCTATGAACCACAAAGGTTTTCCAGGTCTCTCCGGTTTTTCTTTTAATCCAGCCTCAAGACTGATTGTCTTGTCTTTTTTGCAAAAAAGTGGGAGATAACTGGTTCTGTATAAGATGTGACCCATGCAAATGTCGGGTATAATAGTTCTCCATTATCTCTGACTAGGAATGATATGACAGGACCCTCCCATATATACCTTAAATGAGGTTACACCTTGGTAAATGCCATTCTGATAACCACTCTGACTACATATAGCAGATCTCCTAAACCCTGAGACATCCAATGATATGATGTAGCACAGTAGTCAGAATTGCTAGAATTCATAAGTGTCCCTGGGACAAATTTTCCAGGCGGTACCTGCTGGGATTTAGCATTAGTGGTCAGAGAACAGGAGAGTAGGGAGCAGGAGAACATCGCTGTGAAAAGGTGAGGTCAGTCAGGTGTGGCCTTGGTGAGTAGGTCTGTATGAATGTATGGTGGGTTTTGTGCAAGACTATGTGTATGAAAGGGTAAAACTGATAACGAAATGGGAAGGGGGGTGTGCTGGTACACATACGTGCTCTGCACACTCTGAACATCACAAAAAGATGCTCCCTTCATTGGAGTGTACAAGTGCTTTGACTAATGACAGTGTACATCTTTGGAAAGATATACTATATTATATGTTAGTCTTCTTGAAAGTGGGACAGGATCTTTTTCCAAGGTCACATGTTCAACTCATCAAACTAATCTGATAACAACTTGACAACAATTAAAATGATGACATTGAAAGCATCACCACAAGCTTGAGTTAGCACCTCACATAATTTGCTGAATGAAATCATCCTCACTTCTCAGGTCTATTCTTTCAGGCTCTGTGCTAACTTGGGCAGGTGAAATTGTATTTTACACTCTTCTTAGGTTCTGGAAGTTTTCCTTGCAACTACAGTTGTGAAAGATTCACTTCAAAAACAAAATCTGAAAGTCAGAAGAGCTGAAGGGAGCTGGTGGTACCTAGGGTTGAAATAATATTTGTCTGAAAAATGACTTTGTATGTCTGCTCTGTGCATATGTGTATGTACGAATGTATTTGGCTTTACTCCGTAATTGTCATTCTTGTGTTTGATGATGATACATGTACTGCTGTAAAATGGGAACTCAAGTTTTGGAAATGCTGGGATGACACTGTACTTCTAAATATAGATGAAGAGTAGCTGTGCAAGTTGCTAAGTTTATCCTGCGTGTGGTGGAGGTGATGGGAGACAGCTTTCTGCGCTGAGCAGGAAAGTGACTGCCTGAGGCATCGAGATTAGAAAGTTGCTCTGTGTGTGCAGGGAACAGCCTGGAGGACACAGAGTATTTGGTGAGGAAATGAAGCTGCCCGAAGGCTGACATCTTTGGCAGAGCAACTGGGGAGAATGGGAACATGCCAACAGACATGTGAAGTTCTGCTGGGCCCTGAAAAAGAAGAAACCGAAACTTAACAGGAGTGGTAAAGGGGAAGCCACTGAATTTACAATTAATGTGATAAGAAGATCTTCCATGGAGGAATTACATGAAATGACTAACAGTCATTTCACTTCGAGGTTGTGACGAGCTCTCAGATGAGAAATAAGCTTGTTATGAACAATTTTTTAAGCTGCCACCCATTAGAGAAAAGCTCTGAATACCATTGCCAGTTCACCATTCTCTACAGCTTAGATTTCAATTTGTGAGTGCTACTGAGCCTTACGTGGCACGCCATAGCTCTGTCACTTACTTAACTTGTGCCTAGAAGTGGCTGCAAGTCTTTAATCCGGGATATGTGGATCTGATTTTTTTCCCTGGCTTTACTATCTGTTCTTCAAATGCAGTTAATATCAGTGGGAATCCCTCCTTAGCTAGTTTGGAAAGATGACCCAGATCCACAGTGGCTTTAGATCAGCAGCGAAATCCATGCCAATCCAATCTCCACTGCAGATATGGGCCAAGGTCATGAGAGGATCGCAGCAGCTCCCAGAACAACAGTCGGTACCTACTCTGCAGATGTAAAGAGAAAAAATAAAAATTGCTCTGTTATTTGTGTTTGCTTCAAATTATGAAAGAGTAACATTATGCTGTCCTTTCACATCTCTGCTCTCCACCTTCAACTCCTGTTTTTCCACTTGAACTGAAAACCTTCCCAAAGGACAAGACTGGAGTTTACAAGAGACTGTTAGATGCCAGTCCTACAAATATCTTTGCACATGGTTAACTTCATGCACAGGGGTGGTCTTGCTGATGTCAAGTTAAGCACATGCCTAAGTGTTTAGAAGACTCAGCCTTACTTCTGACATCTAAGTAAACAGACGATCATCTTAAATTCTCCAGGAATTTCTGATCAGAAAGGACCTTTTATTAAAGGCAAAACAAATCTTTCAATGTATCTAAATTCAGCATTAAAAATATCTTTTAAATTAAAGTGCTATTCATAACTTTAAACCTTTATTTAGTGAAATCCCTTTTAATAGACTGAAGTTTAAAACTTCACCTCTATTTTAATACCTACATGCCACTTTATAAATTAGAAAAGGTCAAATGGATCTCCATTAAACAGAATTTATTCTAATGCTATCCCAGTTAAGCATCACTGCTTCATTATAGTTAAACTCACCTTCATTATAATTAAACCAATTCTTTCTGGTATCCCAGGATTTCCAGATAAAAATCTATTCCAGCAGTGATGAATTCTGCATTATTATGACACCCACTATTAATAATTTGAAAGACAGTCTATTATACTTGCACAGCCTCTTCCATCCACTGATCTCAAGCCACTTCGTAAAGCTCATACAAGCATTCCTAAGCAAGATGAGTGTTACCGGCCATGTGAAGGGCGATGTTTACAGACAGGAGCTGTGCGGGTGGGTTAGGTGCTGCACCATGTGCTGGAGGATCAAGTTCTTCAAATCTAAAGAGCATTGTTAGATTTCATGCTGCTTTGGCGAGGCAGGAATTCAGGAGGGCTCTGAACAGTAACCGATCATGCTACTTACAGACAGACAGAACAGTGGCTATTTTGTGGTCTCAGGTGTCCACAGCGCACTTTACTCTGAAAACGAGGACCCAGGAAGGGGCACATTACCAACAGTCTTTGCTTCAAAGGCATGACAGGCTGAACAAATAGCTAGGTGACATTGTTTGAAGCTAACAATTTAGTTGATAAATTTAGTCAGCATGCTCCATTTTCCTGTTTCTAAATTGTCTGTAAAGTAACTGACTTTTCCAAATCTCTAGATACTGCAGTAGTGTTTTTTGGCCTGTGGGCTATTGGAAAAATGGCTTCTCTGACTGTTCACTGTGTGTTGATTACTGCTTGTGCCACATGGTTGGTCAGCTTAATGGTATAGTATTTCTGTTTCCTGATTGCACACTTCAAGCTTTATGAGCAGGAGTAACCTTTTTGTTCCTTCTGTGTGAGTTATTAATGAACACATAAAATTGCTCAACGAACATACAGAGGTTAAAAAAAAAAAAGTATTTAAATGGCTTTTGAGAGTCTTCCTAATGTTATTAACTTAAAAATACTTATTTGGTACAGTGCCTTTGCATCCCTGTCCTTTGCATTCCAGGGATATTAAAAAATAAAGTCTTTCATCTCCCAGATTGCTGGGATGAATGAGTTTGCACACACCAGTAAAGCAAGATTTTGTTCAGGAGACTCAGGTCTGGTTTTGTAGCTGCTATAGTTTGCCAGATCTAAACCATCCATTTCCACCAAAGTGAGTCAGTTTAAAATAACTTCAATTTTGGTTTTGCCATAGACAAACATGGAAAACCAGCTCAGAAGAGAGTCTGTAGCTATGTAAGAGAACATAGGAAGCTCTTTGAACTACAAATAGATTTTTCTTTCTATCTTACTATTGAATGAATGCATATATACAGAAAAGGTATCATCTGATATCCCCCAGCAGAAAAGGCAGGTCTTACTTATCAGCCATGAAGTTTCAGAACGCTTCCAGAGATATTTTAAGTGCAACAAGTAATGATCTATATATTTTTTTAGATACATGTGCAGAGGTTACCAATTACCTTATACAGCACATGGAATATAGGAGCCATGATCCTGGCTTCAAAAATATACAGCTTTCTTTCCCTTCGACCGGAAAACCACCTCCATTCAGTCAAAGAAATACGTAATCACATCAGCTCATTTGACATGCCAAGCAAGGGCCCCTCTGGGAATGTTATCACAGTGTCTAACAGGCAGCAGCAGCGTATACGCAGCGCCGTAATGGCACAAATGATGGCAGAGTCCAGCCAAGTTTAGAGGTGAATAAGGTAGGTCAAACATCCTGTCCATCTGCCTTGTAGCTTAAATCTTTACTGTAAAGCAAATGATTTGTGAAAACCATTTTTCACAGCTATAAATGAAAACTCACTGATTCACATGTCTCTTGAGGTCTTGAAGAGTGACTTCTAAACCTAAGATTATGCATAATTAATTGTACATTGCTTTATATTACAGCTTAAAAGAAAAAGTGGGAGAGAAATTCACCGTGCATTTTGATATGCTTTTAAATTAGCATGTTGATATTTTCCTGGAACTTTAGAATGAGCCCTTTTTCAAGAGGATCTACATTATCAAAACTCTATTAGCCTATCTGTGCTAAAATTGGTGTAAATGTAGCTAGGACAACTTCAGGTGAAAATAAAACCCTTATGAACAAGATCTAGGAATCTCTAGGTCACAAAAGCCGGGTAACTGACTAAAAAAGAAATGGTGGTTTTTTTAGCCATATTCTAAAATTTTGTATGCTAAAAATGGTGAAATGAAGAGGTGCAAAAAGTCACAGCTCCCATCTTCAGCATTATTTTATAGAACCCTGAATACTGAGGATCAATGTGGCCTAATTTTGGCAAAGGGCCCTCAGGATAAGAGGGAAGGTTATGCCTGAATAGTGTTACAGAAGTCTTCACTCAAAACACTGGGGAAAATACACCTAAGTCAACGGAAGTCAACACCTCTCCTCCTTACCCAGCCTACGTCCCTCTGGGTCAGGCTAGCAGAACTGGTGGTGTGGCTTCTGTAAATGCTGATCGCCTTTTTCCTTTCCAGAGCAGTCATCTCCAAGCATAATGATGTTCAATAATGTAAAATGGAATAAACGCTCTTTGCACTTCTTCTTTAATTTCCAGCAGTCCCAAAATATGCCTTTCTAAAGAATTCTAGCACAGTATTTTCCTTGTAGCTCCAACCTCTGCACACACACTTGCACCCCGTAGCCCAGAAGATCCAAATCCATCATCAGTCTTGTCCTGCCCCGATCTCTGCTCTCTGCTCACCACTGACTTGCTCCAGCCCATGTTCAGTTGTTCAGACCTTGAAATCACGAGCTCTGTCCCCACATGCCCAGGCAGTGGCGATGGTTTTGCTCAATCTTAGCAGGTGTGCCACGTGCAAGCCAAAGATGCTTCCCCAGCAGCCCCTCTGCCTGCCTGAGAGGTTGCCTGTGGCTGGTCTCACAAGATGAGGCCATAGTGTGGTGCCGGTTTTCTTGCAAACGTGGGGGAGAAGAGAGGCAAGCTGTTTGCTAGGGCTGCCAACATTTTCCCCCAGGGCTCCAGCATTACACTGGTGTTGCTGCGGGGGTGTAACAGCCCTCATGGTGGTCTTTGCCTCGCCGTCTTTATTTTGGCTTTAGATTGTAAGTGCAGCAGGTAGAGACCCACTCGCCCACTTTGCCTTCTTTAGAGTACCTCCTCATGCATAAATCACCACCATACTACCAAAGTGTCCTTTTCCCATGCCAGACCTCAGCACTGTGTAACTCCAGGCTTTAGCAGCAGCAGCAGTAAGGGTGCAGGTGTCAAGCTGTGTTATGAACTGGCAAAGCAGCTTCTTCTTGCATTTTAGCATAAGGTTACAGTTTAGTGTGTTTGAATTTTGCAGGTTTGTAGGAAAACTTGTTGTTAAGGTGACCTGAACTTAAAGAAAACCCCAAATCCTTTTCCTCCTTCTCATAGCACAGCTCTGTTGGACCATTTTAGCTGTGAAGAAAGCTATGCCACTGACAGTATTGTTGCTTCTTTCTGCCAGCGTTTCCACCAGGCAGCAAGTCAAACTCATCCACCTCCTGCACTTCAGGAGCTTCTGGGCCCGGTAGCCACTAGTGCTGAAAAAAATAGTTTGCCCTTTTATGCATTTGCTTCAACCATTTTAGTGGTACTTGAAAAATGATTCCTAGTCTGACAAGCGGTGCCAGCAGCTGAGCGGGGCATATGGGGCTGGGGCCGTGGGGGCTGAGCAGCACTGACCGGACACCTGCACGGCCACCATCTGCCCGCCACACGGGAGGGTGACAGGGCCGGTCGCCATGGGGGGACCTGCTGCCAGAAGTACTTTATTTCTTCTCTGAAAAAAAGTGATGCACCTTCCCGCAGCTGGCGATGGGCCTTGCCGCAGCTGCTCACTGGCAGGGCATGGTCCTGGGGGGATGCCATGCGCCAGCCCCGAGCACCGTGCCTGGTCTCTGCGGGGGGGAGAAGGTCCCTTTTCCAGGCAGTGCTTGTCAGGGCTTGCCAGTGGGAACAAGGGAGGGTCTGGGGCAGATGCGGAGGTGGCGGGCAGGGTAAACCCTGTGAGAAGACTCTGTGTATGCAAGGGTGTGTGCATGGGGGGGATGCACGCCTGCCGAGGGAAGGGTGGGATGCAATGGGGCACCCCTGGACGTGGGAAGCAACTCCATGCTGCCACGGGCACAGCACGGCGGGGACCTGTGGGCTCCTTCGGCTCGTTCCTTACGTAGAGGGACTGAGGCACCTCCCTTTCCTTTGATGATTTGATTAGGCCTGTGAAATATAAGAGGAAACAAAAATGAGATGAATGGAGCGTGAAAAAAAAGGGAATTATAACAGGTAAAAATTCCTAATAATTGAAAGTGTTTAAAAGTCCCCGTTAAACAGCTGATATTTTGATGCAGGTCTCGGGGACAGAGCACGCATATAGCAGAGGTCCTCCTCAGGACAGCTGTGTCTCCTCTTATCTCTTGCAGTAAATAGTAGAGGCTAAAATGAAAAATCCCTTTTCGGTGTTCTTCAAAACTCTGCCATCCTTGGAGAAATTTTTCAGAAGCATCAACTAATGAGTGTTGTCAAATGCTGGGCTGCTCTTCCTTGATCTCCTGGTGAATCACTCATTTTGCTGGCAGGTTCAGAAAGGCCTCAGTTCAAAAAGGCCTCACAAATCTTATATTGCCTCAGCTGAAGGCCATGTTCTGCCACTTCTCAGCATCACTGGTGCCAGTTGCACCACAGGTAAAGCTGTTTGCTAAAGATTTCTCTTGAGTGTTTACAGGATAATCAGATGAGAAAAACTTCCGTAGTAAATCTTCTTATGCTCTTGTTTGGAGTAATGTTTTCTGGGTGGTCTGTTTTAGTTCAAATAATGACTGCTAAAGGGCTGTGAAAAGTCCCAGCGTAAGAAGTTTTTATGTTGGCAGGTCCTTTTTGCACTGCCATCTTTTTTTCATGACTGGACTAGATTGTTCCTCCCTCATATGGCCAGCCAAGAAGAATTTCTTATCCAGGGTGACACTAGATGCCAAATGTGAGAGAGGGCAGGGCAGCTGGAAATGGGTTCATTTTTGTAACTTTTTTTAAAGGAAACAAGGAGCGGCAGTCATTGCTATACTTTTTATTTTACATTAAATAAAGAAAAAGTAATGAACAAAATCCTAAAATGTATTTAAATTACAAAAATGCTGTTTATGTAGTTCCTGAGATAGGAACTCTGCAACATCCTCTCTCTATTGGCAAAACAGGGGCCTCAGGAGCTCCAGGAAGGAGGAGCAGGTATGCAGCCTTCGAGCAAGCAGTGGTTAGGAGCAGCGTTCCCCAACCACCTCCCAAAAACCTCCAAATGTGACCAGATCCTGTTCCCGGGGCACTCTGCTTTTATACAGTACCCTGGACATAGGGTGTTCTTATGCACTATGCTGTTATGTAAAAGTCACACTGTATGCTTGCAACGTGAGTAGCAATAATTAAATAGTAGAGAAGTGCTTATCACACAAAATGACTCACTTGGGCAGTCCAGAAATAACTGCTGGAAGGATTTTAGGAGCATACCGCAATCAATTACATTCACATCCCAATCAGTAAAATTCATTATTACTGTCTCCATGGTCAGAAGAAATGTAATCTTTCCATGCTTATACTTCTGTAGGTGAAAAAGGAGGCACACGATTTAGAATAAGAAAAAGCACAGGTATGTGGATATACAAGCAAAAAGTCTAACATGCAAAAATGAATTTCAGCTAGCACATGGGAAAAAAAGACAGCAATAAAAGTTTCTAGAAATAGTCTAGAGGACAAAGAACAGTATGGATCCTATGTAACAGGAGAGGAGAGCAAGACAGACATGGTGTAAAGAAGTCTAAAATAATGTTTTATTCTGCTTATCTTTAGTGAGGAGATGGTTGCTCAAGAAAAGTATAGGAACAGAACACGTTAAAGAGAAGGCAGATGTATTCAAACTGGCAAGGCCTGATAAATAGTCCTGTATAATTTCTGAACCATTGGTGAGTCTCTGGGGTAACATGAAAGGATGCAAACATGGTTCTTCTCCTGAAAAAATCAGGAAGTTATAGATCAATTCCATATAGTAGCTCCTGGAAAGGTTCTGAATTTATTTATTAAATAAACAATAAATAAGTTTCAGGAGGATCCTAAAGAGTTAAAATAACCAACATGAGCATGCCAAGAATACACTCTGTCAAACCAATCTCAATTCCTTCTCTGAGAGCATTTGATTTAGTGAAGAAGGTGAAAGCAGTATATGGGATGCCTCTCTACTTTAGCCAGACTTATCCCACACAGGTCTCCTGCAAAGCTGAGGAAATAAGCCTAGAACTGTCAACCTAAACTGATTGAGCAGCTGCTTGAAATGCTGCTTTCAAAAACTTCAGAGGCTTTCAAAGGCATCAGCGGTTTGCTGGTTGGGTGTGGTTGCAAGTGTAGTCTTACAGGAGTGGGGAGGTTGAGAGCATTTTTTGCTAAGATCTTGTCTTGCAATAGAATGAAGAGACTGATACATTTGCTGAAGACATTGCAAGCCATTTGAAGGACATGATCAGAATTTAAAGTGACCTTAATAAATTAGGTAGATGATCCAAAATCAGCGAGATGATCAATACAGTTAAGACCTGAATGTTACACTTACTGCTCAGAAGGGGAAATATAATAAGCCATGGGGCAGCAATACAGCAGAAAAGGAGAACAGATGTCATGTGGAGTGAGTCAGCAATGTGAAGGTGATGCAGAAACAGCAAGTCTTATTCTGGGAAGCACTATCAGGCTGCTGTGAGGAAGATGCAAGAGACAGTTACTCCATTCAGCAAAGCTTTGATGGAAACTTAGGATCTGTCCCAGTACCCAAGGCACAGTACACTGGAGCAATTACATTTTGGGAATGACTTACATTGAAAAGAATCTGGAAGAGATCAACAAGAATGGGAAGAAGGTATGACCTGTAAGGCTGAGGAGGATTTGGCATCAGTCTTCTAATATTGCTATACATTCTTCTTTGTGGCTGTTTGGTGGATATTTTTTTAAAACTGTTATGCTACTAAAGCATTGTGAGAAGCTACCCAAGATAACATGGAACTATATTCAATGCAAGACTTTAAAAACAAGTCAAAGAAAACCCTGCCATGAATAGCTCATATATGTTAGATACAGGAGTTTGCATTATGCAGTTCCCCGAGGTCCCTTCCAGGCATACTTTTCTGTCACTCTTTGAGCATCCAGCATCCAGCATCCAGTGAAACCCTCACCTGTGAAAATGAATATTCTCTTGAAGAGGAAAAAAGGAAGTAGTGTGGTAACAAAAAAACCCAGCAAGAAACACTATTTTCCAAAATTCATGACAAAGATGATAATGTTTTGTCTGCTTTGCCCATCACAAGGTTATGTCTACTCAGTGTAATCCATAGTAAACACAGACTTTATGGAAGAAGAGGAAAATGGAAGATGGCGGAAATATCACATAATCACAAACAGGATGGGTCCCTCTGACATGTCTTCATTCCACAGAAAGCTCCTGGCTGTTACATCAATGCTTCGGCTCCAGTGAAAACTAATGTTTTAGTTCTTTACTTCATGAATTTTGAATTGAACAGGCTGCACTCTGCTTGGTTTAAAATAGTGCATATTCAGATTTCCCTTTTCCAGGCACCAAATTTCACTGGATTTCAGCGAAAAACATGTGACATTAGTTAACAGGATTGGGGACATTGAGAATTCACTGGTCTCATGGTTTTCTTTTTACTCTGCCTGAGCATCCATTGAGGAAGGAGCCATACACAAACTGCTGAGCAAAAGTAGACCTTTCTGCCCCCTTCTCCACATTGCAGCATTTTCCATTCACAGTTTCATTGCCTTTCTGCTTTGCTGTCTGGCAATGATGTCAACTGCTGTTTAGTAAAGCAAGATGAAGCTATGACATAGTGTCTATAATTTAATCACAAAGAAATGTGAAACATTAATGATTTGGAGTTTCTAAACAAAATCTCAGAAACACCAATGGTGTTTAGGTTCATTTCAGATGTTCTGAACCTGTGAGATTTGGATGGGTTCAATCTTTTTTTCGCCTCAAGTGATTTGTAATGAGAACTGCTAAATTTCAAGAACACCTAATTTGCTCTTTGATTTTTATTAGAAGTTTTACCATATTTTGAATTGATTTATTAAAGTCTTTCTCTGGAAGTGCACACGTACAGAAACTCCACAGTTAAAAAAAATTTGTGGAACCTTTCAAAAATCAGTAGCTGCATGTCATAGGATTTAACACAATGCCCTAGCTAATATGCAGTGCAAGCCAGAAACCGTCTTCTAGGAATTCAAATGTCCAATAAAACCATCATCGGACACTTAAACCAGTGTCACTTCTCTTGCGCATGGTAAGATACTGCTGTGTCTAGATTTCTCAGCTGGTTAGCATATTTTCATCTCTCATGCCTTATTCAGGATCCTAAAAAAAATTGAAATTAGAGCTGTAGAAAATGACTTAAGGGAATTGCAAGCTTGGTTTGTAAACTTCTGGCCATTCAAACTTAATTCTCTGTTGTCAGTATGAAGATAGACATTAGTCCTTCTGAGTGGATTGAAAAATATTTCACCTATTGCAAACTGCTCTGAGAAAAGAAGAGCAAAACTGAAAACCTGAACAGAAGTGTTGCCTCCAGAGTGAATGTTACACTTTTGCTAGGCCATGATCTCTTTCTGGACATGTCTGACAGGGAAAAGCTGTGTTCAGGAGCGGGAAGACCATATTCCATGTCTGTCCCCTGATGTGGCAATTCAAGATCAGTACACAATATGCTATGAGAATAAGATATTAAGTTTGCAGAGCTCATATAAAAAAAAAATGTTCAAAGGCCACTTTATATTTGTCTCTATTTCTTTTTCTTTGTTTTGTTTTGTGCCATGAAATCTAGAACCTAGATTTTGGGAGAATAAGTGTGGGAGATTTCAGTGTACTGAAGACTCCTTTTATGTTTCTTGCAAACATTCCCTAGTGATAGCTGACATATATGTTGAATAACATTGATTCTGATAAGTATCTCTATTGAAGTCCACAGAAGTGCTTTTGATTGGGGAGATGGGAGTTGAAAAAACATCAGGCCATTGAGAAGAGCAAAGTTAACCTTAATTGTTTGTAAAAGCCAAATGCAAAAATTTCCTTGGTGACTCCTAGACATGAACAGTTGCATTTATATACATATACATATATACTCCCCCATGTATGTACATATGTATTTACATTTATATCTATATAAAAGTCTGGTTTAGCTTTTATATACAGTAACACTCATGAATGCTGAAACCAGCATTTATCCTGATTTCCAGCTCTCTGAATTGTTTTCTGCCATTTATATTGTGTGCCTAGAAACAAATTGCTTCCAATTATATATCACAGAATGGTTAAGGCACCTATAGAGGTCATCTGGTCCAACTTCCCTGCTCAAGCAGGGCCACCTAGAGCCGGTTGCCGGGATCATGTTGAGATAGCTTTTGAATATCTCCAAGGAGGGAGACTCCACAAGATATGCATGAAGATATAGCAACAGATCTAACAGAGCACGAGGACCTTGACTTCTGTGCATATCAGAAGCCAACTGAGCAAGACATATACACAACATCCATTGAAAAGCATAGATGCATTTAGTTTTCCCTTAGTTTTCCTTTTTCACGTTTTTTCTTGAGCATCCTTTCTTTGCACATAGTTTTGTTGCACAGTCACTTTTAGCAATTCTTGTGTCAGTTTTGTATGCTATATATATAATTTTTTTCCCTCGTGATTTCCAGCAGACCCTTTGACTTCTTCTGGAAACTCATTGCCTTTCATTCACTCATGAGGAACAGAGAATAAACTTAACTAAAACCAGTATTTATTTTTGGATTCAGCTTTCCAACTTTCCATTGACTTAACTTGCACCTTGGCTGTTGTAATTGATAGCTAACTTAAGTAGTGTTCACTTTACTATATCTTCAAAGCTTAGTACCTTAATAGATCTTCTATTATAAAAATATGATTTCTCTTCCTGGATGGGTATCTAGAAGGAAAGGAGGCAGGGAGGAAAACTAGAGGGAGGAACAGGGGGAAAAAAGGAAGGTAGAAAAGGGTTCAAGCTATTTCATTGCAAAGCTTCACCTCTACAGTTTCTGGTTCCTCTTCTAAGCAGCAGCAAGAGAACGACAAAATGGAGGGAAATAAAAGGTGATAATACAGTCAATTGCCATCTTATGTTATCACATTCCAGAAACGCTCCGAGGCAAATAGGAAATGGGTTACACATAGACCAAATATAAATGTATGAGATAGGGAATGTTTCCAGAAGGAAACACTGGCTTGTGAGGCTAATGAAAGTGAAGTATTTTCGAACCTCCTGCACTGAGGTAAACTAGCATAGCTCAGCTGAAGTTGGTGAGGATCTGGCCCACATTCCCTATTATTCTTTAGGATTTATAGTACATGCTAATAAAATAAATTGTTTGTTACAGTGCATACACAGGCGTGTCATGCATTGGGCATGTGTAAAATAAGAAATAAGTCGGTTCATTCTTGCATTTGTATCTGAGATCAATGTCGAACAATTACACATTCTCAAAAATGTCATTTATGTCTCATAAAGATCTAGATATGTATTTTACTTGCATTTTTGTGGCTAGTATGATAAATGTAATAGCCTGAATGATTGGTTTTTATGCATTTGAATTTAACTACAGAAACTCTATGTGCCTGTAATATGAAGAAAACAAGTAGCTCTGTGAGTAGAGAACCAAGACAACCTGATTTCCTATGGTTTTCTGTCAAAAAGACAGCAGCCATCCTACTGGATGGGCAAAGACTACTGTGTTTCTGGACTGCGCTGCACAGCATGGTGGCATTCTGACTCCCACATCCTGGTGACCCACGGCATGGACCATCCAGTTGCTCCACAGCTTTCCCCAGAAAGGGAGCCAGAATATGAGGGTTGGGTGAGGGGTTTACTCTAGGAAGTCCCACAACTGGATGGGCAAGCAGCAGGACCCCAGTTTACGCCAGTGTGGTCCAGCAAGAGGATCTAGGTTTATATGTAGTTACTTGTATAAATACCTTGATGTTTAATAAGGTATGTGTTTTTACTACTGCCTTTCTTCCTGTAAAGGCAATAAGAAGGTCTCTTTCCTCTACCCAGAACATCTATTTGTGTGGAGTCTGTAAGGATTTAATAGTTATGAATTATCTCTCAAATTTGATTGAAATTGGCCACCTGTGTAAAATTGCTTTAGGCATCTATGTCAGAGGGATAGAAAAACAAGTTTGCCAGATAGGGCCTGCATTTGGAGATTTCTGGTAAAAGCCAAGACCTTAAACTTCACTGAGAACTGAATACGTAGCTGATCCGCTCAGCAATGTTAATGTGCTTAAAACACAAATGCAAGAAAAAACCCTCATGTTCGACAGTCTCCTTTGTTCCAGCATCTACATTAAAGATTTGCGTTACATGAATGTCAGTCTTACATTGGAAAGACAGAGAATGAATTTCAAACTTGCAGTAGTCCTGAATGTGCCTGCATCTTGGAAGGCAACAAGTGGGGACAAACTAAGGATTAGTCTGTATTTGTTAAGATTAGATCAAAAGGTGCATTTTGGCCATGGAGTGACAGTTCTTCTTACATAACTTCAGGTATGTAAAAGAAAATGGTCTAATCTGAAGTAATTATCTAGGCAAACTCTACACTTCAGATTGGTGCCTGGAGATGGGCATCTTCAAAGGACCATTTTTCCTGTCCCCATTGTACTCTTATTTCAGGTTGGCAGGAATCACCTGCTGGAGATGCTGGTTTCTGTGTAATTCAAGTAATTGCTGAAAACCTTGAAGATGGGGTTTAGGTGTGTTTGAAGAATGGCTGTCACTGACCACATTCAGTCTGCTAAAGTTGTATACAGGGATTTACAGTAGGAACAGGAGATGAAATGCATGAGTATTCCTTTGGGTAATCTTTTAGATAACACTTGGTCCTCAGAAGAAGAGGAACATTACACTCTAGGCACAGCCTAGGCTACACAACCTTCTCTGCAGAAGTGCAGAGAGAGGCTCAGAAAGGGCAGTGTGTCGTGCACCTCCTTTGAAAAAAATTGTGCTTGAGAAGAAGTGTCTTGAATGCGGCAGACTAATTCATCTGAAGCGGACCGCTGAACCAGCCAGCTAACAAGATGGAATTCTGTATCCGTTGGTCAGATACTGGTAGAGATGGTTATCTAGCTCATGTCATACAAACAGGGGCTGTGTATTATAGTGGGATGATGTTTAAAGTGCTACAGCCTGCAAAGCTGCTCAACACCCAGGTGCTGTGGATTTACCAGAGTTTATTATCCACATTCCATTAAATGACATCTGTGAAGTAACATAGTGCCTGGCGTTTGGAGTTTAAGTGAACATACAGCTGCATTAAGCTCTTTAAAAAGAAATTAATAATAACGATATTCTGTCCTGACAGTTTACTGCTAGGTTGAAAGCAAAAGTGCAACAAGAATAGTTTTGCAAAAAAATTATCATATTTTATAACTGAAGTGGAAATTCCAATAAAAACTGTACAAAAAATGTGCAGAAAAAGAATGGGAAGCAAGAGTGAAGAAGATAGAAGATACTTCTATGAAACAGAACGCGAACTCTGAGGACAGGAATAGGAATAAAATGGAAATGAACATCCTGGAAAAAAACCAAGCTGCACTACTTTTGGTAAAGGAATTCCTATCATCCCAGGATATAAAAAACTTGGCTTAAGAGGGTCCCTCTGATAGTCTCCACACAAGAACTATTTTCATTGGGAACTTTCTTTTTGGCAACAGCAGTCCCCTTGAAAGTACAAGGATTTGCCTTGGTAGTCCACAGGCTTCTCTGCCTGACAGATTGACAGCTCCAAAGAGGAGGATGGGATAGTGTTTATAATGGGACATAGTGGAATGCAGCTCTATCCAAAAATGCTATGGATTTACATACATTTAATATCCACATTCCATTAAGTGACATCTAAAACCCAGGGAGAGTCTTTACTTAAAAAGAAAAGAGACACTGGATGATTCAGAGGCTTAGTAATGGAATACAGAGCCATTCACCTCTAGGTCAACTGTCTGAATTCAGTTCGAGTTATTATTGACCAAACATTTATACTAACTGCAGGCTGTGTGGAATATCAATGGCTTTACAGCTCTGCTAGATATATTATTTGTCCATGTCTGAGGTGCCCATATGGCAAAAATCACCTCAGACTCCCTTTCTAGTCAGGGAAAAACAGGTACTTTTAAGACATAAATCATCTGGGAGATGTCTTCTTTAGGATGAGATTAATTGCACCCTAGAAGTATCTATTTCTCTCTGTTGACTACAAAGGGAGCACAGGGTGACTTGCTCCTATGTAGATGTTTATACTGCAGGAGTCTAAATTTGGGTAAGATGAAAACCATACTAAATGACTTCTCTACAGTCACCCAGAGGGCTGCGGTAGGTCAGCAGCTGAGCATGGGTATCGTGGATTCACCTCCAGAGAAACGCCAGCTCATATCTGCCTTTGGTCACCTGAATCTTCCCCTTACTATGTTTCAGTGTCCTCTGGGAAATAAGCAGCAACCGTGCTTACTCCTTATGGGTGAGATGAACCAATCTAGAGGGAGGCACACCTTGCTACTAACAATGCCCTTTTCTTTTGTCATCAAAATTTGTTAGCGATAGTGTGTGCGGTCTCCAGAAAGGCTGTGTGCTGGGACATATGTCCCTGAATTTCCATTGTGTCTTTTCCTTTGCTTAAGAACCTGTGTTTAGTCAGGGGCTCTCTGCTGCTCTGCCAGACTTTTCTGCCTGGAAAATGTCAAAATACATTAAGTTGGCACTTCCAGTTTTAATCTGTGAATGGGTAAATTACTTCCTCTTGCAGCTTTTTTACCAGCCTTTGCTGAGTGACTGAAATAAGAACAGATTGTGTAAGCGTCTGCCAAGACACTTAATAATATTAGTACTAAATAACAACAATAGCATCATTCTCAAGGAAGTGCATGCAGTGGCAGGTTAAGACAGTATGCAGAACATGACATGTGTGAATCAGCCATCTTTCTCTGCTCTTGAAACATTGGCTCCATTGTAACTGATAATAAAACCAGAGGAAAGTCTTCTGCAGGTAAGCTGTACATTTATTTGTTTTAAAATCTTTGATACTATATTGGCTGCTATATGATCCATATTAGGTTGTGAGATGTTAAATATAACTTGTTTCTGAAAGTCCTGGTTAATGTTTGGCAGATGCTTTCTTCAGCAATACCAGTGATGTCTTGCCTCTTACATAGCAAAGTGCTTGTCCACTTGTCTTTGCATCAGTTGGTACGTGCAGGTGACTGGGCAAACTCTGCTTTTGGCATGTGCTCTATCATAAAGCATCTTTTATTAAGACGTCTACAGAAGGCTGCCCAGATGTGTCTGTGTGCTGGATGGAAAATAACTTCTAGATGTAAACTAAGACACCCATCCAGTCTCGAGCTATTTTGGCCCTCCCGTGAATCATTTAAGCCCTTTGTTGTGCATCAGAGCATATTCAGCTTCTCAAGTAACCCTGACAATTATGGTAAATCTTTGTATTCCAGAAAAGAGCTTGCATTTATGTTAATAGCATTGCTTGCCTGCTGTAAGATCTTTCTGTTCTATCACATCCATCTTTCACTCTGCCTTAAAGCCCATAAGAATGAGTTGAAATAATGGAAGCAAGCACCCCTTCACCCAGTTAAATTGATGTTATTTACTAATTTAGGGATACCTGTCTCTTCCCCTGTCCCAGGACAATCAGGTAGTGCTTTTATTCTTACACTCAGCCAGGACAACACTGTTAGAGCTGTAGAGACAGTACATAGCAGTCCTTGTTCTGACCAAAATCTTTGGGCATTGTGGTTGTATCATACTTACAGCAATAAGTTAATGTAAATCACACAATAAAGCCAGAGAACTGGAGCCAGAGGAAGATGCGTATGAAGATAATGAATTTGGCATTAGCCATAGCAATAGCCTATAGCAATACTGCAGTACTATGTCCATCTATCGTACATATACTGCAATATGTCTACTACATCATATTTTAAATTAAGTAACGCTGTACTATATTAGGTGAGGCTTTCCACATTTCGCTTAAGTTTAGTTATGTAAAAATGTCATCTCTAATCTAAGCTGCTATAGATGCTCTATAGAGACACGAAGGACATTTTGGGATGCCGGTTCCAGAATATACATCTAAGGACAGTGTTTAAGGTACATGGAATCAGACATCCTTTGGCTATTGGGTAAGTACAGACAACTGGTCTAGGCAAAAGACTTAACTTTCAGATGGCTAATGTAGTTTACTTGACTCCATACATAGCCTCTAATGAGGCAAATCTTCCAGTGAACTGAAGAAGAACAGAAAGCTCTCAGCTCAGTCTCTTGAGGGGAGCAACAATAAATACAATGAGCAAGATGGATTCAAAACATGAATCAAGCCCAACTTTCCTCTTCCAATAAAAACAAAATGATGAGGTGATGAATCTGTATTTGATGGTGGCTTTAGTAAAGCATCTGTCAGACTTTCTCACAGAAAGAAAAAGTGTGCTGCACTGAAAACTCTGAAGAGGTCTTCACTAAAGCTAATGATAAACAGCAATGCTTGGTATTGGAAAGGAGTCTGTGAAATCTGGAAGAGGAGTGAAGAACACATTAAGAATATGGAACGAGACTCAGTTTAATTCAGGCTCTGAGTATACCTCACTTAACACATCTGGCTGTATTTTGACAGTTATATTTCTTTATTTCCTGGTTTCTTTTCCACCCCCCACAGCTCCACCTCCCCCAGCACCTGCTTCTTTTAATCAGTAGAAAGCTATCATATCACCTAGGTAGGCACTATGTCCCTCTACCAGACCTCCTGTGCCACTGCATCCAGTATGAACAGATTTTATCAAGAAGTGATGTACAGATTGGAAGGCATTTCTAAAGGAATTAAATGATCAGGAGGGTGAAGGGGATGAGTTCTGGGTCAGAATGGGAATCTTATTCTGTAGGCTGTTTTCAAACAAGGCTGAAATCCACTGTAGTCAATGCTACACTGAGATCAAACCAGACATTTGTAAATGCTTTCCTTTTTGTGAAGCCTTGAAAAAAAATCCAAGTTATTAGAAGGGGTGGTAAGAAAAATGAAGCTTACTTTTAGTATCCGTACTTCAGTTTACATCCCTCTTTTCTTCTTTTTTCTAGTGTGGTTTTTTTTTTTTTTTTTAATTGCTCCCTTATTGATTTCCATTAGCTTTACTAGCATGGCATATCTAAGTCTTCTGGTCCAAATGACCTATATCCATTTACCATCAATACTGTTCCAACTCCAGGCTTCCTGACACTGCTTTAATGTGAATTCCAGACATTAGCACAGCACTGCAACATTGATCTGACTGATGCTTAGTAATACACAAGATGAACATACACAGATGTTGACCAATCTTTTTTTAAGCCCCTCAGATATTTTTCTTGTCAAGATAAACTATTGAAATGTACAGTGTATTTTTCAGAAGAGTGGGTGCATTTAGTAAATTCCCCATTTATTTTAAAAACAATTTTTTAAACCCTGTTTGGGAAAGTAGTTAAGAACATGCTTAAGTTATGTTGACTGAAATTTAAAGCCATGCCATCACGTCTGGTGGAGCTCTTTCTTGCTAAATACCCACTAACCTGAGACAGTCAATCCCAATACACTGGGTCTCTGTGGTCTCTAACATCTTTGGCTAAGTGCACAGCTATGTTGTTTACTCCTTTGTCCTCTTGTTACTCTTCTTGAACTCAAGATCCCTGTCTGCTCCTCCTTCCCAGCTATGGGGACGTACAAATCAGCTGTCCCAGGTCAATAGGAGAAGTGATATCTGACCTTTCCCTTCATCTCCTCAGCTCTCAGGAACTTAAGCATAAATCCTTCCAAGATCTTAGTCATGTGGGCTGAATTAGTCCTACCTTACTGTTGAAATATTCACAAGTCTTTGCCTTCTATCCAAAGTGGTTTTTGTGGTAATATCCGAGACATTTTTTTTTGTTGTGGTTTTTTTTCCCCTCCCTTCTGTGACTGTCTTGAAAGTATTGCTTTATCAGCATTTTCTTTTTGACTAACAGCAAAGTTGTCAAAGTAATAATTTGTTTTTACCTGACCTGGTGGACCTGTGTAACAAGCACGTTCAGCAAATGGTGGACCTCACATATCACTGTTAAAAGACACAATGTCTTTATAATGGCAACCAGAATTCATAAGTTGTATGGGTATTGTCCAAATAATCACCTACTTTTTAATAACACTTGAAATCAAGACTCTTTAAGTGGATCTTATCCTCATCTGGAGTAATACCAGTCCAGATGTACCAACTGTGGGCATCTGTCATGTCTACATTACACTGTAACCCTCATGGGACATAAACTTCAAATATATGATATGAATACATTTAAAAGTGCCTTATATATACTAATTGTTAGATCTTCTTTGGACTGAGCTCCATTTCATGTATCCGATCTTGTATACTTTTCTCACTGGCAGGTGGAAGACACTGTGGTCACACTGGTGGTATCAGGTTCATGGGGACATGGAGAAGAGGGTAATAAACATGGAGACTTTGCAGCTTTGGGCATTATTGTTTGTTACAGTGGACTGCACTGGTCTTAGATGTGGTGTAAGAATGGAAATACCATTTAGAGTAAAATATTTACTGCCTGAATTTTGACTCATTCAGAAAATTAAACCTAAGTTAAGCAGTGCTTCTTGCAGTACCAGGAAAATTTTGTAAAAGTTCTTCAAGGGCTGGTTCTTCCAGCCTTCCTTCCATTTTCCTACATAAAACATGAACTTCTATCACACTTCATTAGCATAACTTATTCTGGCCGGAGAGTAAAAAAGAGCTAGAACAGTACATAGTCAGAAAAAGTTAGAATTTCCTCAGTATGTGACTATATGTGGCTACATATTTTGTCAATAGCTCCACAGACAAAATTCCCATCTGCTTTCAATGAGATAAGGGTTTTATTCAACATTTACAGCATATTTATTTAACATTTTCAGCATACAGCCATTGTGTTCCTTTGTCATTGCTGGCTGTTTCTGACGAAGAGGTAGGTTACTACACAGAGCTACCTGTGTGGTCTCTCAAAATGCTAAGCTCTATTTTTCCTCATCCTTAGCTGATGAAAAGTCTTTCAACATTTCTGATAATTTGAGGAAATGCCTGTCTTGTTCTTCCTCATACTTTGTGCACTGAAGTGAATCATATCTCCATTTTAATTTTTTTCTATCAAGTTGATTGCACAAGTTCTCTGAGTTGAGCTTTTTATCTCCAGTTTCCATCTCTTGTTTATAGTCTTTGATATTGTACTTAATAAAAATCTGCCATAGCCCTAAACATTTCATTGTGTGATAGTTCTAGGAGAAGACTGTAGAGATGTTCTGAGTTAGTTTTAAACTGCCTTTCCCAGAGGCCTGTGCATTAGGTATACTCAGGTGTATATATATAAGCCATACTTTGCACATTTTCTGCTTGGAACTGGAAAACTGCTCCTCAAGAACTATTGGGAGAAGGAAGTAATGGTATAAACTTGTGTTAGAGCCTTGGATTGCTTTTGCATCAAGATACAGGAAATACTTGCTGCTTTGACCAAAATGACATGAATATCTGGCCATTTATTTCTCTATATTTATTGGGGGTGGGAGAATCCATCTAGGATAAATGTGTATTAAAGTGAGAGATAGCTTGAAATACAGCACTACTGAGGTAGAGAAGGCAGTTCCTGAGGGCTGGATAGCCATTGAGGGGAGCCCTGACAGCAACAGCAAGAAGGAAGGCAGTGATCCAGGAGATACAGAGTGCTTTTTGGAAGACACAGAGAACAGGCTAGAGGGTAGTCATGGATGAGGACTATAGCAGAGCTGGGGAAAATTTGGAGATAGCAATAGGCATTTGTGAAGAAAACTAACAAGTCAAAGATGACACCAATGAAGAGCATTAAAGCCAGGCTGACTAGAACAGCCATGCAGAGGGGAACTCACAGATTTTCTTGGTAAATAGAGAAAGAGTAGTAAATATGGCACATAAGGGTGGGTAACTGAGACCTCCATGGTAATGCAGGAACCTGCACAGGTAGCTGATGTAATCAGAGGTAGCATGATGGGTGAGATTAGACATAAAGAAAAAATGGAAAAGTAGGGAAGAAGACTGGAAAGAACAAAGCATAAAAAAACCCTCAAATGTTAAAAATGACAAATGGAGGTCATAAACTGCATTTAATCGACCTTTGCCTCTGAAGGGGAGTGCTAAACCACAGCAGCCAGAAAGAAGTCGGATAGGAAGGAGTTAGCTGAGGGGACTTACTCAGATGCTTTGGGGATTGCTGTTCTGCACTGAAGTGTACAAAGGGCAAAGGAAGTAATGGGGAAAACACCGTAACACAAAATGGCTCTGTGCTTTTCCCCTGTAGCCAACCTCTGCAGCAGCATCGGGGAAAAGATGTGTAAGAATGGTATGAAATTGCCCAAACAAGAATTTTTGCATGCTCACAGGATATTTTTTTTTCAGACAGTAACCCCTGGGCAGGTAAAAGTTTTGGCAAAAGGAAATGCATTGTAATTCTGACTTCTCTTAATTAATGAAGAGGAAGATATGATACATCTAGAGCTGTAGGATGTAGATCCCTGGTTATACTATCATTCATTTTTAGTTATTCCATCTCAAGATTATTTATCTAATTTCCTCAGGATTGTCTACTCTAAATTCAGCTGTTAACAGGACTGATTGCTCTGAGCAATAAGAAAAGCTAGCAGACATTTCACACTCAGAACACATTACATATCTGTAGTTGAAAATTTACTTTAGGAAAACTTGGTCTTATTTATAGTGAAATTCACACTCTTCCAAACTTCTGCTTTCACATTCTAGTTTCCTAAGTCTTGACACAACTATGGTTTATGATCCTGTCCTCTCTTGTAGATTGGGTGCATACATGGAACTACAAGTGACCGAGAGGGAGAGAATCTCCTTTAATCTGCTTGACTGAGCACACAATAATTTTGCTGCTTAATCCTAGTGTATGTAAACTGTAGCACTTTAGGATTTCGTTATGTATAATCAAAGTTAGGAAAGGAAATTCACTACATTTAATTGCTACAATTTGTTTTTAATTTTCTAAGCATTATTCCTTCAGATTAATTTGCTTCATGCATGTTCTCAAAATAAGGTCAATCTTCCTTCCTTCCTTCCTTCCTTCCTTCCTTCCTTCCTTCCTTCCTTCCTTCCTTCCTTCCTTCCTTCCTTCCTTCCTTCCTTCCTTCCTTCCTTCCTTCCTTCCTTCCTTCCTTCTTCTTTTCCTCTCTTCCTATTAATTTTAATTTCCATGCCACTATTTCCGAGGAATTTGAACACTGGGTGGAAAGTATTCCAGGTACAAGGAGATGCCGATTTGAGTCAATCATGTTCCAAACACTTTTACTGAGCTTTCCATGAATATCTGAGCAGATTTTTCTGTATCCATGTGGTGACACGTGTCTAAGAAACAATACGTCACTTGTTTTTAGCTATTCTCAAGGCAGGGAGGGAAATAAATTGCTGTCAGCACAGTCCAGCAGTAAATGTGTCTGGTCAGTACAGTGAGAAGTAGCGATGCTGCACCCATTCACTGCAGCCTGGTCACACCATGATCCTACACACCAGGACACACTGTCTAGGTCCTGCTTATCTGACCCTAAGGTTGAGAGAGGCCAGGCGTGAATGCAGAGGACACCTGCTGTTCTGCACACCCATGTGTCACAGGTCACCATTTAGCCCTCACCCCGGTACTGGCCATAAACCAGCAACTGAACAGTATAAGCTTATTGTAAGAAAGTCCTAAACAGTATCTTCTGCCTTCTCTTATTCCAGCTTCAAAAGAAAGATCATCTTGATTCCAAGAGCATAAAAGAGTCAAGTGATGGCTGTGGTGGAGGTTGCAATTTTTGGAAATTGTAAAAGCTGGGATGCTGTTTTTGGAAAGAAAGAAAGAGAGAGGTTTCCACAATAGCAACATGGCATTTAACTTAATTAGTCAATGAGAGAAAGGTATAAAACCTCTCAAAGGAAACATGCAAATAAAGAAAACTTCTCTAAATCATTAAGGTTTCACAGATAGAAAAAGGATTCTTCCATGGGAAGGGGCAGTGCCACAAATCATAGAATCATAGAATCATAGAATCATTAAGGTTGGAAAAGACCTCTAAGATCATCGAGTCCAACCATCAACCCAGTACCCATGCCCACTAAACCATGTCCCGAAGCACCWCATCCACACGTTTTTTGAACACCTCCAGGGATGGTGACTCCACCACTTCCCTGGGCAGCCTGTTCCAATGCCTGACTACCCTTTCAGTGAAAAAATTTTTCCTAATATCCAATCTAAACCTCCCCTGGCGCAACTTGAGGCCATTTCCTCTCGTCCTATCACTTGTTACTTGGGAGAAGAGACCAGCACCCGTCTCTCTACAGCCTCCTTTCAGGTAGTTGTAGAGAGCGATAAGGTCTCCCCTCAGCCTCCTCTTCTCCAGGCTAAACAATCCCAGCTCCCTCAGCCGCTCCTCATAAGACCTGTTCTCTAGACTCTTCACCAGCCTCGTTGTCCTTCTCCGGACACGCTCCAGCACCTGAATGTCCTTCTTGTAGTGAGAGGCCCAATGAAATGAAATATTTCAAAATTCTATATTCAAGACCTTGGCAGAGCTGCCGTCATTTGCAGCAGGTGTGTGCATACCAAGGATCAGGCCCTGAAAGCAGCAGCAGGGTATGGCTGCAGATCATGTCCTTGATCTTTGAGGCAATCCAAGACACAGCAAGTGGCATGAAATGGACCTAGCTGCTCCCTGCATGCTACAGTTACAGTGGGTCCCGCAGGGAGCTGTAGATGCATGCACGCTTCCTATGGTTTCTGGGAACATCCCTGAGGAATTCACCTTTAGGGAATAGTCTCTTAGTGGGAACAATTAATCAGTGCTGCCAGCTCAGGACTGTGCCTAACAGCACTTTCAAAACCACAGTTAATAACTGGTAGACAGCCTTCAGCAGCCAGAGAGATATTTTGGAAGCACATGCAAACACACACTTAAATTTCTTTAGAATACAAAAGTACTACATAGGACAGGTTTAGCATCTGAGATTGTTATCAAGCAAGAGCTAATTCTTTCACCAAATCAGCTAAATAAAGGCTTCAGTATGTGCAGTATTATTGATGATTCAGTGAGAGACTGAGCCTTTGAAGTCTGTCACCAGCTTTGAATCCTGAGAAGTCTGTTTCTGTCCATGTCACCGCCACCCACATTTGTCTATGTGTCTGTGTCTGCCTGTGGTTTTGCTTTAAATTGTCAGTTTTCCTCCCGGCAATCAATGAATCATCATCAGGACTCTGCGGTGAACAGCATGGAGAGCTATGAATAGCCATACCCTGGGGAGCTGCACACTGAGTGTCGCTGAAGGGAGCAGGGACATCTGCACCCTTGCATTACAACTAGCCCTATAAATGGAAAGGGATTTGCAATAGAGAAAGCCAATTTACAGAACCAATGCGCTAGGCACTTGGACTGTGCTTCTGTCCTCAGTCAGCAGCTTTTCAGCATTGCTCCACCATAGCGAAAAGCCTGGGTATGCCAGCAGCAATAATAACTGATCATTGGTATCAGCAAATAACATCTCATATCCTGCATCTTTTTCTCGCAGACCTTCAAGAAAGGCAAATCTACTTATGTTCATTTTGCAGACAAAGAACTGAGTGTGAACTATTTCCGTGGTTGCACGCAGCATCTTTCAGTCTTTTTTAAGATAATATAAAAGTTGTGTGAAACATAAAATAAACATACTTAAGTAGTTCCATGCTGATACATTAGGTGCTATTTTAACCCTTAAAAGACCTTAAAAACATTTATGAAGATAACAATACATTGAGATGTTAATGTGTAGATATGATATAGGCTAATTTTTGTCTTGTCACAAGATATAGTTAGTTTTATTTGTCATATTGTGTAATTCTGATTTGCTAGAGCCATGAAATACTATTTGCATTGGAAATCTTATCCTACTGAACTTGGTAAAGTTAACGAAGCCACAAACACATTTAGGAGGGTAGAAAAAGCCACTCTTCACACTGATTGTTGGGTTCTTCTGACTGAAAGCATAGAATTTGAGGGTGTGAAAACCAAATACACTTCCAGATTACTGAGTAGGAAACCTGGGGTGGGTTTTAGGCCAACTAATGTCATTGCTTCATTAACATCTGTATTTTAGTTACCTGATGAACCTGGGTTTAAGCACTTGATTCTGCAAACAGGTTTTCTGTCTGGAGGCTTTCAAGGGCCTGTGTCTTTCTCTACATGGGTAGGACTAGGAGCCCAGAACACAAGTGTGATTTAAGCATCCAGGTTGGTGCTACTCTCCACTCACCATAACTAGTGCTTTCACAAGGATACACAGGGTGGAAACTGTGGGACAGCAGATGAGTATGTTGGTGTCAAAGGAGAGTCCAATACTACAAAAGACTCTTATCACAGCATCTCTGAGATTTGACTCAGACAGATGGATGATAACAGAGTCCTCAGGAGTTAGGGGTGACTTATTCTTCAGAGCCCATTCTAATGTAGTACCTAATGTCTGTTGACTACTGGGGCTGATCAGGTGTTTTTCTGATTGTTTCTGGCCTATTTCAAGTTACACCAGGTGAAATGCCGGGGGAGATAACTTGAGACATTTCAGTTCACTTATGAGGAACTGAAAACCACAGACAAAAGCAGGTCCTTCACAAGCGAAGGCTGTAAAAGGAGGGTCCTTTATTTAGAGATCATAGGCACAGAACTCACCTAAATGTAAAGGTACCATTACATGACACCAATGTGACTGGATAACATGAATGGATCAGTCTTTCTGTCTTGAGAATTGCTCCTTTTTAATACTTTTTCACTGGGTTCAAATAATATTTTAGTTCCTTATAAATGTAAGGACTTGCAAGCATTGAGGTAATGGAATAATTTAGTTTTAGCTGGTATTGCAGTATTATGTAAAAGGTCATCTTTTATTAGAGTAAAAACTGAAGAAGACATCCTGATTCCTTAAAGGCAATGTCCAAAATACCCCATGGTCTAAGGCACTGTCCTACATGCAGCATTTAGGTATTTTTGTTTTCTTTTGGGCATTCGTGATCAGGGACATCAGGATGAGAGCAGGATCTTTGTTTCTTCAGTGTTCATCTGTTCCTGCCACTTAACTGGCTTTGCTGTGCAGTCTCATGACAAAGCTTACATTAAGCCCCCAGAAAGCTATTTATACATCATTACTCGGCTAAGAACCATGTCCTGTCTTGGTTTTCTTACCCCAAATCTACCAAGTTTCCTATAAATAGGTTCAGTGTCTTAGAAGAGCAAGCACCAGGGTACTTTTTATTCTCTGAAAGGCATTGTGTGCAGTCATCCCTATCCACACAGAGAAACAGCAACATTCATATTAAGGTGTTACCTAACCATTGCTCTTTTTAAAGCAACTTGTACTGTGCAGCTGTAAATGATGGTGTCACTAGCCAGAAAGCATCAGAACAGGGAGTCCTCAAAAAAGTCAAGGATCTGGGTATAGGTGCTGGTGGGTGTCACCAGTGGCCTCTTCTCTGGACAGAGCAGTCCCATAAACAGAGATGGTATGGGCTATTGGTTCAGCAAGATTTCATATGAACTTTGGGGTTCATGGGTAAGGCATTAACCTTGGTATGAATGACCTACTTGGTGTGGCCCAGTTCACTCTCTCTCAGTGTCGTGGTACTTAGCAGTTCCTGACCAGATTTGGCTGAGGGAGCTCAACCACATCCTCATCTGCAGCCTAGGATGCATCAGCAGAGTGATGCAAGGCAGCTAGACCCTCCAAAGTACATAACGGTATCAGAGTAACCACTGTAGAAATGGAAGTGTGTTGAGGTGATGTTGATGGCTTAACTAGTCCTTAAATTTTAGGTCCCTGATGAACCACTCACTAAAAGTTTAAATTCTCCATGTAGCCAAAGGAGTGTCCTTGGTGCCACAGGCAGCTACCTCAGGCAACAGCTCCACGAAAAAAAAAACCTCACAGACCCTTTCTCTACAGATATTTTTCAATATTTCCTGAAGATTTTTCCACAGAATGGCTCGATAATATCCATTCCCATTTTAGTTATTATTGGACAAAATTTGTCCTTAGAGTTCTCAGGGATGCATATTTCCACTTTAAAATAAAATATTGCTACTTTAAAAGATTGAAAATAATGTATTCATTGTAAAACATATGTTTTACTATTGACTAACATCTCTTTTTACCTGTTAGGAAAACCTATTCATAAAAACTTACAGTAAATCTAATGCCTATCTGAAAAGACAGTATCTCAGCAAGTCACAAGCCCACAGATTATTAACATTAAAAAAACAAAACAAAACAAAACATGTCTTCTTTAAGTTTCCTGAGCAGAATAGAGTGCAAGTAAGTACTTGGAAAGATAATAAATCTCTCAAAGTCACTGCTGGGATTTACTCATGAAATATCTCCTGCTTGTGAGGATGCTCAGGTACTGTGGTCTAAAGCAGAGTCTGAGATAATAACCAAGAGAGAGAGTGAACATAATGTGGATGGTGACAAGCTGTCCCTTGCTTTAACAGAAAGCAGGTACTTCCCATTTAGTCAGAGTGGAGATCCAGAGAGCTCCAAAGTACTCTGCATGCCATGGGCCTGCTCGTCACTTTTTGTTGCAGCATGACTGAAGAAAAACTGATTTGGACCTGTGCCTGGTGCTTCGCTAGCCAGAGAGAGGCTGGGGAAGAAGTGGCAATCAGCCAGCTTCTCCAGCTCAGTATCACATGCAAATTCACCTGTAATGGGAAACCCAGAAATTCCACTTTATAGTTTATTTATTCATTCACTGTTAAGCATTCTTCATCCTCATGCTTTTTTTTTTTTTTGCTGAGATAGTTTTCAGGAGAATCCATAGTCTTGACCGCATTTTGTGCTAAATCACCTTGTCCAGAAGTGTTTGCGATCTTTTGCATAGCACTCAGCTTAAGAAGCCCTTATGTAAGGGCAGATAAGTTTTAAGTGTTCACATAGCAGCTATGAAACCCTGAGACTTTCAAAAGCTGTGGAGGCCATTTCTGACAACACAGAAGATGGAAAGTCCCAGGAAGAGAAGCTGTTTTCTCTACTAGACTACACTGAGGTTCTCATAGGGTCACAGGATAGCTCAGGCTGGGAGGGAGCTCAGGAGGTCTCTGCTGCTCACAGCAGGTCAGCTCTGAGGTCAGACCAGGCTTCTCAGGGCTTCATCCAGTCAGGGCTTGAAGACCTCCAAGGATGGAGAGTCCACCACCTCTTTGGGCAATCTGTGCCTCTGCCTGACTGTCCTCATGGGGAAAAAGTTTCTCTTTATATCCCAGCTGAAACTCTCATGTTTCAACTCATGTCCATTGTGTCTCCTCTTCCCACCACGCACCGCTGTGAAGAGCCTGTCTCCATCACCCTGATGACCTTCCTGTAGGCACTGGGATCTGCTGTTATGTCCCTGAAGCCATCTCTGCTCCAGGCTGAACAAGCTCAGCTCCCCTAGCCTCTCCTCAAGGAGCTCAGGGTGGAAGCAAGGAGGGGGAGTGGGAAGGTAATGGTTGGTCCATACTATGGGGCCACTGTGCTGTCAGGGTGTCTCCATGTTGTGCCCTGAAGCAGAAGAGAGGGAGCTCTACTGAAAGGTTAATGGCACGGTCAGACCTTACATTTTTAAGCAACAAACAACTTCTTGAAGTAGAACTTCATAAGTAGAAGACCTACACTAAAGCAATGTCTAGCAAAGAGCTGGAGGGAGATTTATGGTCACTTCATGCTTCTGTAAATTGTTTTAATAAACCTGGAAGTTTATCAAGCATTTAGGAAAGTTAGAAAAAACAGTTCAGTGTAACAAAGCTGTACTGCTACAGCTAAAAATATATTTTTAAATGAATACTGCATTTTTAAATTAAGAAATTGGACAAAGTCCTAAAGAACCCTGTTTCAGGTTTGGCATTAAGCCTGCAAAAATACTTATTATGGTCAGCCTCTGCTACTGAAACATTTATTACAGCTGGATGTAGGCAGGCTTGGTCAATATGAAAGATGCTTCTAATCTCCTTTGCTCTTGATGAGTATGTTTTTCACCATGTTCCAATTCAGTAGAATCTGTCTCTCTGCAGAACAAGCTCCCCACCCCCACCACATCAGCTTTTATTACTTAACTCACAGATTTGTATGAAAGCTATTTTTGTTCCTAGCAGGGTGCAAGGAATGTTAAAAAGTTCTATTTCTTTCTTTTTTTTTTTTTTTTTTAGATAATTACTATGCTGGTGTTGCTTGTCTGCATTTTATTTGGGATATGTTTAAATTTATAAGTTGATAAAAGCAAGTTTTCTGTTTGATCATTAAATGGTATGAAAATTGGTGAAGTAAGACCACAAAAAAAATATGGTAACATAAACATCTGATACTGCTGGAAAAAAATGCCTTTGGAAAAGTAAGAGTAAAAGGATATCTTATAATGATTTCCTCTACAGGACTGGAGACTGAAATAGATCCTATAACCTCTTGTCATCATTTAGACAAGGTTCTAATTACTGTGTGCCATACTGATCTATTACGCACTGTACTGGAGCTTGTGATGTAGTTCGTACTAAGAAGTATAGCTTTCCTTAATTGAACAGAAGTACCTTAGGCTTAAAGAGTTAGTTGCTGCTTCATGAATGAAACCTTGTATAGTCATTTACTGCATGCTTCAGATCCCATTGCCTTGCCCAAAAGAAATAAGTCAACTCATAATAGTTTGTTTGAGATGTTGCTGGATACAGTAGATATACCTTTATGTTTTGAGAAACAGACACAAATGAAATAAAGCTATAATATCTCCTCTAACTTCACCTAGAGCTTTCTATTTGTTTAAAACACAAATAGAAATTTCTGCATATTCCAGTCTTTTTTTCTCTTGCGCTGTTTTCTGTGTGACTTGTTTTGAGGGTAAAGAAAAGGAACTAACTGTATACGTGGCTATTGTTACACTAATGGCTTTCCATGTTCTGCTCCTTTTTTATCTTGTTATACTGTAAGATGTTTGGAGCAGGAAATTACGATTAATTCGAACAGCGCATCTCACAAAGACACTGCTCCTCATGGGAACAGCTGGGCATTACTGCAAGGCCAATACAAAGAACGTTCATTCAATATCATTAATTAAAAGAAAAAGAAAGAACTGCTGCAGTTCAAAACTAGCTTTCATACATCTTCCAGAATTAACCTCTTAAAGATTAGTTGAAAAAAAACTGTCAAGAAAGGTAATGAACTATTTAATGTGAAAAAATATTTATGCTGATGGTTCTGCTTAATAAAGCTTACGGAATTGTCCCTCTTCCAGACCCTGTCCTTGCCCTTGGCTTTGGGGTCATGTGGTGCCACAAAGGCAGCTGGGAGCACGAAGAACAGTTACAGCAAGTGCCTCACTCAGTCCATGTGGCTGGAGTGTGCCTAGCGCAGATGGGAACTTTGGAAACTTTAGACACCCATCTCTCAACTCCTCACTGGATATGTGTGAAGGAAGACTCATTTTTCAAAGCATTGTAAATTTGCCACATCTTAGCATCTGTTTCTACAGCAATAGCTAAAAGCAAAACTCCAACATAAACCCAGTATATACAAAACAAAATGTTTACCTTTTCTTTTGAAGGATGTTTGCTAATCCTTGCAAGAATATAGAGAAGGTGGAATATAAAAACCACCATATACTATAAAGTTCTGACATGTAGAAAACAAATTACTCCTTAACAGTTGAATCGCTCTTGGTTCCAAATGATCTGTGTGAAAACACAGTAATTATTAACACAGCACCTGTGTTTGAGTGAAAGGTAGCTTCTCCGAGATATGTTTTGAGTGCCAGAAAGAGTTGCGTATAAACCCAGAGGTTTATTTTTATTTTTTCCAACTTTCAGGCTCATGCAGCACATTATTTTGATTAGTCAGCTCATGTGGTTGAGGGTAATTTTTTAGGCTGATCCTTCCAGCTTTTCTTTTCCGATTAAAGCAGGCTCATTTAAAGTGGCTTTATAACCATTTCGAGGTTTCGTGAATGGGTGCACACATGCACATGCACACAGGTCCACACACAGTCCTCCATGGTTTCAGGAGCTCTCCAATAGTAAATATCACTTTTCTTCCCACATTGTCAAACTTTGATTATCAAGGTTTCCTCAGCAACTTCCGTGAATTATTGTTGAAATTTCATACATTTGCTGATGCACAATGTTTTTTGCATGCCATTTTAGTTAATTTTGTATTTCACTCTTGAATCCTGCACGTCAGCCATTTCTGATCAGAATGCAAAACATCTGACCAATTTTAGCGGAGCTGATCAAGCAATCAGTGTGAAACAACAGAGGCAAATTCACATTATCCCTTCTTCCTTTTGTGAGCCTGAGATGGAAAGAGTTACTGAACAGCCCTGTGTTTTTCTAACAGGAAAGGAAGAAAGGACCTAAAAAAGATCTCTAAGTGACAGTGCAGGAGGGCACGATGTTGACTTGTTATACTTCTAAGCAATGTAATTTAATACACGAGGAAGACGCCCTTAGTCTGGTTGTGACCATCAATATTTCTGACACAAATACAGACTTTACACAACAAAACAGTTTGCTCCCAATTTTAGATTAAAAAGCATTATCAAATAAAAGAGTGGGCTTAGCAATTACACAGCATCTAGAATCTTACATCAGAAATAGAAATAACCCAGTTCAGAAATAACTTGCAGGCACATCAGTCAATCAAATAAGGGTGCTACTGAAAAAAGATCTAAATATCTTAGTCACAACAAAGACGACTATTTTCAGAGAGGGCTCTGCAGATGCATATTCTGTTTGCAGCTGCAGCCCAGCCCTAAAAAGAGAGGTCAACCAGGTTTGGAGGGAATCCAGCATGAGGATCTGAATGAGCTCTGCCGCCTAATCCTCCAGCTGAGTACAGCAACTCAAGTCAGATCAAGATTTTAGTCCACTGCAGCCATCAGGGGAGTTTCGAGGTGCCTCAGCTGTACATCTGAGCCATAAATCAATTTCCGTTTGGGTCAGCAGAGCAAAAACACATGTTGTTTGTCTTTTTGCTGCCACTGTTCAGAGAGCCTCTAAAGAAGGGACCTGGGGTAATGCTTAAGGGTTAAATGGTGTAAAAGGCAATATTTTTAATCAACTGAATCATACAAGGTGATGCTTGAAGGCCTCTTAGGTACATTCAGTAGCTTGTGAACACAAGTACTACAGCATGAGAAAAAAGAAGGATAAGAATCAGTGGGCCAGTTCCTCACCTGCTATAAAATGACATACATACACTGACCTGCTGTGTTTCAGACCAGCTGAAGAGCTGAATGGTAATATTAGTGATTAAAAAAGAATAATTAAAGAAATACAGAACATATGATTTAAAGGTTTAAATTTTGGTGGTGATGGACATACAGAAAACCTCATGGAAATTCTGCTCAGATGGACTGACCTTGTCAGCTTACTCCAGTGTCAGCCTAGTAGATCTTTCCCAGGCAAAAACAATGATAATCCTATGGTACGATTTTTTCATGGGGAGCAAATGCAGAGTGTTACAGGCTCTTTCATGCACTGGAGAGAGGATAACAAGGACAGGCAGGATGCTGAAGTCAGTTGAATTAAACAAGAAGTGAAACCCACAATTTTTTAAGGGGGAAGAAGATTAAATATAGGGTCACATTATCAAGGGGAATGGTGAACTCTCCATCTCCTGGTGTTTTCAAACTGAGCTGGAAACCTTGGTAGCTGTTGGACTTCCTGCAAGTGCATCTGAAATACCACAGTGTATGATTTAATGATTCCTTCTGGCCTTCATCTCAGCGGGGTGTGAGTCTATGAACAGGGCAGTGGGGGATGACTCCCAGGAGCTCATGACAGAAGGAACATGGCTGTAGGCTATAGGCAGCTCCTGCTATAAATAAAGACAATACAGCCCTTAGTAAAGGGAATCTGAGGATCAGGGAAGTTGGGGACACATTGCAGGACTGATTTCTTCTACAGTTTTTAGAGTGAGAAACAGCTGAATGCAGGGTCCTTTCCCCTTACTGCTTGGATGATGGTGTGTCATACTGCTTTGAGCCCTTTGCATTTCACTTTGTTTATGAAGGCTAACAGTTATGTCCTACGTGGGTTTGCTGTGTGAGGAAATGTCTTTGCCTCAATTTAAGCACATCTTTTACACTCAGTTAAAAGAAAAGCACACTCTGCTTTCTTGAATTCCCTAGAGATTCAGTGGGCTTTCAAGGAATTTATTACATCTTTCTTCACCTGATAAAACATCTGCTCTTGTGAAGGAGATGTCTTTTCTCTGAAGAATGAATCCAGGTCAGCTCAAGAGGAACGAAGCATTTCTATGACAGAGCCCTACATGTGATAGATGGATCTGGGTGGCCTGTTATCACAGGGATGCTCTGACCCCCAGTATGCCAGGCAGAATTTCTATCAGGATGATCTGTGGCTCTTACCTATGCATAAATATGGGCCATCCAATGCATTTTGATGAATGATTTGTTAACTACTAATCCATGCACCTCTTTTCTACTGCTGTCTTTTTGGAGAAATTACCACTGATCTTTCCATTATACGTTCATCTTACAGGTGTTCTTGGGATCACAACAGCCACAGGCAAGCTCTTACCCACAGATCAGTGTAATTTTATAAATTGGAAGAGTGGTACGTGCACTTCTGCCACATCCCATGGCATTTGAGGAAGAATTTATTCTCCCTGACGCTAAGGAATGACCCAGGGTTCCCTGCTGGAGCAACTTCCTGCTGTTGGGTCATGGATTTAGGATGGTGTAGCCCAGCTGAGATCTTTGGTATGTAGGAAATACCGGATGAGATGTGGCTGCAATAGCAAAAAGGAGTCATAAAAAAGGGGACTCAAACCTAGGCATGGATCAGGAAGGAGAAGATTTGACATGAGAGTATTAAGGTGAAGTTCATAAACTCCTAACTGGGTTCATAACACTGGCTTTCATCAGAGTTATTCATTCAAACAAACACACTATCATAAACAAAGCCTGGAGAAGCTCAGGCACAGAACACGGAGATACGTACTTCTGAAAACACAACTTCTCCCTAGAAAATAGTCTACTTAACAGGTCTTCTAAAAACAAGGAAGACAGGAAGAGGGTCACTGAAGAAGCAACAGGTGTGGTTATTCTCAAGGAAAAAGATGTGTTAAATATGATTCTGGACAGGTCAGGTGACCTTCGCCTGCTGCCAATTTTCTTCAGCAGAAACTTAAACTATGTTTTAAATAGCAAATTAGATTGCACCCTGAGGACTACAGAGCTCTTGTCTTCCTATCCCAAGTGCTGTTACTTGGCACAGCAAGTTACGATAATTTAAAAACAATAATAAATAATCTAGTTTTAAAAAATAAATGTTTTGGAATGTATTTACAAAAAGTCTGTTGAATTTATCAGTGATAATGCTTTAATCCAGTTTTTTTTAACATTCATTCAGCAAAATGTTATGATAATTGATAATATGATTGGGGAAAAGTGAGAATATTTCTTTGTCTTCTTAAACTCAACAAAATGGATGTAATGAGAGCTAAATCCATAACACACCACCACTGGAGATATCTATATTCAATGCAGGCATTCTCAAAAACTTATGCGCAGTCCTGCAGGTGTCTGTTTCTTCTGATGGGCATGATACTGCCAAGCAGCTTTGGAAGTCTAGTTCAATGCAGAAGACAGTGGGATTTGCAGATTATACATTCCTGTGCCTTCCTCTCCTATAGGTGATATTGAATGAGCCTCATAAGATCTTAGGAACACGACTTTTTATGTGGCTGCCTCTTTGATCTGTTTAATTCCCTAGCCCTGATGGTTTCTGTGTGAAAAGAGTCTGATGCTCACCTCACCTCCACTCACTTCAAAAGTGTGATTTTTCAGTTGCCCCATTCTAAAGAAAGTTTGACAGACAGAGCCTGGGATGGGGGGAGTGAAGGGCTGGTGGCATTTTACAAGGCCGTTCTTGGTGACTGCAGAGAGGCACAGGATATGGATGGCTCTTAACACATCTGACTAACGGCAGCAGTGTCTTACATCTCAGGGACTGACTGGTAAAGTGTTCCTCCTGGTAGGAAATAGTCCAGGCCATCTGATCTTCAAAATGTATGTGAAGGTCCTACTTTATCCCTTGGACTCCAATATATTTAAGGTTGGTCATATCTGCCTGCCTAGTTTTTTAAGACACCACAGAACATGGATACATGTTTAAAAGGTACTATTTCTGTGTTCTGGATCCATCAAAGACTTGTGCTCACAAAGAGAAGGTAATACTCACTGGTAACACCCACTCATTTTACAAAATGCAGCTCCCTGTAAATGCCAGACTTCATATTGTTCCCCGTTCAACAAAGATTTACACTGCTCCTCCAGAAATTGTCCACAGAGATAACAGAAGATACCCACAGAGTGATGCAATCAGTGGTGCTGGGAGCATGAAGTTATACCTCTTTTTATCGCGGCAGTGTGTGTGTAGCATAGAGAGGAGGGAGAAGCTGACACCTGGGTTTGGTACCGCAGGGCCATTGCAGTATTGCTTTCTCCTGTAACTGCTTAGGCAGAGAGAATGTTGGAGAAACGACACGGGCAACCTCTAAAATTACTTTGAGTGGGCTTCTTTACAGTCACATATGAAACTAACTTCAGGCAAATGACAAGCAAAATCCTTACACTTCCACATCACTTTTGGGCAAGGTAGGAATGAATTATATGTTAATATTATAACCACTGAAGAAGAGAATGGATTCCTAAAGTAAATTACTCCACTTTCAGCTGTTTTTCTTTTAATCCTCACCTACAATTCATCTACAAATAGGAACATTTAGGTCCCCCTTGGAAATCCTGTATAGATGTTTGACAAACATAGTTGATGTTTTCACACCAGATAGTGTTTTGTCCAGTATGCATAAAATAATTGATCCCTCCTTCTGCAAGTATCTGTATCTCACAGGGAAAGCCTTGCTTCCTTTGCCTATCATACAACCACAGTGCATTGGAAACAGATGGACTTTGCATTTATTTATCCCCTTTCAGCTGAAGACTTTAAATCACTCTGAACACATTAACTATGTCTGAGGTCATTCTTCTGATACAGGATTTTCTCGGTTTGGTTTTCCTGGACATCGGTAATGTAAGGTCCCAGACATCTACCCTTCATGAGCACAGGCCTCTTGGGTAGATGTCTGGGACCTCCTGGTCCGCCCAGTAGCCACCTCCCCCAGGTTCCTCACTCCTGGACACACACCCCTCTGGCTCCTAGGCCACCTCACCTACTCAACAGCTCATCCCAGATGATCTTCACTAAGACCCACATGCTCACTGGCGCACCTGCAGTCACGCCAGTGCTGCACCATGGACACATGGATCTCTGACCCCTGGTCCCAGCTTTGTGGCTGTACTCAGACTCCCATATGCACACACAAATGCACACAGAAAAGAGAGTCCCACACACAGAAAAAAGAGAGTCCTTCGCTCAGGAAAGAGAAAGAAAGGAATTGAATAAGAAGATAGGACAGACTGTGCTGATCAGGTGCAGGGCATGACCAGACAAGTGTACTGACCAGCAAACTCCTTACACACAACCAGCCTTTTTTATACACTTATCCCTCTATTTTCTCAACCTTGGTCATCCCCCAAACTACCTTGATATCCCTTTCCCCTGCCTTTGTTTTGTCCCTTAAGCATCCCATACTAAATATTCCACAGTCCCCAAATACCTTTCCCTGCATCCCATAATAAATCTCATAGCTCCACAGGCAGTGACCCCCCTCAGTCCAAAAGATGCTCCAGAGAACCACTCCGGAGTGTCCCCTGGCCAGTGGGGCTGAGGGTCCCCCAGGACAGCCCTGGGAGCAGCTGGGTTGGTGCTCATGTCCCTGAAAGGAGTATTGGGGTTACCCCACCTGCCATAATTCCCTGTGCCTAATTCCCTGTGCCTATTTGTGTGTGTGGAGATGAGATTTTTATCCTGTAAGTAAACAAACCCCACTAGTATAAATCACCTGTTCGCACCAATGCTAGTGGGATTGCACTAAAACAACTGTATTAACAGAGTTAAATATGTTTGACCAGATGCTCTGCTGGTGTGAACTGCCATAACTAAACTGGCATCAAAGAAGCAACGGCAATCGTCCCTGGCTGGTGTAGCCGCGTTGCTGAGCCTGGGAACATACCCCAGCAAGTCTTTCACCAAGTTTCCCTTCCCTCAGCCATCAGGCATTTGTAGATGCAAGTTTTGTTTTGTTGTCTCTGATGTTGGAGAGATAGGGGAGAGAAAATTCCTTTTTGAGGTCACATGAGAAGTTCACGGACTTTTGTTTCTATGTTTTGTTACTCACTCCTCTTTGGTTCATCTCACAACAGGAAGGAGGTATGGAAAAAGACACAGAATGCAGGGGGAGAAAGAGACAGCAAGTGCTTATGCAACATCGCATTGAACATTTCAGATGTTACATTTAATTCTCCCTTATTTTTCAGGTTTCTCTTTATGCATTTTAACAAAGCTCCCTTGAACTTACAAATCAGACCAATTTTAAAAACAATTGCTAAAAGGAGTGTGGTTTCTTTCCCCAAGATTTCAAATCTTATTTTCATGGAAAAACTAATCCATTTTGCAGTCTTCTGTTCACAGAGACCCTTTCCTGGTCTCAGAAACTCAAATGTCTCCTAAGTTAGTTTCTAAAAGCAAATATTTAACAGATGCAAGACTGCACCTTGGAACTGTGGAGGAACATATTTTAACATCTTACCCTTTCACAATGATGTTTTCATCTGCTCAGGTGGTGAACACATGTGCTGTCTTTCTAATTTCATTACATATATATCAAACAACAGTTATGAATAAAGATAATACAATAGTGACAGTTAACATGTTCCCTTTCATGGTGTGGAATTGCTCTATGTGAGTTTGCCGAAAACTGTAGAATCTACTTGCAAAAATTAGAAAGTTCTTCAGCAGTGCACTTTGAGCGGTCACCGTAGCAGGGAAATGGCTGCAGTGATTTGGGAAATGCTGTTTGTGAAATTTCCTATTCTACTCATTTGAAATCAATGGTAAACGTCTCTATGGCTGGAGTGGGATCAGAACCTGATTTTTTGTATTCAAATAAATATGGGTCGGATGATCCCAGGATTGTGTATGTGTATACATAATCTTCCATCCTTCCACTCTCACCCTCCAAACCACACTCATGGGCCCACAGATATTAAATTAAATATAAGCATGTTGTTAAATCAAATATGAACGTCCACTTTACACAGTTACTATAGCAAAATCATGCCCAGAAAGGCCCAAAGAAACAGCAGAGTCTATCAATCACCCAGGAACATAATCTTAGAAGCTGAGATAAACCATGCATAGCTACTGACTGCAGTTGAATGTGCTATGATGTACTCCCAAACAAGCTACAGCCTGGACCATTGAAATTGAGTTGTATTTAAAGAATAACAAGATTGTTAGCCAAAATTTCTGCAATCACACACACAGATGGTGTGAAAACTTCTATCAGTACTGCCAGGTATTAATTTCTCAATTAAAACCCAAATGTCTTTTTCATCTATCCATAAACCTGCAAAAAGGTACTTAAGCAACTTTTCCCCGTACCTTTCTTTACCATTCCAGCACAACCTGATTGAAGCATAATTGGAGTCAGATGGCAAATGCCAAATATTTTTATGGCAAACTTGTCAAAGTAAATCCTCATGATTTTTTTTTCTTCAGCTTCATCTTAGCTTTTCATTTTTGAAGAACTTCACAGTTTCAAAAAGAGACAAATTGAGCTTTTGATGAAAAAGTTTCAACTTTTGCTCACCAAAGTTGATTTTTTTTTTTTTCTCAAAAGGTGACCAATGTATAAAAACCAATGTTTTCCATGACGCAGCGTTGGAGGTCTGGATCATCTGTGGGGCATCAGCATAGCAAAACCTGCAGCCACAGTGCAGCCTGCTGCGGGGTCCCAGGTGAGGGAAGAGGCTTCAGCCCATGGCCAATGGACACAGAATGGCTCAGGCTGGAATGCACCTCTGGAGGTCATCTAGTCCTAGATGAACAGATGACCTAGAGGTCATCTTGTTCTCCCTGCTGTGATGACGGCACTGCTTGGGGACAGTGAAGGACACTCAGGTCAAGGGAATATGAGAGTTGGACATCTGATGTCTCCACAGAGCTGTGAGCTTCTCCCTACAAAGCACCTGCAGCATCTTTTCCAGCTTGAGGGAAAGATATGCGGAAAATACCCCTTCCTTTTCCCGTTCCTTGACTTTTGATTGGGATGGGGGACTTGTGCAAGACAGGGGTCACATGGTTGTAATTTCTTCCCACATGGTAGTGTCAGTTTTGGAGAAGCCCTGGGTGTTTAATCTTGGTAAAATTAACTTGCTGACCAGTCCTTCTCACTTCCCCACATCTCAGGAACTTCTCCTGACTGTTGTTTTCTGAAAATCGGGGGAATTTTCAACCCATTCTCCCCCTAGTCAGAGGGAACCAACTCTACAAGAGCAAGTAGTACTGAGGAAGATATATATCAGGTAGTTTGTAAGTAGTCTTCAATTTACTAGATAGTGGATCCCCATTTCACTGCCCCAGGTAAACCAGTGAGGAACGTCATCAGGAGATGATGCCTTGATCTCCTTGCTCATAGGTTAATTAATTTACTTGAGTTCAAGTTAATTCAGGCACTCTGACTTCAAGCTCTGTTGGATATCCGAATGTATTTTGAGATAATTGCATGCTGCGGTGCTTTGCAGGCTGGCAATTTGCCCTGAGTGGTGGTTTCTGTCAATCAGGGGCAAGGAGCCGTACTTTATAGGCCAACAGAGAAAAGGGCCAGAATATATTTCAATGGTGAGCAATCCCAAATAAGTTCCCAAATAGCTTGGATGAGAAAGCTCTTGTATCAGCTGCAGGAACTGTCAAAATTTTATCCTAGTTTCTGACCCCTTGGACTTAAATAGAAATAAATGAGGAATGAGTAAGACAAACATGCGAAAAAATGTAAGAAATAGCAAATGTTTGGGGATATAATCAAAGAAAAACCAAACAAACCCCCATGTGACATCCCCAAATCTTCCTGCCAAGCATGTGATTTACATCTTCTGCAAGAGGATTTAAAAGAAATGTCTAATAATGTATTTGATTCTCTTAACCCTCTCCCCTTTTGTTACCTCTGTCCATGACATTTAAGAGCACAGCTGGAGCCCCCCAAGCTAACTGAAGTCATATGATGCTTTGAGGGCAGCCAAACATCCCAGAAGCAGCAAGAGGCTGACAGGCTGAGCAGCCCAACAGGACAGCAAAGTGCCTTTCAAAAAGAGAGGGAAACAGAAAGATGAGGTGGAGAAAGGGGATGGGAGGTGGGGGGAATACAGACTGTTTGATCAAATTTGTCATGTCAATAGAAATATTATTTTTAATGAAATATTGCATGTTTTTATTTTTCTTCTCTTCTGTTCTGATGAAGGAGTCATACTGAACTATTTGTGGTATGTGAAGTATTGGAAAAATAAACCTGGACAGAAGAGAGGCACAGATGTTTTCTATGTTTGATTTTTTTTTTTTAAAAAATGTTCTTGGTCACCACCCTTTGCTGCAGGAGACAGCCCTGTGGGCCACATACTGAAATTCCTCCTGTTCTGTTTGGGGTCTGTGTGGATCAGTAGATGCTGCTGAACCAGGGAAAGAGAGGACAGGTCTGCTCAGGATCTGCTACTGAAGCAGCCATGCCATGCTACCAGGCTGGCAGTAAAAGGGTCCTCTCTTATCATTCCTGCTAGGACAAAGTCCACAGGGGACAAGCACGGCTGTGCTGGGACTTGCATTGGTGCCACCATCAGCGCAAATTGTTCTTTCCTGGTGTGAACAAGGACTAATTTAGAGGTTGGCAACAACAGTTGAAATTCCGTGAAAAACAAGTGCAAAATGATAAGACCTGTGCTTGAACACTAGAGCAAAACCCAGCCTAAGAGGTAAGAGGTCAGGGAGACTGCTCCTTTTGGTTTGAGTCCATGTAATGCCACTAAAAATTGGCAGCATAGAGCCAAATAATGGAGCCAGCTGTGGAGAGAGGCTCCTGCTCCCTTACATTGCTGAGATGGTGTGATGAGGAATGAAGGATTTCCACAGTTGTTAAGATCTCCATGACACTGTATAACTTTGCAACAAAGGACAATTTTTCATTTAAGAGTGTTTTTTTTCCCCCCTGGAACAGTCACGTGATCATTATGGAAATACGAAAATTATCTTAAACCTTAAGCCTCAGAAAGTGAATTGTATTTTACATAGGAAAAATGCAAATATGATAAAATTCTTTTTTCTTCTTTTGATCATTCATGTCTGGATCTTTATTTCAACACAGCAAAGCAAGGCCGGGAGGGCTGTGTCTTCCCTCTTGAGCTACTCTATTTGAGCTGCATAGTCACTCTGACCAGAACAGCTTTCCCTCCCTCCAGAATGGCACTAGGCTGTTGAGTTGAAGCGGTCCCTGTTCTGTCCTCATGTCCTCCTTAAATTGCAGTCCTCATGCCTGCAATTTAAAAGCACACTGTCATCAATGGTGTTTGCAATAATGGAAACCAGGTTCAGACACAAGAAAGTTCAATGGGGTGTGCACCATATTTAAAACAGAAGAAAGTCTACAGATTAGTGGAGAAAGAGTATAAAGAAAAACGTACTAGGTCATCAAGCGGCTCTCTTGGAGGAGCTCTTTTAGGAGGTAAGTACATCCCATCATAATACTGCGTCTGGAAAGAGAAGCATAAAACCTGTAGTGGAAGGAATACCAAACTTCTGGCAGTTAATTAAAGAGGTGAATAATTAGAGTAGATAATATAAGAATAATAAATGCTTATGAACATCAGAAATAATTTTAAAAAGGAAGTGAGGTGATAGAGGGAAAATTAAAACTGAGGGAAATAATGGACAAGGGAAGAAATGCATCTTATACAAAGGAGAAGAGAGGTGGACAGGGAAAAGAGGAGCTGAAGCAAGCAAAGTGGAGGAACTGCTGTTGCCTTGTTGTGCCATATAATCAAACATTCAGGCAGCATGAGAGGTTTGGGCAACACTCCCATTGAAGTCAAAGGGGCTCTCAAAGCTGCAGGTTTGTGCAGGACTTTGAAGGTGTCAGGAGTCGTGATCCACCTGTTCAGAAATTACAGCTGAAAGTCTCGTTTCTCTCCGGAAGAGGGTCCCCTCTGACCCTTACCATTACACATATAGACACACACACACACACAGGGTCCTGTGGAGGAGACCCTTGCTTAGCTGTCTAGTGGTTCAAAGCTTTATATGGTTTGAAACAAGAATGATGGCTACCCAAAGCCCACCACCCCAATAAAAGAAATCCTAACCTCAAAACTTCTTGAGAACAAAAGACTGAGGTTATAAATATCCTTTTGGGTATAGTTCTTGTTTTATTAGCAGTTTTCCAGAGCTGTCAGCTTGGTGCATTAAATCGTTACTAAATTAATGTCCAATGCTGGAAGAAAACGTGGGAGCCAGTAAACGAGTATATGCATTTTGGCAGAAGAGAAGGGACTGTGGGATAGCCTATAGCCCAATAGCTACGCCCAAGTTCCCAGAGTAAAGCTAATATTCAATAGCCTGCCCCAGCTTCTGCCAAAGCATAAAAATCCACCCAAATCTTTCTGTGCCATACCTCACTACAGTGTAGGTTTTTTTCTGGAAGATTTGGAAATACAATAGTGAAAGTGTTTGTGTTTATGGAGGCAAATTCGTGGCCACAATCTTACTGGTACGTGGCGCTAGCCCTGACTTCCCTGTACATATGAGGGATTTGGATACGGTGGCATGCTGGCAGTTGTGGTGTAAGCCAGTCAGAGGACAGGGAAGCCCATTTGAAGCGGAGCTGTATAACACAGAACAGTCATTGTTTGGCCCTTACTGCAAATTCTGCTCCAAAATGATTGCAGAGATGAATCCGTTATGTTTTGAATCTGTAAGGTTTCCTGAATTCATTTATGGGTAGGAAGGCACTGCATATCTTAATGTTCCAATTTTAAGGTCTCCACTAGAAACCTGAATTCCCAAATCAGAGAACTTTTTATACATTTGCTTGATTATTCTTATGCAGTCAATGTATAATGGTGACTAGCTGAAATAAGGGAGTTGAATTAAGAGATTTGTAGGTGATTTATTTTAAAAATGCCTCCTTTTTTTGCATCTTTTAGACTTGCACTTTCTTGGCATTTGGCATCAGTCTGACAGAATTTAGCGGTCATCTGTGTCAATCTGACACAACATAGGTATAACAATTAAATAACTGATAAGCATCAAGTGCATAGGAATCTAATTGGGTTATAGACATGTATACTAGATCACTGGGAATAAGGATCATGATTTGCTTTAATCTCAAGATGATGTACATGAGGGATATCTCCACTGCAGTCTATAGATCTACATTAGCACAAAAATATTATGCATAAGGCCAGAAAAAGACACATTTAGAGAGCCTTGTGCTAGGGTCTTTCACAGAAACGTGACAAGAGTTGCCTGAGAAAAAATTAGTTAATTCAGTGGCAAAATCCACTACCATGACATATGCATAACTTCTTAAATTAATTTTGTGGTCACCAGGTTATCACCAAATGACAATGCTGTGCTATGTTGGAGATACTGCTAGTATGTAACCACCAAGAAATGGATTTTGTAGTGTCTTTCCACTGCTAGATCGTTTACCTTGCTACCCTGCGTGATGGAAAATGTAGAACCCACACAGAAAGGAGGGATCTACAGAGGCCAGGGATGCCTTTTTACAGAGGATTGTGAAATATCAAATTTTTATTTAATTTTGATTTTGTGAAAAAAATGATCATTCTTCACATAGTTGATGATATTCTGGGATTTTTTTAATAAAATGTTTTGATTGTGACATAAAGCAGCTAAAAACAATGAAATAAAACATCGAAGTTGAAATGCAGTTTCAACTTCATTAGAACTTTTCTATTAGAAATTCTTAGAGAAATAAAAGATCTTAAATTAAATTCCAGGAAAATCAATCACAAAGATATTTGGTTCTGGCAGTGCTGGATATGGTGATGGAACATTCTGATAGTTCTGTCAAAATTTCTCTGGAAAGCTTTAACAGAAACCTTTTCCATGTCGTAAAGGGACTGTGTACGTAAACCATCTCTCATGCGTCTCATTTCAGGACTCCATCCCTGTGCAACCTATATGCATCTTCTTTTATATTCTTGCAACTGTACATTCATCTGTGGCTTTGTGGATATATCTGCCTGGAAATCCTTGCCTGGAAATCCTCTCCCTAAATCTGCCACAAAGTTTGTAAGACCCCAGAAGTCCTCTTTCGTTGAGTCTGTAGCAATGACTGCTAAAATGGGGTGAACCACTGGTGATCTGCCATAAGGCAGTCAGCACTTCAGCTTCAAGTGTATTTAACTTCTAAACTTTCATGGTCTATTAATTTGAAACGTTCACACCATGAAAAAGATTTTTGACAAAGGTTGAGGACTGCCTGTGTGCCCTTGGTTTCCAGCTTAGGAGCCACTGCTCCTTGCTCTCTATCAGTACCATCAGCTTTAACACGAGAAAAGAGGTCATTTTGGGAAATATTAAAGCTATTTGCCTACTATGTGCATAGAAAATGGAATGTTCTTAATGAGCCAGATAAATGAGAAATTCAGAGCCCTACAGCAGTCAAGAAAGGGCTTGAACTTTCTTTAAATACCAGCAGTTCTGTAAGTCTGGTCAATTGATTCTGGACAAAAAGAATGTTGTTGGTATCTCAGTAAACCGGTTAATATGAATTAGACTAAAACATTTCAGAGGTAATGGGGACAACTGGGTTAGCCAAAAAATGCATTAAGAAAATATGTTTTTAAAAATGTAACTTTGCAGAGCTGTCAGCACGAGGAGGGTGTGCGTCATGCCAAATGGAACTGCAACATCTTCCTGACAACTTTCAGGTTCCATTAGCAACCGAGGATGCCTGTGAATTCAGTGCAATATCCATTAGCAAGCAATCCATGCACGTCTTTATTAATTGAATCTCTGTCCACCTCACAGACTATCTTTGCTTTTCTTAGAATGACACCAGAAAAAATGTGCAACCAAACACCACAACTGAATTTGGCTTTCTTTTGCATCTACAGGAAAGGCCGTGCTTGAATGCAATTATTCTCTTAAGAAAAATAAGTAACCTGTGGATTAATTTGGGGCCAAGCTGTGCTTTGGCTCCAGGTTATACTATATTGAAATAGCAGCCAGGGTCACAGATGCTCTCCTCTCCCTCCTTCTGCCTGCTGTATTTCGAACCAGAGCCATGCATAAATGCAATCTTTACATCCAGGGAAGGAAATACAGGGACTGTGCCCTCCTTACTTCCGTAAGGTTATACAAAGTGAGATTTCAAACATCTTTTAAGAACCTGAAATTCAAGATTACTGGCTGTCAGGTACCTGAGTCTAAAACATCAGTCCAGACCTTACCCCCCCTCATGCCCTGGAAGTTCATGCGAGTTTGCCAAATGAGAAGTCCTCTTCCTAAAATTTGATGCCTGAGCACTCTCAATATTCATGAAGCTAGAGGAAGAGCAATTATGAGGGAGCACAATACTGTAATGTAATAGGCATTCAGGCAGACAGGCAATCCTAGGGTCTGCGTTCAGGATTATTCTTTTTGGAAGACTAGCTTTGAACCCCCAGCCAAGGAGGAATTTTGTTCTCAGTCTCTCTCTTCCTGGATGATTGCTATAGCCATTAGCCATGATACAAAGACCACAGCAATGCTGCGATCATTTGGGTTTGGCTGATATGCACTGAATTCATTGCTTTGGGGTGATGGTAGGCATGCTCTGAGCAAGCCTGCTGAGTAAGGCTGCTTAGAGGAGCTGGGCACTTGGGACAGTGTGCACGTTCCAGGTGACCTCAAGGAGATGGATGTTTAGTTGTTCAGCTCAGCAGGCACGATGCAAGTAGCATGGAAATTATTTAATGAAAACTGGTCTTACGCTACATCCCTACTACATAGGCCATTCCCTTAGGTCTCCTTTGTGGGCAACGTGGTGTCCCCATGGTCCTGAAATATAATTATTTAGTTCAACTTGCCTGCAATAATAGAGAACTGAGGAACGGAGCTATTTACCAGGCTAGAAATATGCTCAGGTGCTAACGCACTTACGCAGGGGCATTTTATCACTTTCTTGCACTCCTGGACTGCAGGGGACTGGAGTGGATGGTGGGAGGCAGAACCAGGGCTCCCTCTGCTTCCACACCAATCCTCCGCACAAGAGAGAAACGGTGCACTGTCACAGGTAAAAATGGGCACTATTTCCTGCAGAGCTATAGGAGGAACTCCCTGAGGAGAGCATAGGAATAAGTTTAGCTTGTACCCAAGGGCCACCTCCCCAGTGCAGTTCTGGGCTCAGCTGACATCTGCTATAGTCAGATAGCATGGACACATTTTTTTCATGCCATGTATTTCAACCCAGCTTTCTCAGGAGTCCAGAGATGTGTAGTTTCTTTTCCTCCCTTTTTTTTTTTTTTCCCCTTCCACGTTTTCCTTGCATTAAGACTGAAGCCTGCAATGGTTAATTTATTTGCATTCCCGTCAGCACAACAGCATGGGGACGTGTCGAGAAGGCTGACTTTCTTAATTACAATAATAGGGGTTTTGAAGGTCTAACACTGCATCTTTCCTTCAGCGACAGAAATATGTTGTGCAGGGCAAAGTCAACTCTAAGAATGCCAAGCAATCTGTCACGCTCCTCAGCTGTTGATATTTTTGCAGAATGGCGAAATACATTTCTGTAGTGATTGTTCCAAAGAGAAATGTCTTTTCTAAATGCAGAGTTTTATTTGTACAGAGTAATATTTTATGTAACAACACAAAGTTCACCTGCTACACTCTGTGGAGACATCTTTAGAAGACAGTCCAATAAAATAAAATAAAATCTGCATCCAATTTTTTGATCCATAACTAAGTCAAGACTCTGAGAATGAAACATGATTAAACATCATATTTAAAAAAAGTCAGGCAGCGTAGTACAAATTACAGTGTACCACATCAAAGGACACCCAGGAACACAAAATCCATGGGACAGCTTGGATAAGTTATTTAGAACAGGAGCATAACCAGGATCTGAAGCCGCATTTTGAGATATCTCAGTGTATCCTACTAGATGTTTTTCAGGTGGACAGCAAGACTATACAGAGTAAAATATTACATTTGATAAGCACCAGTCATGGAATTGCACAGTTTCACTGTAGCCTTTATGGGTCCAAAGCTGGCATCCCTTGAAGTACTGCCAGGCCAATGACTACTTGCACAAATTGCTCCAATGAGAAATGGATAGAAGAGTTCAGAGCTAACAGGGCTCACCAACAAAATGTGAATAGCCATCAGGACATCTTGAAACAGAGTAGTAATTCCCTTTATTTAGCATTCATGTACTTATGCAACTTTGAAGGCTCCTATCTCCCATTTTGGTTGCTGTGCCCCGGGTAACTACAGCAGCGGCTGAGGTATGCCTGGCCATACAGCAGCTCCTCATCTTGGGCAGGAGTCAGGCTCTAAATCATCAGCTTTGGTGGTCACCCAGGCTTTCCCTGCCCCACGGAGAGGCCCTGCATAGCTAGAGGGCCTTAAGGGCTCTGCTGCAGCCGCTGGGTCTCTGAGGCTGGGCTCTGCCATATGAGCAGTTTTATTCTTAAATCCAAACCACACACATCAGCAAAAGTTTCATTTCAGTGGCAAGCACAAATAAAGGAGGAATAGACTGAAAATTTCATATAGCATGGACCATATAAAGTTGTCAGCAAAGTTAATGATGAAGGATGGCCATTTTCAGGCTGACAGTTTGCACACCTGTGTTGAGTGCCTATATTCGGTTATCTTCCTCAAGACTCAGATCATTCTCTTTCAGAGTGCCTCACATTCCTGAGATACACCAGGCATCTGCCTGTGGACCTCAGCAAAATGTTGCTACGTTTCCAAGGATCAGGAGAAATTAACCTGCTTATTTAAAGCATTTTCTCATTTTAAAGTAATTAAATATCTGCTGAATCATATAAAAAAATCATCTACGTATAGTCTCATTGCAATGAGATTTTTCTTATCTATGTCTCATGCTTCTAAAACACTGAATCTTTAGTACTCAAGTACATATGTTGCTACACTTTTAGAGAGTAACAAAAGAAACTTTCCTTTTTATCACAATTGCACTCCTTTATAATGAAGGTTATGGTAAAATATATTTCCTGTATAAATAACATGTAGGAAAAGTGAGAAAATGAAGTACTAGATTTTTCAATTAAAAAATAATGCTAATACTTTAAAATAAACAGTATAAAGATGATAATAAACATTTTTTATATTCCCTTCTCAAAAGTGTTGCAGCTTATTATCTGGATACTTGTAAGACAGAAATTTCTCTCTAGTGGCACAGGTAGGCTGAGAAAGTGAGACACATTCTTGTTCTTTATCAGCCCTTTATCCAAAAGACATAAGGTATGTGCTCCAGATCCAAAAGGCATAAGGTATATTTCCAGAGGAAAAAAATCAGACAAGTTTTACATATTTAGCTTAAGAGGCCAGTTCCCTGGGGTTTAGATATGTTTTTCTTTTAAATAATGCCTATTAAGTATGTTGATATCTGTAGCTCTGAATACACGGTGGTCATGAAACTCCAGTTTGAGGTGCTTCTGTTGACACAGTACCATGCTGGAGTTTCATGCCAGCACTCACTAAAGAGTGAATTACCCCCTTCTCTTCCCACAGCCCTTTCCTAGCTGTTGTGCTTTCCTAGCTGTTGACTAATAATCATATGTTGTATTTTTTGAGACCTTTAATGTATACAGGTAAGATTGTATGTACCACTCTGAATGAGTTTTCCTTTAAAATGGAAAGTCTGCAAAAAAAGAAGAATAAATACAACTTGTTTAAATGAACTCTTTATCTGGATGACTTCAAATACTTTGACATCTATCTATATTTTTATTTGGAAAATGAATCAGGAATAATTAAATGGGAATGGTAACATCTGTCACCAATCAATGGACTCGCAATAAAATTAAAATTATTTTTTTTCTCTTAAAATCCATTTTTTTTCATCTGATGCCATTCATTGAGATCAGATGCATTTCACTCTAGCTGTGTCAGATCTTGGAATTACATAAGTAATAAAGTCCTGAAGGCCAATGGCATGGGAACAATGGAATGCGTAACAATATAATCAGCAGCAAAATCTATATTTAATGTGTGGCATTCTAATGCTATAAAATATGATGATTTTTAAACCTCTTTGTTCTTTCTCGCCAGGTTCTATGGCTGCTAAGAGTTTTTAATCTTGTGCCATTTTATCTTAGCTGATGCCTTTTTATTTTTTTTGTTTCTGACTTTGGAAATTATTATATAAGACACATGAAGGAGACAAGTGAGGGAGTATAAATGGATAAAACAGTCTATACTGTGCTTAGCAAGTGTTAAGCAGAGCCAACAACTTTTTAAACTTTACAGTCTCTTAATCTTTTGCAGTGAACACAGAAAGAGTTTTTCTTGTTTCAAAAGCTACCATGGCATTCAATAGCAACCATTTCATTGCTGGGATTAATTGAGCTCTATCACTTTTTTAATGAAAAAGTTGCTTTGCAAGAAGGGAAAAATTCCAGGTCAGTCCAACAAATTTCAGCTTTACTCACTCTAGTAAATGACAGATAAAGCTTTTTATACTGTACCCTTTCATAGTAATAATATTAAACCCAACACTATGCTAAACTGGCGTCAAAGGCATGGTGCTAAGGGTACGACAAGAAAGCCAGGAAGCTAATAAATAAAGAGGATCCCTTTATCAAAAGGCCTTAAGACAGGGACAGGAGGCCAAACATGGAAAAACTTTCAGAAACCAATCCAGAACCCTAGGGAAGCCAGATGGGGTTTGTGGGCAAAAAAATTCATTTATCTGAGCTTACTGTAGGATTACGATCTTAATTTACTCTGATGAATTTAAGTAGAAAGAATCAACACACATTGGGACTCTGGGAGAAAATTCTTAGCGTAGGATTAATGTCACATAACTTTGGCCATTTACTGTTAGGCAACTGCCCTGAGCTCCTTATGTCGGATCCATCAGCAAAGGGGGACTTGCAGCTCTGGATTCATCCTCTCTTTTCTCAGGAGCCATTGATTACTGAGCTTAAACTAACTGCCTAGCTTTTAAGTGGGTAAATTAGGCGAGAAGAGTCCTGTCCCAAACATCTCTGATGGACTGGCATTTTCTCTAGCATACCTCTGGCAGCAGGTGGCTGGGGATGAAAGTCTCTCTGAAAGAAGTGCTTGTGGCCCCAGCCATATGCCTGGGACTTCCAGCGCTGACTGCAGGAGGGCTGGGAGCCCGTCCGCTCTTTATTCCTATGGCATTTTCATATTTTGCAAAGTCTTTAGATTTCTGCCAGGGTGGAATATTATGCTTTAACCTTGAAATAAAATTTCTGCTTTTTCAGTGGGTAGATGTTGTTAACCTAAACGTTTGCAGCTGTAAGGTACTTTGGATAATACAGGGTGCCTCGGGGCACTCAAGACAGAAACAGTCTCTGAATTTGCAGAATATACACAAAATGGAGAATTTGAGAAACTGGAGATTTGAAGAAAGTATCAGTGGTCATGTGAGATAGCCACGCTCTCAAAAGAGGGGAAGAGCCAAAGTTTACTTCTACCTAAAAATAAAGAAAAGCTCAGGGGAAGATGAAAAGGAAATGGTTGCTTCTGATTCTCCTGCAAATAAGTGTGTAGAGGAAACTCTCAGCTTCTGAAGGGCAGATTTGTTTGGGCCAGACCGTGGGAGCTTCAGAGCATCTCCAGCTCCCTGTGACATCAAATGTGATTTCAGGTGTTTGGCACTTCTCTGTATTTGGCTCGTTTGTGCGCGCTACGTAACAAAAGGTTTGTGATAACATAAGCCCTTGCTGGCAGCCCTCTGACAGGTCCTATCCATGTTAGCAAACCATCCTCTGGAGTGGGACCAAATCGTCCTCTTGGCTCTCCTCCTAGTCCTTTTCTCCTCTGGGTTTATAAAGTTTTAACATCTCCAGAGATCTTTTTAGAGGCATGAAGAAGCAAAGGGCTACCAGCAGCTTGCACTGCCTCTGCCCATCCCTTTCCAAAGAGCGGCCACATCTCTGTGAAAAGAGATGGAAATTTTGACAGTGGCTTTAAGTAAGGAGGATAAATGAGGGCAGTGACTCAAGCACTGGCCTGATCCCAGAAGAGGACTTTGCTGATGGTGGTCATAGCCCCTGGGGTCATTTCCCCAGACTGACAAGCTGCTCCTAAACTGTGTGTTGGCACATTTTTCAGAGTAAGGAGAAAAAGGCAAGCAGCAGAAAATGGCATATCTGGCACTAAGGAGGACCCACAGCTTCAGGCATGGGCCGGTAAGGGTGTAGGATTTTTTCCTGGTGAGGGCCCCTTGGAATAACCCACAATCAAAATGTGGAAGGAGTTCTGTCCGAGCCACACAGGTAAGTGCGGAGAGGTGCAATGCAGGTTACTGCACACTATTTGTGCAGCAGTTCATTCCTCCAGTGGTTTGGTTAGGTAAGAGCGTTCCTCCAGATACACACACTAAACCATCCCTAGGAAATGCACCTAGCTGTTCTACCACCTTTTCCACAGGTCAACAGATCGTTTGCCTTCAAAACAACTTGAATATATCTTTTCCTCTTTCAGACTTTTCCGTCTTATCTTGTAGCTCGATGGTTTTCCTGTTCACCCACTGCTTTCATTCCATCTCTCTTTGCAGACCCAGAAAAAGATTGGCAGCGGCGTTGCACATAGAAAAGCTACAAGGATTTTCAAGCCCATCAAATGTGATTAACTTTAATTGAGTAGTTATTTTATCGAAGCAAAGGCCAATACTTAAGACTGTACCAGCTTTACCAGATGAACAATTTTAACAGACACCCGTAAAACTGACTTTTTATCAGCTGCCCAATAGATTTAACATACTTTTTGGCCTAGAAGAAAACTAGTATCAGGGCATCTCAGCTATCGCTCTTGAAGTGAGTCTTTTTCAGACTGGAAAACATACATTACTTGCCCAGTTTTGTGGCTGTATTTCAACATTCTCTAGATCCATTTTTTGCCCTCCTCTGGCTGCAATGCATCACTTAGATCACACATGAAAGGAAAGGACATGTCTTCAGGATAACTGGGGAGCAGAGGACTGAGTAATGCAATGCATTTTGGAGAACAAAAGGAAGTTTAGATTCTGGATTTCTCTCTGGAATCGAAACAAATCCTGGGATTTTCAGATGTATGCATTAATTTATAAAGAAACATAGGAATAACAGGGAAGGATTGAAGGTGTCTACCTCCAATATATCTGCAGGACACTCAATACGCAAAAAAAAAAAATGTCCAGTTGCACAGCTTAGATCTTATGTAATCATTTGCCAGCATAAATGATATTTATGGAATAAGATGTTGCATACTAAGTAACAACTTGACTGGCCTGAACGGATTTCAGTATCACTCGAATAGACACCTCTCACTTCTTTCCTCTCTGTGTGGGTCTAAGGCTGAAATGATGGAGCTGAAGACCTTGAAATAATTCTGTTTCTATTAGAAATCTGGATTTACAGGAGTTTGTAATTTCCCTGAACTTGTAGCCCAGCTGCTAAATCCTATGCCTATTTCATCCTCAGCACTGTGGTGCCTGTGTTGAAATTACAGAAACGCTTTTAAAAAAAGTCCTTTGAGCAAACATGCTTCTCTGCTGTTCTTTTCCTCACCTTATGCTCCTCTTCTTGTCAGTTTATTTACTTGCTACGTGTCAGCTGAATCCCAGGAAGTGTGAGCTCTTCTGGGCTACAGAGAGCACAGTGGAGAGAGGATGAGTTGTGGGGAACACACATTGAGTGGTTGGGATGGCAGCCAGCTCACAAAATTGCAGTCAGAGGGTGTCCAGTCTAAGGATCATTCTCTGTGACCAATGCAAGTGACCATGACCCTTTGGATGTAGAAGAATCATGAACCAGGCCACACCATTCATCCAGTTTTCCAATGGCTACAAACCAGTGAGGTGTATCCCAACCCCAGTGGTTATGATAAGTGCCAGAAATATTTTTTTTCCTCTGGTCTGATTGCACTGAACAGCCAGAACACATCACAGTGTCCTACCTGCGCTCCCAGATGCCGTGGCTCAGAGTGGATGGTACTGCTACTCGTTTAGCTCTTGTACCTTTTGGTGTTTCAAGGAAGTGAGAACATGAACCTAGAATGAGCAGGATAAACAAACAAAATAAACACATCTACTCTCACTCAGCTCCAAGGGTTCATTTTTTCCTGTGCTACCAACTTTCACTTGCCCTGACCTGTTTTTTTGGCATATGCAATGATACTTGACAACTTCCTAAATATTGCTGTTCACCTGAGGTCACACTGAGTATCTGTGGCTCTTCACAGAATGGCAGAAGTGGATGGGATCCCGAAGCAGTCCTGATTCCACCCACCAGCCTAATCCCTACCTCACATGCCAATTTTTTCCCCACTAATCTCTCTGATGGATTTCCTTGAGAAAGAGCATTTTCAAGGAGTTTTTTACTGAGGAGGTTTTTCATATGATTCACAGGAACAGGAAGGTATGTCTTGTCAGGGTGGCATGGCAGAAGATGAGAGTGGGGACGATGCTGGGACTGGCGGCAGAGCGATGTGATTTGTCTGCTCAGAGCTTGTCTGTTTTTTGTGAGGGTGCAGCAATGGAGGGACGAGAGTTTATATTGTCTTGTTTGCCGCACCAGCTGTCACCCCTCTGAGGAACTGGGAAATTTTTCCTGCCCCAAAAGTAGTTGTGTGCAGGAGGAAAATCTTGCTGACTGTGGGCAGGGTGAGGAAGTGGTGGGAAGCAGGTGGGGTAAACTGGGAGCCTGCCGCATGAAGCAGGAGGGTCCTGAGGGGAGCAGGGGAGTTTCTTCCAACAACAGAGCCAAGCCAAGTCTGAAAGGCACTGGAAAGGTGGAGGCTTTATCAGAGAGACAGAGGAGATGGCAGTGGTTATTCAAACTCAGGAAGCCACTAGGAATTGCAGGACTAGAAAGCGGGAGTGTAGGAACGTGTGTGATGGGGAGGGAGGAGAGTCGTATTCATTTCATGTAGTCTACTTCACCCAGTAGTCTGAGCTAACTCAATTTAAACAGATGCCTTGTTCGAGTTTATGAGTTTGTATTCTAATAAAATCTTGCTTTAGAAATTGGAAATCTTTCAGTATCTCTTGGTGCACTCACTTTCAAGAAACAGTGGGGCAATTCTGCCTCCAAGTCCTGGCCAACTTGGGGCCCTGCTGCAGATAAAAGCAGAGTTTTGAGGAGGACAGCATGGCAGAACTATTAGCAACACCTGGAAGATGAAAAGAAATCAGATCTGAAGGCTGGAGCTATGCAGAGCTTTGCAGATTGAGGGCTACTCTGTATGCTGGGTCTCAAATGCTTCTTTTCCACTCAGCTGTTGTGTGCAGCCAGATTTTGAGAATAGTCTGTGTTTTTCAGAGGTTTCTCCATGTATTACAAGCAACACATAGCTATTTCTGCATACCCAGAAACCTCAGATACATCTGATGTGCACACACAGAGAAATTCTACCACACGGTTGTGAGACATTCATTAGAGCTGTGCAGTTTCCAGAAAAGTCTGGATGGACTTGTGGTACATGCATGTATCAATGATACAGCACTTGCATACTATTTGCAGTGCTTCCAAGAAGCGCTAGATGTACAGCACATACTCTGCAATATAGATTTGCACATCTACAGCCAGTTGGGCTTGTCCAGAGGTGTTGAACTTACTGAGTATCTGCAGACCATAAGAGAAACATTTGCTGCTTCCCAGAAGCACTGGGTTTACTGTGCATACATAATGTGGTGCACGTGTCCATATTTTTGTGTGGGAACACCTGGGCAGAACTAGGGGAGCAACAAACAAGTGTCCAAGACAGAAGAAAATGAATGGAGGAATAACGTGCTAGGTGAATCAGAAGGAAAAGGTTGTGACAAATGGCAATTTGGTGGGTGTGGGACAGTTTGCTATGAGAATGGCAATGCTCAGCGGTGGGATGAGGGCTCCAGCAGCGGGCTGAGCCGGGGAGCCCTGCAGGGCTCCCACCCACTCCAGAGCATGGGGGCTTGATGCCCACCACTCCCCCTGCCACCCAGGGCCCCGGGGAAGTGCTCACTGCTTTTAGTGCCATGGGGCAGGAGAGGACAGGCTTCAGTGAGATTCTGCAGGAAAGACAGATCTATCAGAAGTTCAGGTGAACACAGAAGCCAGAGGGAAAAGTAAAAGCCATAAGAGAAATTGCATTTTCTTAGCTCAACACACTGATGGGTTATAGTGTGGGACATTTTAGCACACTGATTATTTTTTTTTGTGGTGTTTTTTTTTTTTAATTTAAATGCATGAAAAAATCAAAAGTCAAACCTTGCATTTAGAAAACAGATACAGAATTGTTATCCCCGCGGCATGCGTGCAAGCAGCAGGTTCTCTGGGGTGCTGCTGAGGGACGCGCTACGAGCCATGGAAAATACACATGCTTGCATGCGAGACTGTGAAGTGCCCACTGGAGATTCTCCAACCACTTTGCAGACTCCCGGAGGTGCAGAGAGCGCATTTCAGTCTGCACCACAAGTCAAACTTGCTCTTGCTGGCATAAGCAGGTGAACAGTTTCACTGTGTGTATGTGCAAAGCAGATTAAAAGATCAGATTAATAATTTTTATGAAAAGTAGTCGCTGCATATGGCAAAGTCATTTTCACGTCTAGTGTCTCAACCACTTGCTTTTTAGTACCCCAAAGGGGATTCGAGCAATTGGACTAATTGCTTAACAAATTGCCTTTGTAAACCAAAGGTATTTTAAAATGGTATGAGACCAGAAAAGTTTTATTTTCTTGTTCTTCTATAACTAAAGGTGTCCAAACTAATATTTTTTTTAAACTTTGGCATTATAAGTGGGTCTCAGGCTGAGCTTTTATTTACTGAGTCATAGCTGGATGCCAATTCTGATGTCCAAGTTATAAAAGATCCCTGAAAACAGCAACTTCTAATGGAAAAGCTGAAGTTGCCCGAGCTTTGGTGAGGCAAATGTGCCACTATAGTAACACAAAATAGCTGTTTTTTCTATACTCTGAGCCTCACCGCAATCCTTTTGTGAGGAATTTATACTACTAGAGTAGAATTCCCCAGTGGAAAGTGTATTCTTTATATCATTAATGAATTAAAACCACTGTTTCATTCAGATGGGGAATTTTTCTTCTTGTTTACATATTTTAATGTTCTGAACAACCCTTTAAATACTGCACATCAAGTATTGACCACTTTGCTGTCTTATTTCCAGTAAACATTACTAGCAATTATGTTTAAATTTGACTGAACTTTTTTTTAGTATGTCTTCCAGAAAAGTTTCCCTGCATAGCAGAGCATACACTTTCCTTAATCTTGGCATTTTGCTCCTCAGCTGCCGTCATTCCATCTGAAGCATTTACTTTGAAATGCCTGCCAAATATTTTTGCCCCGGTACCACAATAACAGCGCAGCAATGTGGGAGTGATTCAACTTAGTGCGTTTACAATGAGAGCAGCCTACAGGGAAACAGGCTCAGGAAAGTGGTCTATGCTCTAGGTTCCCCTACTGAGATCCAAATCCTAAGCAGATCCACTAAACCTCATTAAAGTTCATGCTTTCATTCTTGTAAGTTATTGTTTCTTCTGACAAACAAGACAGCTTGGATGTGAGTTGTTTGGGTTTTGTTGTTCACTTTACTTTTGGAAATTAATTTCAGAATAAGTACACTCTAGAAAGAGTTGCATTAGGCAACATCTTCAGTAGTGCTAATCTGCATAGCTCTACTGAGATCAGAGGGGCCCTCCTGATTCACACCGGCTGCCTCCCTGGCCCCTTTCTGTGGGTAGTTAACTCTTGCAGAGGTGCTGAGGTTGTTTGGGCAGCACATCACCTGTCCATGTGTTTTCCCCCAGGAGAATGCAGAGCACATCACAGGCTGTTAAACTTTAACACTGAGGTATAGGGAGCATTTTGCAACAGTCAGGATCTCCAGGCTTCAGCTCATTCACGTCCTGGCCGCCTTGTAAATCTTTCTTGCCCCACTTCAATGGAGATAAGAGGGACTGTATGCTGGAGGTTCAGTTGAGAGAGACCACCCAAGTCATAGCTCATTTCACTTCTGCTGACCTCCTCTGATATGCCCATCAAAGCAGCGATTAAAATACAGAGCAGGAACTTTGTGTAGTGCAAATGTGTTCCATCAATCTCCTTTTCATCTGGCTCTTCAAATACTTCAGACCTGAGTAAGCAGCTGAAAATTTTGCAAACAAGAATGAGTAAATGTAAAGACAGATTTTTCCCCCCTGTTCTGGAGCAGGACGATCTGTTTACCTTTCTGAAGGAGCTGTCAGCAGAGTGGTCATCATGAAATATGAATTCACAAATGGTGCACTCCTAGGAAAATAAGTACATGTAGAAACTTGTTCCTTCTATTTTCAAGAGTTTTTTTTTTTTTTCTTCTGCTATTTGAGTTTGACAGCAGACTTTCTTTTTTAGTTCCAGTGTAGCCTTTTAATAGACGTTCAGTCGCCTGCTGTAACCAGATGGGCCTGAACCTGCAAACCTTTTACTCACCTGTTTGGCTGCAGTTGTACAAGTACATAGGTCAGGAAAGTCAAGCAAGTGAATGAGTGGAGGACCATGATGCTGCTACATGTATAAACAATAAGAATCCTACTGTACCATTTAAACAGTCTCCTGTGTTATTCTCCTGCGCGCTCTGTGCTATTGGTGTCTTTTCATTGCCAGGCTAGTGCTACTGGTTGCAATGGATAATTTTCCAGACATAAGATTAAACCTCTACCTGAAAAAAGAAAGGAGTTTTTTTTAGGGGATCTAAAGCATAAAGGGGCATTGGTGGGGGTATTGCATTGCAGTTAGAATATGTGGACACACCCCATGGGGCGGGAACTGGTTGCTTCACTTTGAGCACTGCAGAGAGCCCGACCCAGAGCCGGGACCGCAGGCGTCAGCAGGGAGGAGATTACGCAGCTGGTGCAGAGCTTGGGCTCAGGAGCATGTGCTGTCCATAACCTCTTTCCTTTGGCCCCACTGTTGTCTCTCTCTGCCTGCAAGCCAACACACACACGTATCCATCTCTCTCCAGACACAGCTTGTGGGGATGTGATATACAGTGCAATTCCTTATGTGGGCTTTCTGAAGCTTGGTTCTATATATATCTGCCCTCTCCTGTAGTTCTGAGCCTCACAGACTCATACGACACATACACCCATACGGAGAAATGCAACAGAAACCTCTTGCTTCTGCAGTGTTTTGGGCTTTGCACACCCACACAGGGTCTTTATTTAGTTTGGTCTGTAATCTTTGGATATGGGATGTTCTTGCTAAATCATCTTGATGTCTAGGAGGCGTGCACTGGAGGAAATCCAAGCACAACTGCCCTGTTCTCCGGAGCCTTACATGTACCAGGAGCTCATGCTGGGCTCTGCCATAGGGGTGTACCATTCTTCACATAGCATCATGGTCTCCTACGTGCTTTGCAGAGGTAAGGATCTCTGAAGAGCATGATAAAGTCATCTACCTTTTGATTGGTTGTTGTGGGGAGGAAAGGAATGTCTTTGGGCATTTCCGTTTCATTAGCACCCACAGAGGTGGCAACTATAAAACAGCCCTACATCCCTGCAGCCCAGCCCTGCTGGAGTCAGGTCCACTTTCATGTGGACCAGGCCCTTCAAGGTGATTCAGACCTGCATGCCCCTGTATCTTCCTATAAGTGAGAAAATATACATGTTAATCATATGATCACAGTAGCACATAGCTGCCTCTGCTGATGTGCTCTGACTAGTGTCATGGACAGCAGTCACACTCACAGCACAAGGAGCTGCCGTCTACTACACTGCGTGTATGGGAGCAGGTCTGGCACAGATACCATTTCAGCTTTCCACCGTTGTGCTGGGTTGAGGTAGGAGGTGAGGATAAAGGAAGACTACAGGGCACTGTGTGAGTATTTCAGGGTGTCCAAATCACTGATCTGGATTCCTTAAACCATCAGCAAGTTAGTCATCTACTAATCAGTTCTCTGATAGTCATAATCTGGGGTCCCTCCTGCAGTCAGTGAATACAGATGTACACCTTCAGGGTATAATTCATCTTGAGACAGGTGTCTAGGGGATACATAAAGTGAATCCTCCTTTGGAGGTGCCCATTGTTTTCCATTAACTTCAGGAAAAAAACTGTACAAATTGAGACAAAATGTCTGCAGTTTGGACAGATGAAGTTAGGTGGGACAAATCTGCACCCAGATCCCTCTCATAACACCTATAAGGTGCCTTTCACCTAAGCAACAAGATTAAAAACCAAAAGATTGTCTCCAGTGAATTCCAACTCACATCTGCCCCAGAGTTAAGGATGCTCTTCTTCTGTTTGGGAATTTCTGTAACTTCTTTCATGTCAGTGTTTGGTACCTTCTGGGAGGCTTGGAAAGCTTTGATAAGCTAGCGAAGTCAAACAGTTACCTGTTTTAGCTCTCTTCATTCTCTCCAAGTAAAAAAGAAATGAGAAAAAAATGTTTAAAAGGTACTCGGGTGGAAATCAGGGATAGATGAGAGCAAACAGTAGAATGAATGATCTGGTTGCTGAGAGAAGCTGGGCTCCTGCGCTCCACCACTGTTTTTGCAGGTGAGATCTTTGCCTTCTAAAGCTGAGGAAGTCTAAAGGGTTTGAAAGACACACATCTGCCTTTGAATTCTATTGTTATTATCGTGGAATCGTTTTACATAATTGACACCTTTTACAAAAAAAAGCCGTTTGGAAGATATTTTGTTTATACTGTAGATAAACGCTGCCTGAGTTGTCTAGTCCCACTGAACCATACAGTATATTCATCAATGCATAGTTCTCTTGCATTTCAGTATTTGTTATGAAAACCAAAATTCTTACTTTGAGCTATTTATGCTGGCAGCGCTTCAAAGGAAGCAACTGCTTTACTTCATGCCAACCTCTGTAGCAGTGGGGAAGAATACCTCTCCTAAGATCATTTATATCTTTCTAACCTTTCGATGCAGATTTGTCTGAACACATTTTTTTCCTTTAGTACATACCTGCAATGACAGGAACTTGTTTGATAAGACACTGACATAAGAAGTTAAGTGTTCTTGTTTAGTGAAAATAAATTGACCTGTGAATCAAAACATCTTTAGTTTCTTTCTTCACTTGTTAGCAAAACAAAAACAAGAATTTCCAAGCTGCAGAAACATAACATCCTATTCCTTGCATGGAAGGGCAGCCATTACGTGGTGTCGCTGCCAGAGCTGCAAGCGATGGGCTGATCCTCCAAACCATGGCAGAACGCTAGCGAAAAGGGACATTTTATTCCCATCAAGGTAGAGCCAAATTTGCTAGTTTTATGTCAGTAGCTCCTCCAGTTATTTCCCAGAAACTTTACCATACACACGTGCAGGTCTTCCACTCTGGGCTATGCCTTGACTTGTAGTATAATCAAGACACTCACAAGACCAGCTAAATTATTGCCATCAGCTCCCATTTATCTGCTCTTTTAATTCCTTCCAGAAAAGGTTCAAGAGTTACTGTTTGTTTTGCAGAAGGAAAGCATCAGACATGCCTTTGTGGGAGCCAAGACGCCGGAACCGCAGCCATGCCGTGGTGCGGAGATGGGCGTGCTCTGCCAGGGCAGCGCGGGGGGACTTCTCCAGCCGGCAGGGGAGGCTGCGCGGCCGTGCAGAGCACACCCCTGTTGCACTTGTCCTCTGCCAGGGAAAATTAAAGCACGGCAGGATGTGACGGGCAGTGATTTGAGCACGTAAACCATGCCCACTCTAAACGAAGAGAAAAGCCCGCATTGCCCCAGGATCTGCCCATTCCCATGGGCAGTCTAAACATGTTTAGACTTTCTTAACATGTTTAGCCTTAGCGTGTCCTTAGTATGTCCTTAACATGTTCTGAGCATGTCCTTAGCATGTCCTTAACATGTTCTGAGCATGTCCTTCAGATTTCCATAAGTTTAGTCTCTCTTAACATGTCTGGCGTGTTCTTAGCATGCCCTTAGCATGTTTAGCCTTCCATACCATGTTTAGTATGTTCGTAGCGTGTTCTTAGCGTGTTCTTAACATGTCCTTAGAGTGTCCTTAGCACGTTCTCAACATATCTATAGCACGTCCTTAGCATGTTTAGCCTTTCTTAATATGTTTACCTTAGTGTGTCCTTAGCATGTCCTTAACATGTTCTTAGCATGTCCTTCGTATTTCCATAACTTTAGTCCTTAGTCCTTAGCATGCTACGTGAGGCCAGGCTAAAACTGCCTGTGCCCAAAGTACCTTACAACACTCCACGCTGTGATGCCTTGGGATTACCAACTCACTGAGATGCGTGGGTGAGAGCTAACCTCACTGCCCCTACCTGCTTGCAAACTCCAGCAGATGTTGCCCTTTTCCAGATGTTATTCAGAAAGGGGAGATGCTGATATAATCAGCATGGTGGGCACAGGTCTCGTGGCATTACAGCAGTCTAGGTCTGAAGCACGTGTATTTTCTGGTAACTGAAAATGGAAGACGATACTCCATAAAATGCAGCTGCATTAAATACTATCATAAGTGAAAAATAAGGTTGAGAGGTAGTACTCAGAAAAGCTCCAGATTACAATAGTTGTGTAATGACTCTCTTGCAACACACCTAATTTTGTTCAGGTAAGATCAAGCCACACTTACCTGTCCAGGATTTCTTCCTGGAACAGGTATATGTTTACCCACAGGTTTTATATCTTAGGACAGAGATTAGGTCTCATTTCCCTGAAGCTAAACAGAAATACAGTGCAAACCCATTTTTTTTCCGGTTTTCAGTGTAGAAAGGCTATGTTTATGTTAGCAACCAGTGCAGGGCAATGGGACCAGCTCCGTAGAGCTAAACAGTTGGTATTGAGGCTACTATACACATCTTTTAAGGTGATTTACTCTGGACTAGTGCTAATCTGATCCCACAGACCAAATACCCAAAAGCAGCTGGACTGCATCAAGCAGGCCAAAATGCAGTAAATGGGGATAAATGGGAGATTTGCTTTGAAAGCACACTTCTGATCTGAATGAAAATTCCAATGCCCTGTAGTGTTAGTGTAGGTCTACCCTGAGCCTCCTGCGTTCCCTTCCTGGACAGCCTTTGCCTCTGACCGGAGTACACCAGGCCTAACACAGTTCTTCAAAAGAACAAACACTTTTCTAACAGCAACTGCAGTACACTTCATTAGGTAATTATATGTCCCCATGTGGATATTCATGAGAGTCTTGAAAGGTATTTGTGCGTCATCACATGAGTCATTCAATGAGGGTGTCAGAAGTACTACTGTGTGTTATGAGAGACTGCTCCTTCTGCAGTAACAGAAAAGTACTAACAGGGAAAACCAGAGAAATATCTAAAGTGTGAAAACAGATTATTCAAAGCTTCTGTCTCTCATTTGTACTTTGTCGAACACGAATAGATGCAATTACTGCAAACCTTGTACAACAGCAAGCGATGAAGACTTAGAATTTATGCATATATGTGATATGTACATAATAAATGATAATTAAACACCCCAATGGTTACACACATGATAATGTATTTCTGCTATCATATGTTTTTAGTTATTTTTTAATTTATATATTTTCTGTTACTTGTAATATTCTCTTAAATGTCCCTAACTTATTTTCCTTCACCAACTTCATCTTTCTTTTGCTTGGCAGAGATTGTTATTTTTTCAGCTTACCATTGGGGGCATTCAAATTATTTATTTATTTTTATATAAACAGCATAAGTGCTGCCAGCACAACTTCTTGGAAAAGTGCTAGGCTTAGCCTCATTCTGTCATCTGTACGGTAGCCAAGCAGGGCACGTTGTTAGTACTTTGCGAACAATGAGTATTATTGTTATATTAACTTGGTTTCATTTCTTGGGGGAGAAAAGAAAGATTGGTGGATTTAGTAGGAGATAAACTAAATAACAGGCACATGCCCAATTTGGATTTTACTGAGAGCCACAGAGTAACTCCAGTTAACATCACTGGGAATGGGGTTAAGCTTTTAGGATTACATCTGTTTCACCAGCTGTAGTCATCCATATGTTAGATTTCTAACCTCACCCACAGGCTCTCCACATCAGTGGAGGGAAGCTGTAACCTCCTGAGGGGCAGTCGTCCATCCTAAGGTGCCGAACATGCACACAAACATGTGATGAGTTGGCCTCCCTTTGTTGATTGTGTCATTCTGCTTTCCAAATTGTTCATGTTACAACTTTTTTTACTTGATTATCTTGACCTGTGAATATCCCACAGCAGTGTTTTGAACATGGTGAGCTTCTGCTAGAGCTTGGGCAGCATTTTCAAAGCCCACAGCTGAGCAACACTGGTCTTGCTCATGCAGAGGAGCATCGGGGAGCAATGCCTGAGCACCGAGTGGATGATTTAACTCTGGAGCAGGAGCTGGCTTTAGTGCACATTGTGCCTGACTTAATTAGCCTTGAAATAGCCAATCCTTATTACCATTTCCCTTAGCATCAATATTGCTCTCAGGCTCGAGGACTATTGTTTCCAGGCAGCTTTTTCTCCATGGCTGAAGGCTTCGTGCAGAGGTCCCTCACTTCATTTTCCATCTGTAATGACTGCAAAATCAGCTTTATGCACCTGAATGGTGGACTGTTTCACTGGCACATTCCTTTTCATTTGCAGGATTTACTAAATGACATTCACCATGGATTGAGTGCTGAGGTGAATGGATCGTGTCTTTGGAAGGGCAGAGCTTCCCCTGGCCTATGCTGAGGATACATTTTTTCTTGGATTTCTCTGCTATTTAGGAGAAATTCTGACATATCAGAGGTTATTGTTATGTCCCTTCTGTGTCCTATCATTATTAAAAGTAGAGTTGGTGTGCCATCACAGAATTAAATATCAAATGCTTCTGAGGAAGTCTGAGACTATTTGCCACCTGTGCATTTCTGGAAAGATCAAAACTGAGAATAGCTGCACTGAAAATCAGCACTTGTTCTGTCTGAATTAATAAGAGCTGGGTTTTTGGGCTTGAGCAAAGGTAGAGAAGATCTTGATGCCTTCGTGCCCATATAAACTGCAGACTCTTGTACTGATCCCCTTAGCAGATCTGTCTGTGGGACATACTCTGAGACACCTACAGCACTGTGGGAGATCTAAGCCATATTTGTATGGACTGGAAACAAGGAGCACAGCGGATAAGTAGGGTTTGGAGCTCAATCCCAAGCAATTATTCTCATTTACTATAAAATGTGTTTACATGACTTTGACAGAGGTTACACCCATCCTACATGCAGAGCCATGGGGTCTCACGCACCCAACAAGAGGCTCAGACGCTGCTTCCTGCCGCCCCTGCTGCTGCGGCCACATCCCACACATGTAAAGCACAGCCAGAAGCCACAAATCCCAGTTGCTGCCTAGCTTGACAGCACGTCCCCAGACATGTACCTCCCTCCCATGCACATAAGCATTTTTGGCCATCACCCAGCACAGTTCTGCTTCATGCATCAAAGGAGGTAACTGTTGGGAAGTGTCCCTATCTGCTCAAAGGTCTCTTTGCATTTCCAAGTTGCACCAGCTCAGATACAGTGTGGTTTATTTTAAGCTTTGAAGAAGTCAAGCTAAGAGTAGTTTAAAATAATTTTAACTTTAAAGTGAATTCAGAGCACTTGAAGTTTGGAGCAGTTTTTAAGATGTCATAAGTGAAAATCTGTGCAGCTTTAACAATAGACAAGGTGTTGAGTGAGGAAGCTGCAGTTTGCAGGAGAGTATGAAAATATGGTAGAAACAGCTTTCTGCCAGAGACCAGGGGACAGATGATATCTAGAGCAGGAAAAAATCTCTGGGGTTAGCAGGAAAAAAAATCTGAAAGCGTTCCAAAACATTTCACCAAAGAAAGTCCAAGTGTTAGTGACAGATGTTAATGATGTTGCTTAATGCTTGACTGGCAGGTAGTCAGATACTTGTGAGCTGAGCGTGGCTTAAGAGCTTAGTTGAAAGCAAATAGAATCTTGAAATGAGGCAACACTGGTTCCCGGTTCTGGGAGGAACATGGGAACTGCTGTGAGCTACGAACACACATCTGTTTAGCCCAATATCCTGTCTTCAGCAGTGGCCAGCGGCAGATGCTTTGGAAAAGAAAAGAAATATGGCATGTATGGAACATTCCTTCCCCTCCTGTAATCCCCAAGATCCTGGCAATCAACAGTTTAGGGACTCCCTAATGCCTGACATTGCATCTGGACCGTTGTTTTTAATAGCCACCAATGGACCTATCTTCCATAAATTTGACTAATCCTTTTTTGAACCCATTTATACTTTTGGCCTCTGCAGTATCCTATGGCAATGAACCCTTGGGCTGAATTATGCCGTGTATTAGAAAGAACTCCCTTGTGTCTATTTTGAACCTGATCCTCAGTAATTTCACTGGGTGTCCCAGTTCCTGCACAGTTAAAAATAGTGAATGACTGTCCCTTGTTCAGACTCTTAAGGCTGGCTCATTTTAGAGATCTGCAGTTTCCCTTAACCAAGCAGAAAATGCTTACTCTCTGAAAACTGCTCTGTATCTCTGTCACCCTCTCTGTTACACACTGTTACACCTGTAGGGTCACCCTACAGGATTTAAAATATGAGTACACCACGTTATACTACGTCCAGTATCTTCTGCCTATTTATAACCTCTATATAGTGGACTGTGTTGATATATGTCTAAAAAGAAAAATCCTTCTAAAAACTAATACAATCACCTCTTCTGTTTCTTGTTCCTCTTACAAGAGCTGATATGGTGGGTCCCCAGGGCAGTGGACGGTGACAAAGGGAGGAGTGAAATGATTCGTGTTTCAGGGCATCTCCACCGACTGTCCACAGCATCCCTGCAGGGCTGCAGGGACCACTTCCAGCCAGCCTTCCCCTCTCCCCACCACAGTTTCAGGGCCACCACCATGGTGGTCATTGTAGTGGTGAAGCCAGAGAAGAGCATAGATGTCTCTTGAAAGCTGATTGGACTCCACTAATCTGCCTGTGACGAGCCATCACAGCAGAAGGGTGTGAAGGGTTTTCCAGTAGGATGAGTTCTTCCCCCGCTTCTTTTCTCTGTCTGCAGAGAGACCTTTCACTGCCCTGCAAGGGAAGGGTGAGGGAGAAGCCCTGGCTTTGGAGTCCAGCTGCAGCTACATGAGAAGCAATACTGTTTCCCGTGGCCTCCTTTTTAAAGTATTGTTACAGCTGCTAACTTGTGCTTTTTCCCCGTGAGGAGTCCCTGGTTCCCGTCCTCCCCACAGCACTTTCCACCCTGCAGTGGGAGGCTCCACTGAAGAGCAACCGGGCTGCCCTGAGCATCTCAGCCATGCGAAGAGAAAAACAGACAATTTCCAAGCAGCTCTTGATTTACGAGCACTTACCCAGCTAAGGTGATTAGCCCAAAATATTGACCTAAAGCCGCCAGTGGGAGGCAGCTCCATTGCTGTTGTAATTGGGCTTACCTCATACCCTCAGATCAGTATCTGATTTATCACCACAGCGGTTCTGCCCTAAAGTACTGAGTCTAAATGTTCTCCTGCTTCCCTGGTGGAGAAATCACAGGGAGATAGGTTTAGAGCCAAATTTTCAGAGGCAGCTTCCAAATGTTTTCATCTCTTTCAGCCCTTGAGCTTTTTGGTGCATTACAATTGAAATAGGTGAAAGCTCCAAAATCAGGAAGGCTGCTTCATTAAGCACAGAAAATCTAGGTGCCTGCTGATGGATCAGATCCCTATCCCATTAATATTCCACTCTGCAACCACTGGACACCATCCATGAGCTATCCAAGAGTTCACAGAAAATATCTGCACCATAATCTGAAAAATAGAAAATCATGGCAATGACCTATGGTAGATGCTCCAGTGGCCGTGGTCACTGGGAATAGCTAGTCTAGCTTTGGTGCATTGAACCCCAATTAGGCCACTGGGGTTTAAAAATGCATGTACATGTTTTGCTGAATTGGTGCCACACTGCATAAAAATGACATTTCTGACTCTGAATTTTGAATGTACAAATGCTTTGGCACCAGAAAGGGAGCATGCAAAGAGTTAGAGGCACAAATCTGCAGGGCATATTGAGGCCCTTATGAAATATGGCCCTGGATTTTGGCAGCTGAATTTGACTTCATAGCTAGAGGGTGAAGAAAAATGTATTCAAATTTCTATAGTAAACACATCTAGCAGACCTTAACTTTAGCAGTGAGTCTATTACCACTTGCATTCAAAAATTGCATTTTTAATCTGTTATGTCATTTACTGCTATTTAAAACCTTTTCTGCTCTGTTAAAAAAAGGTGTATTAATATGTACTACAGGGGAACTTGCTCTTGAAATGAATATTTGGTTTTAATCCTTACATTTCTTTGAACAAGTTTGTACATACTTCCTGAGCTCTAAAAAGAAACTATCCTTCACATTTAGCAATGGTGGATTTGAAACAAAAAAGAAATGGTGCATTGCACATGAAAATTGAGCATGGATAATTGTGAAGGGTCTTTTTGACAGTCACTGCACTGTAGCTGGAAGGTCACTGCTAAACTGTGGAGCAATTACAGTCCTCAGAAGAACTGCTTTACTTCTGTTCTACACTGCAGTAACTTAATGAAGTAAAATTGGACCAGTGCCATGACTTTTAAGGATCTGTGTTTTGAAGCCTCCTTCACACCAATTTGCTGTGACATGTTGCACATGTCTCAGAAACACATTCGGAGATAAATCATTAAAATGGCCAGCTATCATTGCACTGTAGCCATGTACTGAGGATGTCCTGCCAACATTCACTGGATTTCCCACCTGCTATGGGAGATGGATGTCAAAGAAGGTGAATGGCCAACAGAGGAATCATTTCAGAGGTTTGCATTCAGCTGTATCCCAGTGGCTGAAAATGCTGTGCTCATACTTTTCTTCCCTGCCTAAACATTGGAGTGATTTCTCGCACGTCGTGGCCAGTCATTGCTGGGTGGTGGGAAGTGGTGCCACGCTCACAGTTTGCAGCGGCGGTTTTTCACTGTGACTGGAAAGAGACTGGGAAGATCCTTCACTCACACACTTCAATCTGAATGTCCTGTTTGGTTCGAAGCTGTTTACGTGGCACATTTCCTACATAATGAATAGCAAATGCTGACCAAGGGGATTAGCCTGCTGACCCCTCAAACTATCAGTGGTACATCACTGTGCTCTTTTATTATTACCTTCCATCTGTATTTGTGTAGCTAAATTTTAGCAGCAAGGTTGCCCGCAGGAAGATGTTCTGCACACAAGTGCTGCGGTCATCACTGTTTTAACCCCCTCGCAGCTTTTATTCACAGTCCGGTTTCTATTGTGAAGCCCTCCTTGTTGCAGAAAGTCTGCATGACACTGAAGACCTGCTCATCTGCTGTTCACAGCTGGGCTGGGACCCAAAATAAGAAGCTATTTGCAAAATGAGAAACATTTGGAAAGTTAGTAGCACCGTGAATTAGTCTAGGTTTAGACAAATTTCCTCCAAACTCGCAAACACTATATTGGATTGAGAATTAGTTGCTGGTAGAAATCTTCTGGAGAGAGGGAGACTCCGGCTTTCTTCCTATTGCTGATTTCTTCTCTTGAGATGAAGCACTTGAGATTTTTTTATATCTTCCAGGTTCAGAGCTATGAACACTTAAAAAAACAAGCACGGTTTTGTTGGTTCTTGCTGTTTCTTTGCTGACAAACAAGGAAGAAAAAACCTTAGGAAAGGCTGCAGCACTACGACTGATTCCATGAAAGCTCATGTTTGTGCATTAAATCACCACCTGACCTCCGGGACTGCCTGCTGACCATCAGCATCCTAAGCAAGGAAAACACAAATGCACAAATTACAAATACAATAATCATAACCTTGGAAAACACTGATTTTCCTTATCTGCTGGCAAATAAATGCTTAAAGACAGAATTAAATCTTTAAATATAATTTCGTAAACTTAGGCTTTTCAAACACTCATTCTTGCAGAATGGTCATCACCTTTCTGGGAATTCAGAATGGCATTTCTGGGAGCCTTTATTTTACCTTTCTACCCACTAAAGTCTTGGTATTGCAAGCTGATTCCCACTCTGCACCACACCGTAACTTAAAGAGTGGCTCAAAACAAACAGCAGTAGATCAATTTACATGCCTGGATACTACTGAAATTGCAAGGCCTTTGTTCTCAAGTTAGTTTTTATTTCTAAAAAACATACCTTTTTAGGATAGCATTTTAAGGAACTGCTTTAAGTCACATTTTACTTATCTCATACCCTAACTCATATCTTTTCCTTTAAAAATTGAACTGTTGCCAAATCACAAAAAATCCTCATTTTCTGATTCCCATAAATGCACCTTTTCAGCCTATTCCAGTTGCTGTTAAGAAAATGGATGAGGAGGGGGAATTCTGCTTGAATTCCTGGGCAGGTTGCAGGTGCATTTGTTTGTATTAAGAAGAACGTCTAACAGAATCCTCCTTTGTGACACACTATAGCAACTTTTCAATTTTCTCTCATTAGCTGGTGGTACTTCCTCCTCAATAAGGTACTATTGTGCTGCCTCTAACCTGATCTGGGAAACACTGTGGAGCTGTCAACTCATCAACCCTAGAAAATGGATAGTTAATCTTTTCAGGTGACTTGTTTCATTTCCTGTAGCTCATGTAAAATCCAAATATTTAGCTGCTGCAAACAGTGAGTTCTTCACCTGGGTTTCACTGATAAAGCAACAAAGATTATTATTTCTAAATTTTTTTCTCTCTTTTTTCTTTTCTGCAGTTTGAAAATTAATGCCTCTGGGCGAATAGAGCCTCATTTCTAAAGTCACAATAGGGCACTTTATTAAGATGTCGTATAATTACATTTTCTGAGGTTTTTAGTTGTGTTTGCATGGGGTTTAAAAATTCATCTTCACCTTCCATTTTCTCTGGTACTCTCAGATTTTTGGTTCCCATCCATTGGATATGATGCACAGACAGCATTAGACTACTCAGTCTTTCACTGACCTAACCGTGGGGATGGAGGATGCTTCGTGCAGGATCAGACTCCCATAATTTCAAAACTTGGGGTGTTTTTTCAAGGTCAGTCAGAATCCCACTGTCAAAAAGTCTCCATTGCCATAGCTTATTTGCTTATTCTCTTCACCTGTTTTAAGATTGTCTTCTGTGCTTTGATATCACCTTCCTGACAATCCTACACTAGTTGAGAAAAGATAGACTGCGATGAATAAGAAGCAAACGAGGCATTTCCATTTCAGTAGAAATAAAGCATAAATCACCTACAATAAAACAAGTGGCATTGGCAGCCAGCTCTTATAAACTCCACGGTGAGGCCCAGCATCATAGGAAAGGGTAAAGTAAAAGGATTTTTGCTAGGGTGATATAACACATAATTAAACCATTTTGTATTATAAGAGCATTAGAATAAAACGGGCAAAGCCTCTGTCTCTGAAAGTAATACAGATGTGTGTGGCTGTTTGTTCTTCTTTGTTTACTTTGGGATTTCGGTGGGCCTTTTCAGAGGCTGGTCTTTCTAGCCAGAGCCTTTGGGGTGCTCAGTGCCCTTTGCACCTTGGTGGAGACCCACTGAAACCTGCAGGCTCAGGAAGTACAGGGGGGACACAGCAAGACAGGGGTTCTGAGAAGCAAAAAGCTGGTGAGGTCCATGGCAGTGTCTAAAGCTGAGTCCTGAATAAATGCCTGAGAGCTGCCCTCTTTATGGATTGGGTGTTTAAAACAACAAAAACTAGATTCTTAAGAAAGAGAAAAGAAAGATCCTGTATTGCAGAGAAACACTCAGTCCGCTGGTTTACCTGTTGGAGCAGGGACAGATTCCACCTCAGAGCTGGTGGAAAGCAGAGTCAGAGGCAAAGAAGAAGGTTGCCTCTGAAAAGGGTTGCTCTATTCTTTGCTTTAAAAAAAAAAAATTTCTTGGAAGATGTGGCATGAAATCAAGCTGCACAGTCTTATGTGGTGCCAGTGACAAGGGAGGTTTCCCCTATGGACTAGAAAGCACAATTAGGCAGTGTTTTTGGAAACCTGCAGCAGAGCAAAAATTCCTGAAATTTTTAAGTGGAGGTACCTGCAGTGCATTCATTTCACATCCCAGTACACATCTCTGATTTCTAGGCTACTCCTCTGAAAAGTGGGTTATTGTTCAGAAATTTAGTGTGCAAAAGAGGACAATAGAGAAGGGAAAAGAAGCAGAAGAGAGAGGGAATTTAGGAAGAAAGCAGGAAAAAGAGAACACAGGATAAAATTTAAAGGGGTAACTATGGGGTAATAAAACAGATTTACCCCAGGTCAAGAAAGCAATTTTTTCTCCCCTCAGAGTGACTATCACACTAAAATGTTATCAGACAGAACTACACGCTCCCTAGGTTTGGGCTGTAAATTAGCGTCTGAACAGTCTGGTGAGAGTGGGCTTGGTTCCTTCTGAGCTCACTCTGACAGCCCTCCCGTGCTATAATATATTAATATAGTCTTGATAGCCTGGAGATATAACTGTGACGGCACAAAACTTGATGTGCCCCCAGTGAGCTCTTAATCCTTCTGTTTCACGGTGTTCTCACTGCTCAAAAGCATTGCAGTTTACAGTGCAAAAAACTCCCAGCACATTAATTTTACAATGCTGAATACCAAAGGAAGCATGATAGGTAACATTTACATTTTGTACCAAATAAATTTCCAGTAACAAATATTATTACAACAAATACCAAAGGAACTTAGAATTGCTAAGTTATTTTGGAATTGCTTTTCCATTGACTTTTGGAGCACCCCATAATCCTTCCCTATATATCAGTTCAGAAACACTGAAGCTTCCTTTATCACAACCAGCTGACCCAATCTCAGCTGTTCTTTGAAAATAAAAACACATGTTTTCTTAGTTACTCCATGTGGAGATCCATTTAGTCCCTCTCCTCCGATAGCTTTGGATGCCAAAACTTGCAGTTTTATGAAACAGCAGTAGCTGCTCCATATTTGGACTTGAACCTGGCTTCCAGGCAGGATCCCCAGTTTCATCTCTATGCCTCAAACAATTGCCCCAAATAAGCCCTATCTTGTGAAGTTTTGTCTTCTTCGCCTTACCCTATGGCAGAGTTTTTCCCCCTGGACACCTGATTGATCAGAGCTGAACACATGGTGTGTCAAAACATTCCACCCTTCACTTCTGGAACTCTTTCCTAACTTTTTTTGGCTTGTCATACCTTCAAAATGACTTGGCCTATAAGCGTTGAATATGTTTTGTTTTGTTAGCCTCACTAAGAAGAGGCTGTGTTTGGGCAGGTTGTATTTAATGTAAACATTCACAAAAATAAACTGACCTTTTGCTGACTCCAGGCTTTGGTGCAGCAATGACTTAGATGAATAAGAGGTAGAAAAACATGGTTTTGCAGGTAGGAGAAAGGAATACGACAGGCTACTGACCTGGGAAGTGCATGAGGCTGTGGGTTGATGAGCTGGGCAATGGTGGAGGAAGGAGGCAGGAAGGCTGCCTGGCCACAGGCAGGGAGGAAGGTGAGAAGAAGGCTTAGCACAAAATACTGCTATTTCAGTACAGCTATCTGAGTGCATGAGAGTGGAGCACATACAGCATGTAGTGACAGGGAACACCACCACTTCTACCCCTTATAACCTCTCAGGAGGTCATGAGATGAGCTGGTCAGACAACATGGACTGAAGGAGTGAGTTGAAGATTCACCAGTCACTCTCCATCACTCTGTTACCACCAAGACGATGCACACCTTGCCATCGAGTGTGGAGGAAATCAACTAGTAACAAATGGACTACAACTGCCTGAGACTGAAGCAGCACAGAAACAAAGCTGAAGGGGAAAGAAAACCACACAGCAGGCCTGGTGAGAACACATTTCCCTTCCCGTCTATAAAACTTGAATAATTTGGGTTTCCTCTCAGGTGTTAAACTCTTTCAGTGCAGCACTAATACTGTTTAAATCTCTGCTTTGCTGGAAGACCTCATCCCAACTTGCTGAGTGCTGAGATTTCAGATATTCCTACCTTCTTCAATGGGCTGCAACAACAGTCAGGAAGATATTGATGCTTAGGGAAGTCCAGGCACACCTCCTCCGGGCAACCCCTGCTAGCACCAGTGTGTCAGCTCAGCCCTCCTGCTTCTCATAGAGTTGCAAATCAAAGCTCATCAGGGTCTTGTGACTTTGTTGTCAGTGAATGCCATGGCCTCCGCCACGTTCTACAGAATCTGCAAAGGATGAATTGCAGCAGCCAGACTGACACAGCAGCCTCGTGCCTGTGGTGCAGTGACACACTCAAACACAAGGCTAAAGCAGAGCAGGGCAGGAGATCATAGTAAAAGTCTTTGGTTCAACTTTCAAACTTCAGCCCATCAGGCCTTTCCTGGCTTCCCGGGTCTTGGCTCTGGCTCACCCCACTGCAGCAGCCACGCAGCCCCTCTTGCTCAGCAGCGGGGGATGCTGTGGTTTTAGGAGAAAGAGAGAGGGAAGGAGGCAAAGAGGAGAGATCATGAGAGACCGCTGGGAACTGGTGCAGTCTGGAAAGGGTTTTTTGCAGGTATAGTATTTTGGCACAGATTTCACAAGGCAGGGTTTGGGTATTTCTCTAGTGGTATAACTGTGCAACAGCTCACCCGCTTCATGGGGACATTGGAAGTGTAGCAGAAGATTGTGTCAATGACCTTGTTTGACCTCTTTGCACATATTCACAGCCCCCGCATCTGTGATGCAAAGGCATAATGTCCTTTAAAACAAGCTATTTGCAGATACAGGCAAATCTCATTCAGTGCTTGTTGTTTGCTTTTTCTGCCTTTACCTTAAAGCTATCTGCATGATTCTTGGAAGTCCCAAAAGATCTCTTCTGCTGCAGAAATGGTAATGTGATTATAAAAAGATTTGCAAGATGAAGAATATGAGAAAATGAATTGTCCTTATATGGCACCTTGGGACTGAAGGATGCTGACAGCTGTCCACCTTGAACTGTTCTCCTGGCAGTGGTGCAATGATATGATAAATTTAGTTTAAGGATAACTGGGAATTCTGAAGCTAAGCATTCTTTATCTGAAAATGCCAATTCATCAAAACTAAAACAATGCATGGGAAATGTCTGTAATGTTTTATAGCAGAACAAATTTTTAATTGTTTTTTAAATGATCTAAATGTTTCATTTTGACATTTTAAAGCAAAAAATACCATTCTCGTGTTTGAAACAAACTTTTATTTCAAAGTATTACCTGTAGCGATAGCTGTGCATACTGCTTGTTAAATGGGCTCAACAAAAAATGGAAATATTGTGAAATTACTAAAGAAAATACCAAACCTATAAACAGTTTATAAAGTTTCTTTGAGTAGTCTTTGCAAAGTTCCAGTTCATGAAGTTTTTTGAGATCATGATTATTCTTCCCACAGTGAAAGGAACTGTGAATGAAAAACTCAAAGACATCCATATGTGAAGAAACTATTTCCCACTATCTTTGAGAATGTCTGGGAAACATAAGGAAACCACTGACAATTAGTGGCCACGTAAAATAGTTTGCTCTTCCGCTTTGTAATCATAAAATGCATTCATCTGGCAGCACTGGTTTTGAAGAAACTGGTTTAATGGATCCACGCGTGGCAGATGTTACATTTGCTACAGTAACTGTAAATTCATTCTAGGAATTTGCAGCACCTTCCCAGACAATGCATGTGAGGGTGCAATCCCTTTTCACAGAGACCGCTATTAAAGAAAAGGAACACAACTGAAAAAATAACCAAAGAAACAAATCAGCAACCCTCCTCGCTGCAACGCACAACACCAAACCTGCCTTCCACTGGTCTATGGTTCCCACTCAATATTCTCCAGTTCCCAGGGTCAAAACCGACCATAGTAGTTCAAATAAATTAGTTGCAAATAAATACCTTGTTCTCCCATCTAGGTTTTCAGGGAACTAAAACACTGGGCAGACTAACGTGTATTTTCAATAAAAACTTAAGGTTTATAGCTTCTCTTTGCTCAAGTTGGCTATGAGTTGTGATATAACACAGTTAACTCAGTATCTTTTACACTGTCTTTTAAGGTTTTCATATCAAGCTTTCATAATCAACTAAAATGCTGCAGCAATATGGACAGTTTCTGGACACCAGTACTTCCCCATCCTCTCTTCTTGTCTTATTTGCCAGATAAGTATTTGCTTGCTCTTTGGAGTCTGAAAACTAGCACTTTTCATACTGTCCTCCATGCCCATGTGAAATGGATGGTAAATCTTTCATTTCTTCTTGCCTTTGTAAGTTCCACCTCAGCAGTGACGTTTTTTGGCTGTAAATGCGCATCTTTTTTGGCTGCCTGGTTTAGCTTTTCCTGTATTTACCAGGTGATACCCTAGAAGGACTCCTACTGAGCGCTTGACAAGGTGTTGTTTCGTTTCACCTTTCTCACAGGTACTTTGACCCTGCTGGTCTCTGGCACGATGGGGCTCAGACTTGCACTGACTCAGAATCCGCAGTTTGTGTTTGCCTACGGTGGGAAAAACTAAGGTGGCTTAAATCTAAGGGCTTCAGTATGAAATGTTATGTAAAATGATGATAAAAGCATACCTTAATCTTCCTGGCTTAAAGGTTCCTTAAAATATATAGTTCTTTGGGTTTTTTCTACTCTTTTGAGGATAACATGATGTTCGTAATAGTTGCCAACCTGACAAGTGTTCCCTTCCTTTTTTCTGATATTGTGCTTCAGGTTCCTGGGGAGTGAAGGATTGTCTCTTGTGGCCTTCTGAAGGTGATGTCACTCAGGCTTAATTTTATATTTCAAATGCTAATTATGAAGTAGTGACTGAATCCCACCATCCTGTGACTCCATTACGGGGAAATTGTGACATACAAACTTTCTGACACACTCACTGTGTGTCTCCTCTATCCCAACACAAACCTATGCCATAGGTTTGTCTATGGAATATGGGCAGATAAATGGGATGGGACTTTGGAGATAAAATAACAGCAGAAAACATCAGAAAGGAAGCTAATCTGAAGAGAAGAAGGTGGAAGGTGAGAAGAAGAAAATTGAAGTGGCTATGTAAGACTGAAACTAATAGAAGCCATGGGCAGTCCCAAGTCCAATGTAAATCACCTGTTTCCATAACAGTCCAAAACCAGTGCTTTTGTTTTTCTGCTTGAAACCTGAAAGCGAGAAACACTTTGAGAGCTGTGGCTTAGGGTCACTTGTACATGGGAAATCAATAGTGTGGCAGGGCCTGACTGTCAAAATTGAAAATAATTAATTAATTGGGTGTCATTCATTTTATGTATGTTTCAGATGCAAATTCCCAAATGAACTTGACTGTAAGAAAGCAAGATCTGAATTTTTCCAAATCATCTCTTTTCATGGTCTACTACATGGAAGAATATTACCCATCAGACACAAATTCTAGCTGTAGATAGAAACAGTACACCACAAGCTATAGGTGCTTCTGGAAACACAGATTTCAGATGGTGTCTGAACGAACCGCAGAAGTGGGGTGTGCAGAGATTGCCAGAATATTCACCCCCGCTTCTTTTTGCATTGATCAAATAAGGAAGGGAAAGTGCTGATTCCTGGAAATAAAAAGGGGTGCCGCAGAGTTTACTCTGCCTGATGGATCAGATGATGGAGCAGGAGAGGAAGATGATGTAAGTACAGACCCTGTGTGGGATCGTGTGTGTGCCTGAGCGTGCTGGAGGGGGCGGAGGTGGGCTGAGGGACTGACTCGGTTCTGCTAGTCTGGCAGAGACTTTCCTTGTCTGATACTGTCTGACTATAACTAACAAATCCCCTTGCTTTGATCTTGTGGCAGTGGAAATCCGGCTAATGCTGCCGTTTTGAAAGCTTGTGGGTTCCTTTCATTATTTCATTACCTACCCTGAGTAAAAGAAACAATGTGGTTTGTTTTAAATTAATGGCTGTCTATTCATTACTGTAGGGACTCTGAATATTTTCCTCTTCTGGTTCTCTGTAAGGTCAGCCCCTGACTATTGTTCAAGTTTGGTGGGTTTCATTCAACTTCTGAGACTCAGAGGTAAAAGGAATGTCCTCCTGTAACCACACCATAAATAACTTTCATGGTGGTGGCCAGTCTGAAGTGAGTCTCAGGAGGACTACAAAGATGTCGTGAGGTTATGCAGGGAGAAAATTAGAAGGGCCCAAGCCCAACTAGAACTTAATCTGGCTACTGCCCTTAAAGACAATAAAAAATGTTTCTATAAATACATCAGCAATAAAAGGAAAACTAAGCAGAATCTCCATCCTTTATTGGAAGTGGGAGGAAACATAGTGTCAAAGGATGAGGAAAAGGCTGAGGTACTTAATGCTTTCTTTGCCTCAGTCTTTAACAGGAAGACCAGCTGTTCTCTAGATATCCAGGCCCCTGAGCTGGAAGACAGGGATGGGGAGCAGAAAGAAGCCCCCATAATCCAAGGGGAAATGGTTAGCGACCTGCTACACCACTTACACACACACAAGTCTATGGGGCTGAATGGGACCCACCCAAGGGTACTGGGGGAGCTGGGAAGTGCTCACCAAGCCACTTTCCATCATTTATCAGCAGTCCTGGCTAATGGGGGAGGTCCCAGTTGACTGGAGGTTAGCAAATGTGATGCCCATTAACAGGGAGGGCTGGAAGGAGGATCCTGGGAACTACAGGCCTGTCAGTCTACCTTGGTGCCGGGGAAGGTTATGGAGCAGATCATCTTAGAGTACTGAGCGAGCTGGTGAAGGAGCTTGCCAAGCCACTCTCCCTCATTTATCAGCGGTCCTGGTTAACAAGGGAGGTCCCGGATGACTGGAGGCTTGACAATGTGAGACCCATCTACAAGAAGGGCTAGAGGGAGGATCCRGGGAACTACAGGCCTGTCATTCTGACCTTGGTACCGGGGAAGGTTATGGAGCGGTTCATCTTGAGGGCGCTCACAAGGCAGGTGCAGGAGAACCAGGGGATCGGGCCCAGCCGGCATGGGTTCATGAAAGGCAGGTCCTGCTTGACCAACCTGATCTCCTTCTACGACCAGGTGACCCGCCTAGTGGATGAGGGGAAGGCTGTGGATGTGGTCTACCTGGACTTTAGTAAAGCCTTTGACACTGTCTCCCACAGCATTCTCCTGGAGAAGCTGGTGGCTCATGACTTGGACGGGTGTACTCTTCGCTGGGTAAAAAACTGGCTGGACGGCCGAACCCAGAGAGTTGTGGTGAACGGAGTTAAATCCAGTTGGCGGCCGGTCATGAGCGGTGTTCCCCAGGGCTCAGTTTTGGGGCCCGTCTTGTTTAGTATCTTTATCAATGATCAGGACGAGGGGATCGAGAGCACCCTCAGTAAGTTCGCAGACGACACCAAGTTGGGTGGGAGTGTTGATCTGCCTGAGGGTAGGAAGGCTCTGCAGAGGGATCTGGACAGGCTGGATCGATGGGCTGAGGCCAATTGTATGAGGTTCAACAAGACCAAGTGCCGGGTCCTGCACTTGGGTCACAACAACCCCAGGCAATGCTACAGGCTTGGGGAAGAGCATCTGGAAAGCTGCCCGGTGGAAAAGGACCTGGGGGTGCTGGTGGACAGCCAGCTGAACATGAGCCGGCAGTGTGCCCAGGTGGCCAAGAAGGCCAATGGCTTGTATCAGAAATAGTGTGGCCAGAAGGAGTAGGGAAGTGATCGTGCCCCTGTACTTGGCACTGGTGAGGCCGCACCTCGAATACTGTGTTCAGTTTTGGGCCCCTCACTACAAGAAGGACATTGAGGTGCTGGAGCGTGTCCAGAGAAGGGCRACGARGCTGGTGAAGGGTCTAGAGAACAGGTCTTATGAGGAGCGGCTGAGGGAACTGGGGTTGTTTAGCCTGGAGAAGAGGAGGCTGAGGGGAGACCTTATCGCTCTCTACAACTATCTGGAAGGAGGTTGTAGCGAGGCGGGTGTTGGTCTCTTCTCCCAAGTAACAAATGATAGGACAAAAGGAAATGGCCTCACGCTGCACCACGGGAGGTTTAGATTGGATATTAGGAAAAATTTCTTCACTGAAAGGGTTGTCAAGCATTGGAACAGGCTGCCCAGGGAAGTGGTGGAGTCACCATCCCTGGAGGTATTTAAAAAAGACGTGTAGATGTGGTGCTTGGGACATGGTTTAGTGGTGGTCTTGGCAGTGCTAGGTTGGACTTGATGATCTTAAAGGCCTTTTCCAACCTTAATGATTCTGTGATTCTATGACTTTATGAATAACTGGTCTCGGGAAGGAGGTCTTGGTAAGAAACACCTGAAACACCTCAATATCGATCTCAGCAGCAAAGCCCAAGTCCCCAGGAGCACAGGCACCAAGACAAGGGACTGATCTCCATGGGACACTGTAACAAACAGCACCAGAGACACAGGGGGAGTAAATCTGTTATGACTTTACTCCCACCTCATCTGTACCATCCCATACTACTATTGCCATTAACCTTTTTACATCCTCCAACTTCTTCCTCAGATATTTCAGCTACTCCTCTTTCCTCTGTCCTAGATTATTTTTTAAACTCTTTGGAGCAGGGGTGATTTTTGCTCATTGCTTTTTTCCTTGCTCTTCATTTGGGCTTGACATTGCTGTCATAAAAATATTTTAAAAAATAATACAAATGGAATGCAATTTACTTGGTGCCTTTCATGAATGATAAATCATTAAAAATAAATGCTAATTTGGGGAATACCTTTAGCTGAGAGCATTATGTTTTCTCGAGTGTTAATATATTTTGTTTGTTATATCATCGCATTAGCTGAACTATTAAATTTGTTGTGCAGAAAGTTGTGCTGAAAAAAAAATGGGTTTCTGACTCATGGGAAATCTAATTTAAAAAAAAAATGTTTGGTCCAAACTGGAACAAACCCCACCTTTTCTTCCCTCTTTCTCTCTTTCTCTCTCTCTCTCTGTTGCATTCTCTCACAGCTCTCCTGAGCCAGAGCTCTCTGGACCATAACTCCAGCCAAAGCCCTGGGGTCCCCCTGGATTTCTGGTTCTTTCTGTAGAGGCAGAACATGAGACCTGGTGACCTGAATGCAGGTTCCCAAGTCCACAAAAGAGCGTCCTGAATTTCTGGAGTCCCAAAGCCTCCCGGATGGATCTGGGTGTGGGACCACTGCCCCCATCATAATGTTATCGCTTATTGGCTTGAAGACATTTCCTGAATGGAGTGGGGTACCGTCATCTTCCCATCCTGTCCACGTGTCCTGCAATGGGACTGTGCAGCTCCTGGATGCAGGAGCAGGGAGCCATGAGGATTTCAAAGGAGCTGAACTGAGCTGTGGGCAACTTCAGAGACCACTGGGTGCCCACACATCTCTGGTTGAGTCTGGCCGCTCGGAAGTGTGTCCATGAGAAGTGCTCATGCAACCCAGTGTCTGCATCATCAGGAACAGTCTCTGACACACACAATAATAATGCTGTACAGCTCTGATGGTCAACGGAAATAAAGAGAGCGAGGTTGGTATAGTAAGGGAATAAGCTTTTCTTACACACACTTGCTGGTCCAGTTTGGATGAGCGGTCAGGATTTCAGGCATGTGAGTCCTTCTGCAAATGCAAAAGATGCTGAAATGTAACTTCTGGCATTTCCCAGCTTTCCTTCATTGCCTTCATGGCTTCAGGGTTGTCACCTTTGTGTTAATTCTCTACCTAGTATTTGCACTTCAGGTTTTCCTGTTTTCTGGGAACACCAAAGGCCACAGCTCAGCAAAAGTGGTGGGTATGGAGTGGTTCAGATATGCACGTGAAGCTTTCAGAAATGGATTAAGGAGATCTGCTTTTTCTCATATTCCAAATGCTTATGGAGATATTTACATTTTACATTTTTCTTTTTCTGCACAAACAGAAAGGTCATTCTGTACTTGTGGGCAGGAGCCTGGAAGCTGAGGAGAAGCCCTGGACGGAGCACCAGGACACCCCATGGAGCACACAGCCGGAGCATCTCTAGGGGCTGGAGGGTTTTCATTGTTAGCTTGTCTCCCTCAGTGGAAAGAAAATGAAGCATCTGAATTTTGGGACTGAAAATAAAAGTGTCATAAAGTGTTACCATTGAGAAGGCAGGCTCAGCCAGGTTTTTCAAAACTTCCCATATCTTCCCTGCCTTTTGACAGCTTCTCAGATAACTCACATGGTGAGGCAGACATGTTGCTGCAGCAAGCACCAGGTGGAAAAAATCAAAGTAACAGCCTGTTGCAAGGCTCTTGTTATCATGGCAAGTTTCATATTGACACCTGGTGTGCAGACACCCGGGCCTCCACATGCACGCACCCAGCCCGGCTTTTAAAGAGCTATTCGGCTATTCGCCATTGCCTCTGTGCTCCAGAAATCACTCCTGCCTGTAATCATTTTGTTTCATTCAACAGCAAAAACACAAGGAGCAAAAGAGGTTTCTTAAATGCCAGGGTTATTGGCTAATTTTTCTGCCTAAAATACTTAGTGGGAAACAGTGCATTAAAGGTTTGCTTGTGAAGCTCTCACTTGGGCTGATAAGCAGTTATTCCCATTAGAAGCACAGCTGGAGCCAACGGCAGGGTGTGTAGGAGTGACTGCTCACCAGGGTGTGCTTGTGGCTCACAGTTTGGCAAAACGAGCACCTGCGCATCCTCCTGAGGTCCTGTGGAGTGAGCGGTGGTGCCCTGAAAGCTGGGCCCAAGGTTGGAGTCCTGCCTGGTCCAAAGAGCAACTGGTGATGCAACTCCGTTCAGCACATTAACATAAGTTATTTCCTTCTGAATATCTGTATTTGTCAAAATAGCAAACTTGGGCTCCATCACTGTAAAAATAAGGCTTTGATGCATTGTGTCTCTTTGCCAGACATTTAACAGTAATCTAAATAAACAGCTTCATTTGGAGGTTCACAGAATATGTGTCAAAACTCATATTTTAAGAGGAAAAACATTCTTAGGATTTCATTGCTGCCATAATTCCTGAGCTGCCAAGGTAGGGTGTCTCATTTTTAGGTGTTTTAAAAACTGATTTGGTTAAAAAATCTTCAGCCATTGTCCTAAACAGATGACAGGTTCCCACCAGCCCTCCCTGTGCCAGCTGGCTCATGTATTCACAGACTCTCTTGGCAAATGGTCAAATACAACACACATTTTAAGCAGCTGGATTAACCTAGAGATTCTTACCAGAACCTTTTCATCTGTTTTTCAGAGACAGACCACTGCCATTTGATTACACTTTAATTGAATGAAAAAACAAGTCAATACCTAATTAATTGGGGTTACACAAGAATGGCAATGCACAGCCCTGGATTCTGAAACACAGCATTCAAAGGAGAGCCTTGCTAATTTTAGCTACATTTGGAATCTATTAGTAATTTTTTTTTGCTTTTTTTCCCCCTTCCCTTCCCTTCCCTTCCCTTCCCTTCCCTTCCCTTCCCTTCCCTTCCCTTCCCTTCCTCTTCCTTTCTCTTCCTCTTCCTTTCCCTTCCCTTCCCTTCCCTTCCCTTCCCTTCCCTTCTTCTCCCTTCCCTTCTGTTATAACTTCACATGGTAAATAGACCTCTACGACATCAGTTTTTTGCTTTGATAAGTTCTGTTATAAAAGAAAAGTTGCTGCCTTATCTGCTGTAGAGATGCCTGTTAAAGGATGCTGGTGTTCTTGCAGTTTTACATCATTTAGACTGCTGTTCACTTTTATTTTTTATCTCAGAGTATAATCAAAACAGCAGTAGTCTTACTTAAAATTTCACAGTCTACATCATGATAGTGTTTGCAGTGTTTTAAATGAGGACCACATGTTTCTCCCAAACCTATTTAACAGTGGTATCCAGATGTTGAAAACAATTGTGGAGGGCAGCTCTACTTATGTATCCTAATAATTAACTATATAACACTTATTAGAGACACCACCACCCATGCAAAACTTTGCCGCCACCAAAAAGGAACACAGGGAGGCAAAAGTTTTTCGTAAGACCTCAGTGTCACACTTCCCATCCATATCACTGCCTTCCCTACTACAGGAGCCCAACAATATGCCACATCCTATATAACTCTCAAGACATTGAAGTGTAAAGAATTTATGAAGAGAAAGGAGTTTATTTCTTTGCCATATTGTGTTTATACAGACCAGATGAATGATGTAATAATTCATTTTATTGCATCAGAACAGATCATCCTGTTTTGTTCTGATTTGCATCCAAACTCACAGCTGAAGGTACTCTTGATTATCATTGGCAGCTGGATCGTATCTGTTGACATGATTCAAATGCCATGAGGTTAATAATGAACTCTTTAATCTTTTAACATTTATGCTGTCTGAACTATGTGAAACAGACAAAACCAAATAGGCAAATAAAGTCTCCTAAAATGGATGAGAAAGTGAACACATGCAAATTGAGCATGTTTTTCCCCAATCTATTTACATTTGTTTCTGTATCATTCAAAATATGAGTATATATATTTTTTAAGTTAATGGTGAATGGTGTCCTGCTTTCCTCACAGAACCTTCACATTTTTCCAGTAAGCTTGCATCCTGTCGGAACATCCCTAGACGGCCAGGTTTTGTGGCTGAAAATACCTGCAACCACATATTTTTGAGATAAAGTCTCTCATTTATCCACTACTAAGTCTGAAAACAACACTTAGGAAAGTGAGGTAATAAAGAGAAACTTGATCAGAGCAGCACGATTCAACGCCTAATTCATTTTTGAACAAAAACCCCTAACAGAGAAAATTTTGCACAGGTACACAAACACAGTTTATCCCTTGTGGTGGTGTGTCTTTGCTCCCACTCTCGTGAGAGTAAAAAGAAGGATTCCCATATGGGTAGACATTGAAGTAGGAGCCAAGATGTTGGATGAAATTCTCTGAAATCTCTCTGAAATTCAGACTGAACCCTATGGTGTTTGGGTTGACACTTGCTGCAGCTTTGTTCCATGATGAAAGGCTGTACTTTTATTTTCCTTGCAAGGGCCCTAAAAGATTTCTGATCATCAGAAGTGACTTGAACCAGAAAGCAGGCTGAAATTACCTTTTCTTGGTGATAATAATGTGCATCCCAGAAGGAGGAACAAGACAAGGAGTTTTGAATGATGGGCCACGAAACATGGAGGTGGGGATGTGCATGTCTGAGCAGACGAAGGAGGAGAAAGAGGGAAGATGAGCAGACTGTGCTGGGAAGGGAAGCAGAGGTGAAATGGCTCCCCAAGGAGAGGGACAGCTTGGCAGAGGAAGGTGTTTTTGGTGAATCTCATGCAGCTGGTGCGAGAGCCGGCTGTGAGATTAACTGGTCTGAGCTCTCCCAGACCTGATGGAAGAGCCTCCAGTTCACCTCTTGTGGTACAGCCCTTTCTGGTTCACTGTAACAGGCAGTCAAAGCACAGGCTAGCTCGTAAGAAAGAATTTGCCTTGTTTTAGTTGTAATAACCTAGCTTCCTGTGAAAATGATGTGAAGAAAATATCAACCACATAAACAGATTTAAAGATTTCAAAGCGGTATCAAACCAAGTGCGTTCCCCTTTAACAGTGAGCCTCACTTTGCTGTTTCATATATATACAGTTGTAGCATTGGTAGAAGACTTCAGAGCATGCTAATATTTGTAGAGTGTCACATCTTCAGTGAAAGATGCAATATGTTTATTTGTTTAAATGAGAGCGTAGGTTCAGTGTTGATGATGGGACATGAGGCACTTGGAAAAACTCAAGCAGGAATAGTTTGATGTTGCTCAGTCTAAATAAAGGGGACACAGGCTTTCTTTGCCTGCACACCTCAGCTGTGACATGAAGGTGACCAGACCACCCTCTAGTGGGATGAGACTGCATTTCAGCTTGTAGTGTGTTACTGCTTTAACTATGAAACCATGTTTCTGTTTCCTTTTGCCTTGGAGATCTTTTCAGATGAAAGGTAAGATCAGATGTGTATCTGTGCAAGCAGTGTGGGAGGGCTCCTATCCTAAAGGCTCTTCAAACTTCCCCTGCTCAAAGGGTTTCTGAGTCAGAGCAGTGGGACTTGGTGTCCTGATACTGAAAAACGGAGCTGCCTCTCCCATGTCTTTGGTTCTGAAATATTAAAATAAATGTATCTGTTTCTTCTTGTTCCTTTCATCACAGCATCAGGTCTAATTGACGCATGCAAAATAACAGTAAGGAATTGCTAGACTATGGGGGGAAGGAAAGAGCTTCAGAAAGGAAAATCTGTAAGAGGCTGGGAACTGAGCAGCTGAAGAACTAGGAAAAGGCTTTCCTAATCAGAGCTGGTCACATTAAAAAAAATAAATCTATTTGTGAAAGAAATATTTCAACAACTGAGTGTAGGGGAAAAAATACCATGAATGATTTATCTCACAATTATTATTTGGTACTGCCAGAGCTTTTTAATTTAAGAAAAATGCAGGGTAAAACTCCAGTTGACACACCTTGGAAAACTCCTCTGCCCGGACATGAGAAGCAGCCATCGGTCCTGGCATCGGGTGCACCTTAAGCACCAGTACATGCAGAAGGGAGAAGGCACGCAGCACCACAAAGGGGGACAGGAGAGCCTTCCAGCAGGGCTCCTGATGTCTCATCCTCCCTGGAGACATACATGAAAGCCGCCACATGGCATTTGTAGGCCCATGTTTCAGCCACAGCTGTCTGGCAAGGCCAAGCATTGGCACACAGGGTCTGGGAGCGGAGAAAAACAGGGGTATGGGTGGAACAGCACCTTTGCTCCAGGAGGAACATGAAGGTCTGTCATGGAGAGGTCTTGACTGCAGTTTCCAGTTCACTTAGCCAGGACTTACTGCTCTCCTTCCACTAAATCTTCTCCTAGGCCATAAGCTCTCAGGAAAAGAGACTATGTCTTCATCTGCATATGGAAAATATCAGGTTTGTTTTCAACACCGTTACAGCCTGAATAAACTGAAGTATTAGGTATAATAGTAAACATGTGTTGTCCCTGCCCCATGCCCATGGTGTTCCCTAGTTGAGGAACAGCCTCCTGAAAACTGACATCCCTGAACACTGCCCTGTCCTCACTCCAGTCTTTCAAGCCCTGCTTCAATCAAGGTATCTGAAAAACATCAGCTAGCTAATATGATTAAGTGCCTCAGGTGGCACCTATGAAACAAAAGAAGAGAATCACATGGGTTTTATGTCTTTCTCACCTTTGGTCTATTGTTTGGTTTTTGACTTATCACTTCTACTACCGTAGCCCCAAGAGGTTGGAGACTAAAATCCTCACAGCTAGAGCTGGTCTGTGCTAGCTGCTCTCCTCCTGTTCGTGCACACACACACACACATATATACACATACACTCTGCGTATGAAGGAGACTGAAATCTGCATAGGGTAAACAGTCAAAGAGTTTCATTTTAATAGGTTCTATGATGTCGTCTTTTCTAGTCTCATTTCATACAGCCTGTTAAAAAAAAAACCCAAACATTAGTTTTGTTTCAAATCTTGACTTACAGAAAAGGATTTGTCATGATATGAAATAAGCTGTTCTGTTAAGCTTACTGCCTTGTATTTCTTCTAGAAATGAAAATATTTGCTGAGAAATCAGACAGTGTGGTAACAAAGATCTGAAAAATTACAAATACCTTCATTGATATTCTTATCGGGATTATAATGACTCAGCACTGAGTCACTGAAATACAGCTGCTTTTTTGTTTTATGGTGGGGAAGACTTAGGGTTCAAGCAGCCTGCAGTGAAGAAACACTGATAACATATAATGGTTTTGAGGTCTTAAAGAATGTGATACAAACCCATTTTCCACTTGTGGTCACCTAAAAAATTTCCAGTGGAAGTAAACAAGCTTGTTAAGCAAAAGATGTCTTTTCTTTGTTACCTTTCACCGACCCCTCAGAAGTAGCCCATGGAACCCTTGGAAGTTTGCAGACCGTAAACCAAAGATGGCTATGCTACTGGGCAATGTCATTGTTTTAGTTGACTGAGCTCAAGTGATTAAATTTTCAGAGAAGTTTGGTTAGTCCTTCAACCGTTCAGAGAACAGGAAAGGCAACTTTTAAAGCATAACTTCTTTAGACAGTCTTACAGAGGTCGATTGTATGGCTCTATGTCTTGTGAATGGTGCAGACTGCAGAAGCTAAATCACAGCTTCCCACTGCGGCCACCGGACAGCCCTCTCCACATGTGCTGGTGGAGAGCAGCCCCAAGGCTGCTCCATCTTCTGCTGGTCACAAATGGCCACAGCAAGCCAGAAACACAGCAGAGAACTGGCGTACCTGCCCCAACACCTTGCTTTCCCACAGTTACACTGATGGCAAAGTGTAAAAGGGTACTGTTTTCTCTCTCCAAAAAGAAGGCATTGTGCCATGTAATTTTGAGCTTGAGCACTCTTACACCGGGAAAAAACACAGCTTGTTTGAGTTAACAGTACCATTCCCAAGTGTCCCTTGGAGGTCTCATGTCTAACCATTTTCTGGATTTGTCTTAAGTTACCTCAAAAAAGTCTCAGCAGCTCCTAGTCAGAGGTGGTATGCCTGAAGCAGCTCTGTGTGGTTGGTTACTCAGTCATCCTCACTTGCTGAAATTTGGAGTAGATCAGGCCGGGAATGAAATAAGTCTCTCATAAGGTCTCTTTGCAAGGTCCTACACCTGGGTTGGGGCAACCCCTGGGATCAGGCTGGGGGATGAAGAGATTGAGAGCAGCCCTGCTAAGATGGACTTGGGGGTACTGGTGGATGAAAACCTGGGCATGAGCCGACAATGTGTGCTTGCAGCCCAGAAGGCCAACCGTATCCTGGGCTGCATCAAAAGAAGCGTGGCCAGCAGGTCAAGGGAGGTGATTCTGCCCCTTTGCTCTGCTCTGGTGAGATCCCACCTGGAGTGCTGTGTCCAGCTCTGGAGCCCTCAGCACAAGAAAGACATGGACCTGTTGGAGCGGGTCCAGAGGAGGGCCACGAAAATGGTCAGAGAGATGGAGCACCTTCCCTATGAAGAAAGGCTGAGAGAGTTGGGGTTGTTCAGCCTGGAGAAGAGAAGGCTTTGGGGAGACATTATTGCGGCCTTTCAGTACTTAAAGGGGGCTTATAAGAAAGATGGCGGCAAACATTTTAGCAGGGCCTGTTGCGATAGGACAAGGGGTAATGGTTTTAAACTAAAAGAGAGTAGATTTAGACTAGATATAAGGAAAAGAAATTTTTTATGATGAGGGTAGTGAAACACTGGAACAGGTTGCCCGGAGAGGTAGTAGACGCCCCATCCCTGGAAACATTCAAGGTCAGGTTGGACAGGGCTCTGAGCAACCTGATCTAGTTGAAGATGTCCCTGCCCATGGCAGGGGGGGTTGGACTGGATGACCTTTAAAGGTCTCTTCCAACCCAAATTATTCTATGATTCTATGGTTCTATGATGCTATGATTATATAAATTGCCTGGGCAGTTACAATTGCAAGATGGGTAAGATTGCTCCTTGGCTGTGCATAGCAGCACCTGTGTGACAGAATAATCCATAAACCTAACACAAATTTTGCCCCGGGTACCCAACGCAGGCACACTCAGAGGTGGACAGGTTCCTCATGAACGTGGGAAATGCTGGGCATGGATGGAGCCTTGTTTGCTCCTCTACAGTACAGATCACAGCCATGCTAAGGGGATCAATTTCGACTTGTTCCTCAGAGAGGTCAAATCACTCCTAAAAAATTCACTTTCAAATGATAATAGTTCTCAGAAATCAGAGAGAAGATTGGTATATTCCCACCCAGAGAATCACAAATCACTCTCACCCAGAGCCCCAGGAGGAGTTTCCAGGAAGAACCAGATTCCTCTGAGAAACATCTGACTTTCTGCCAGGGCTGTCAGTGTTTCAGGCAGCATGCAGATGTGCAGGTAGCTTGTTTGGTCTGGGTTTTACAAGCTGAATAAATTTTGTGATAAATAAACACTTTGTGGCTTTCCTAGGCTCAGTGTACATCATGGGCTTCTTCCAGCTTCATTTTTCTCTAGTGTTACTGTACAGTCCTGAGGTATTTAGGGATTTCTTGAAAAACCTCTTCTCATCCTACACATGTGAGCCATTTTTGGTCTGCTTTTCTTTCTTCCCATTTCCCTGTTTTCTATAAGCCCTCATACCACTGACCTTCCTGTGAAGAACCAGGAACTTTTTTACCTCCTTTTCCTGTGCAATGGAGCTCTTTTCATCCCTATTTTGTATAGCCTAGATGTTATACCATTTCCCTTATTCTCCCTCATTCTTTTTCTCTTCTGTCTTTGGTGGGGCACTGGTCTGTGAAAACTGAAGCGTCAGATTTGGCAGCACTAACATGGCAGAAGAAAAATGGGGGGAGGGGGGTATGTAGATAACTACTAAGTGGTTAACTCTATGGCTGGGAGTGTTCCCCGTTTTCTCCTTTTGTTTGTGTTTTTAATTTTCCCTGGGCTAGAAGGATTCAGCTCACTGGCACCTTCAAACATTCCGTGGATATTTTTAATTGATTGACCGGTAAATTAAAAGTCATTGTACTATGAGCAAAGGCAGGCTCAACCAACAATAACAAGGTAACAGCTGTATGAATGAGTAGGTCTTTATCACATCCCTCTTAAAGTCATCTCTTTCGCTGGCTGAAAAGCCATACCCTTCTCAACTGTTTTTGTCTATAAGCTGCTCCATATCTTTCCTCTAAACCAATTCCCTCAATTTATTTAAAAGAAACCGAAACAAAACAGTCTGTTTTTCAGCTTGATTTCCAAAGGAAACAAGTTTTAGCAGATAATGATATTGCCTGTCTGTCTGTTGTTTACCTGAGAGACTGGCTGTATAAGGTCATTTGAACTCAAAGACCGATTTCAGCCACACTTGACCAACACAGAGAAGTCTCTAGTGTGATAGATTCTTATGAATTTCATGAAAGCTGTCATCTGGCTCAAGAAGAGAGACTCAAATTAGTGTCAATGTGGGAAAGGAGGGCAGAATTTTGCAGTCTTTGCAGTTTCTGTCATGCAGCATGGTGAGCATCTCCACGGTCACCAACCACATATAGTGTTGATTGGACAACCTGCACTTGTGTAACTCCAAGCCTGTCACTGTGCAAACTACCTCTTGCTTGGAGGGGGTGTGACAGGAGCTGAGGGGTCTCTGAAATTTATGTGCTAAGAAGAGTGAGAGAGGCAAAGGAGAGAGCTGGGGGCAAAGGAGAGAGCTCCTCAGAAACCAGCTGGTGTTTCTTTTCCTTAGAGGCAGATTCAGACGCTGACTCTGGGACTATGCATTGCAAGGTGAAGCTCTAGCTGAGATACTGAAGGGAACATGTTCAGAAAACAGCAGAGGAAGCAGTATAGCTGCATCAGTATGTCTTTTCAGCAGAGTAAATCAACCCTTTGGTTGTCCAGAGAGAGCTTGGTGTGCCTACCTGTGTCACAGAATTGATCTATACTCCTCAAGGGCTCTGCAATGTCTATCTTTTCTTATCTGACAAATATTAAAACAATTCTAACCTGTTGCTTATAGATGACAATGTTTTGCAATTTCTGCTCCTCGTGAGAAATATTTGATCACAGTGAGTGCCATGGGGACATCAGTGGAAACTCCCTGAATGGGAACTATGCAATTCAGCTTGAAAAGACCTTGCAGAATCAGGCCCACACTAGAAGAACATATTAGCAACAGCTGAAAAGAATGATCTAGCTTGATGTCAGCCTCAGCCCCAGACACAACACACACACTCTATTTACTGAAATCCCAGCCTTTTTTACAGAGCCTCTAGGTTAAATACTGCTTTGAAATGGCTCTCCTTAACCTAGAGTCATAAAATGTATGAAATTAAACAGTTGCTGTACTGCATTGAAATAGCTGAACTGTTCCTTCTAAATTGTCTTGCAATTGCATGTAGCAGATTGAAGAGTGTGGGAAGGGGGGGAGGGAAATCAATGTTTCCTAATAGGGCCAAGTTACTCAATGAGCCGTATAATCAGCTTGGTACTGTTACAGTCAAACTTTTTTTTTCCAAAGTCATTCTCACATTTCTCTGAGACCTTGAAATTATTTAAGATGGTATTGAGAAAAACCTGGAAAGCCCTAATAGATGTGTGTTGCAATGTGTGCCTGCCCTGCAGCGATTTTATTCTGCAGCCTAAAACACCATGATGTGAAGTTCTCTCTAGTCTTTTTCTGCCACATTTTGGCTAAGACAATGAATAGTGTGCACAAAACTATATAAAACTACGGGCAAATTTGGAAGAACCACAACATTATAGGTAAGAAAAAATACTGACAGCCAAATTCCATCTCTTTGATACAACACTGAGTAGTACTTTAGTCCTAAAGCAACTTCCACTTGAGTGACTCCTATGGCCATAACTACACCAGGCTAAGTGAGTTCCACAGCCACCAGTCTGCACTTTGGTTATATTCTGGCACCGTGTTATCCTTGTTTGCTCCATCTGTCTGTGTACCTTTTTTTTTTTCTTGTGAAGGCTGGAGAGGCAGGAAGGCAGTACCAGTGTACTCTGGCAGTCTTTATATTTAGCAAACAGTGTGCAGCAGGAAGGAATCTGTAGAGCAAACCAGTTGGGTTGAAGACCCAGTATTTACCCTGCCTGTGTTTCACGGAGGCATTTTGTACTAGCTCTAATCTGGTCCCACTGACCGAATGTCCATTAGGACCTGGATTTGCATGAGGTGCCTTCCTGGAGTGCATCTTTCTACATTAATGATTATTTCAATCAATATTTTTGGTGAAAATGGAAGAACCTACTCTTCTCCCAAAGTTGGCCACACCAACATTCTTTTTAAGGCAAAAAGCAAGTAAGATTTTCTGGGTTATTTCAATTCCATGTAACCAGTTAAAACGCTAGGAGCTGATGACAATGACATATCCGTGGTAGAAAAAGACATTAGCTAATAATATAACCTATATCAAATGACCTCTTAGTCATTAGCTTCATAAAATGTGTTAAAATAACCACCATTTGTCATTGCTATTGTTTATTTCAAACTCTTCCAACAAATGCTATGTAAAGCAAATGCCAAATGCTAAATAAAGGACTAGCCAATCCCGCTTCTGTTCTCAACTGCCCTTTGAAGGTGTTTTCCCCTCTTCTTTCACTATACAGAGGATTTGCTGCATCTCACTGAAAATCAGAGGGAGGAATACTTCCCTTAGTAATATTAGGCATGCATTATTACTCAACCAATAGGACAATGCTAATAAAATGTGCCTGGCCATTTGTTTTCAAAATAACAAAAGAAGAAAAGCAAATAGAGATTAAAACCACATTTTGTCAGTTAAATTCCCAGTGCCTTTTAAATAATGTAAAATATAGGAATAATTTAGAGATACAGAACCACCTTATTTATTCTAATTCCCTGACCATTATGCCACAAAAATTCTAAGCAAAAGGGAACTGCAGTCAGGCAGACTTTTCTCTGGCTTCTGGAAAAGTTTAGGACATGGAAGTATATTAACAGACACACTGTTTCAGAACAAGGGTCCATCTAGTCCACAGTCTCCAGCAGAGGCCATCAGCAGCTACCCAGGGAAGAGTATGAGCAAAGCAAATGTACATAGTACATCCCCAAACTGCTCTCCAACATCTGACTATCTCCAGGTCAGGAGTTTCCTGAGCTTGATGTGGTTTCTCTATTTAGTAATCCTCAACATGCTTCTGTTCTGAGTACTTGTCCAGGCTCCCCCTGACTCTGTGTCAACTTTTTGCATCCGCAACCTCCATTAGCAAGCAGTGTCACAGATCCACTTTCTAAGACTCCTTTGGACTCGTGGCAGGCCGGCAGAAAGGTTGGCGGCTGCTGAGATTGGTGGCAGACTGGATTGGGTTGGTGGCAGGCCGGATTGAGATAGATCTAATCCTCAGACTGGGAAAGATTCAAAATAATCAGCTCCCTCTGCCCCCTTTTGCACTCCTGCAAGCTCATTGGAACTACGGTTGGGAGCAGAGGGCGGTGCCCTGGCTCTAGAGGTACTTTGTCTTCTTTCTTTTCCAGGGGCAGCCTGTCACTACTGCTAAGATGCCAAGCATAGAGGTACTGCTTCCCAGTGCTAGTTGATGCTACTGGTGATAGCCATAAGCATTCAAGAAGGTGATATATGTGTACACAAATAACGCAGTGTCTGAACTGAGACAACCCATTACTCTTTGCAACTAGGTGATACAGTAGGCAAAAATTTTCTAATGCTTGTTGCAACCCACTCACCACCTGCCTCACGGTGCTCACCACTGCAGTGTCCTTTGTGTTACTTGCTATTACAGCATTTGGGCATCTGAATTGCAGTGTGCTCTGGATCATGGAAGAAAAAAATAAGGGTAGAAACCTGGCTGCATCACTCAGTCTATCTCCCTGCAAAGGGAGATGTGTTCCCTGCAGCAAATGTGAGCATACTTACAGTTTTAAATGTCTCAAGTAATTGTGCTTTCACGTTTCCCTCACAAGACTATTCAACACTTCAAAGTAGCTCAAGCTTTTCCTGGCATTCTGTCTAAATATTCCCTTCTTAATCTCATCTCATTACCTCCTAAGTAATTGTATTCTGTCCTTGGGGTCTATTCACTTTGCACATTTACAGACTGCTACCCAGTTCCCCTGAGTGTAAGCCTCACTCTGAGGCAAATGACACATTTTTACATTTGAAATCTTTCCTTCAAACAGTTCACAATTATTCTTGCAATCTTCCATACTAAGGTAGTCTCTACAGATAGTTCAGAAGGTAAATTTCTGACTTCAGAGGCTTGCAACCTACCCTGCCTTCTTCCCCCCTTCTTTGAGCTCTTGTCAACACACACGTATTCATGTGAATACTCCTTTGAATTCAAATACTCTTTAAATGCCTTGAGTCTGCGAGGATGGGATCAATACACAAAGTAGAAAAAAAAGGAAATGGAAAGGAAAATACAGTGGGGAAAAAGATCTCCAAAACTCAAGAGGCCTATAGTCCGCTGTTGAGAGAGATTTTTCAACCCTTTCATAATCTGTGGCTGGTTTCCATTTTTTAGATGTAGTAAGTTAAAAGTATTCTTTTTTTCTTTTTGCAATTCCATTTTATAAAACAAAAAATAATAATTCTTCTTCATTTATTGCCTTTTTTTGCATCCAATTCTGAAGATAGTTGTCCTTCTCCCTTTTCCCTCACCTAAGATTGTCTGTGACATGCTTACATGATTGTAAGTGATTTATCTTTCTGGTCTTATTTTCATCTTCCCTGAAAGGCTTCCGGTTCACTGTGAATTATTTGATAGTATGGCAAAATGTAATCTAAGCTTGCCATTTCCCTGGCTTTGTAGCAAATAGTTTACTGAACATGAAATATGGACATACTAGACAGAAGGGGATACTATAAGGTTATGGTGTTCATCCAGTTCGCTACGAGCTTGAGAGAGCGGGTTGGTTTAGCAGGGATGCAGTTAGTGATATTTCTTGTCTCTGCCTGAATCCAGAAAGTGCTGGATCACGCTTTTTATTCAGCTGCATGGTTGGTGGCTGGGCTGTGTGGCTGACAAACCCAGGGCAAGGTCTGCTTTCCAGGCACTGCTTAGTGGAACCCATCGTTCCAGAGCCAGTGCAGACTGAGCCCAAAGACTTGGACCTAACCGCAGACTAACTGATAAGTTAGCGAGTTCTCACCCTGCTGGGCTATGTTGCTACTGGCCTACAGACGACCGTTTGAAAACTAGCTTGGTTATGACTATGCAATGTAGGAGTGGTTGAGATGGGTCAAAATATGTGGAAGACTGGAGTTATTTTGATATGGGGGATAGAATACATGGCACATTTTGCTATTCATATCTAGTTTTACACTTGTAAAGTGCTTGAGTATTTGGAATTTTTATGTGGATATGATTTAGCAGCCCTGCTTTCCTAGCTTTGTCAGGCAGAGAAAATAGGAGCAAAAGAAAATGATGAAGAGAAACATCCCTAAAAAGCACACTTTCTTATCTTACGGTAAATATTTGTTGTATTCAGGGTGAATGCCACATTCGACTGTCTCTTTTTTGTTTTGTATGTGGATGGTCACTCGTTTAAGTAATGCTAAAGGGAAACTTCAATTAAGTAGTCTACATGAGCTGGTGCAATCCGGCTAAAATATGTATAGTTATACAAGCTTTCATGGGGAAAACACTGGACCAACTAAACCTAAATGCACAAGAGAAATACATTTTAGTTTTCTTTGGACTCACAACTGCTTTACATTACCGTAACAGCCACAAGGTGAAGCTCCTGCTGTTTTACAGCCTGTGCTTACTTTGCTAGGTTGGGAGGGATGTCACGGGTAAATCTGACTCCAATGTTGTTCCCATTGTCTGTGGCGGGGATGTGCTGGCTGTCAGTGGCAGGGTGAGATACTTTCAGTTTCAGAAGGAATCTGCTGCCATGACTGCCTTTGTGGTGCCCATTTTCAGCTCCGTCTGCAGCTCGGCTTGGCGGTTGCACGCTGCGGTATCAGTAGTGGGGACTGCCTGGGGCTGCGGGAGCGAAGCGTCAGGCTGCCATCAGCACAAGCCCTTTGCGTGATGACCCCGCTCAGCCCTTAGCTCATCTGGGAGGACACAGTGTGGCAAGGGGAGCTCCCAGGAGGACCTGGGGCTTCTTCTGGAGGTAATGGAAGCAGAAACGCCACTGGCGCAGGGGGAAGCGGCTCCCCCAGACCCAGTGGGGCTGCACTATTTTACATCAGTTGAGGATTTAATCTCGTGCTTGAAGTACATCCTTAAATTGAATGAGAACAGCACTGCTAAATGCCTTCCTGTTTAAATGATGAACTCAGGGGCTGAAAGAATATAAAATATTTATGACATGGAGGAAGCAAATGCAGTTGCTAAAATGAAGCACAGTTGAAATAAGGATACAAAGGGAATCTGAGTCCTCTCCTCTTTTCATTGCCTGAGCCCAGTCTTACTTGCCCTGGCATTATGATGGGGTAACTCCACTGCTTCCCAATGTTTTATACCAGTGCAATCAAAATTAAACCTTTATCTTCAACTGTTTATCCCCTTTTAAACAGAAATGCTGAATAAAGACATTTGGAAATTCCTCTCCACAACTTCTTGCCTAACCTAGACCATTACATGGCCTTTTGGCCACCAGCAACTGTCTCAGTCCCTGGCAAACCCCCAGCCACATCCGTGGTTTCACATCAGGCCCCTCCAGCGGGTAAGCAGAGGCAGGACTCTGCACACTGGAAAATCCCTGCACTCCCTGTCCTGTACCCACCTAGTATCAGCCCTGTCATCAGACGCTGTAGTAAATGGTATGAATACCCCTTGGCATGTGCCTTTGAGAAATCAGCCCTCCCGAAATTAGTTTAAAATAGTCTACCAAAACATCTGTGGACATGCAACATCTACAGAGGTAATGAGGCAGCTGCCTGCAGAGCAAGGTGTGGGTCAGGATGTGCCACGTCACCTGCATTGCCACAAGCAAAGGATATTCTGTGTGCTAGTACTTCCAGCTACCTCTATGCCACAGAAGTCAATACAGCTTGTGATTATTTGTTTCATATTTCCATGCCTTAAAACATTTTAAAACCTCTGCCTAACTCTCCTGGCTTTCTTTGAAACCAGTTTTGCAGCCATGCACTCTGCAAACAGACCATGCTCCAGCCTACTTTGGTGAAGTCCTGGTTGACAGGGAGTGACAAGGCTAGTTCCAAGTCGCATCATGTGCAAGTGTAAAGAGCAAAAATGTCAAGCCATCCTTTTAAAGGCTTTAATTCTTTTTTTTTAATGCACTCTTTCTATTTTTTTATGTTATCCACATATATGGCAAACAATAAATTGTTTTCAAGCCCACAAAACTTGGATAGGCACCATCTTTCTGCTCTCTTTGCTATTTAATGGGGCTGTTATTGGTTAAAGACTATGCCAATGACTAAAACAGACAGCTGAAGTATAAGGAATTTTTACAAGTTTTCCAAGATTTCTGCTAGGAATCCCCTAGGAAAGAATTACCTTTTGTAGCTCCTGTGAGGAATAAACCAGTTTATGCAAAAGTGTCATGGCTGAACCACTTGCCTTTTTTTTGCATAAATCCGTATTTCTGCATGTCAGCGGGTGTAGTTCTCAGCTGGATCTCATTGGCACAGCATGACTCAGTGAAGGGCTACGACAAGCCAACAAAAGGGATGTGTAGGGATGCCCACACAGCCTCCCCTCTTGAAAACCATGCACGCAGCAGAGTGACAGCACGGGGTGCTGCAAAGGGGCATTCACACCCGGAGTCTGTGCCTGTGAGGCCAGGGACCTTTCTCACTGGTGTGTGCATTAGCAGGTTGTATGGAGTGACCTTGTAACCCAAACAGCGTATGGGGGGTGTGTGTAAAAGTGTGTGTGTAAAAGTGTGTTTGTGTAACCAGATCTTCCCTGGCTTAGCTGTACAGGGGTGGTTAGAAATTTTTAGGTGTTTGCTAATGTTTTGCGAGTGCATAGTATGGCAGTTCATCTGTCGTATTGCTAATATTGATCCTGAAGGTATAGTTCACTCATTTTTGCCAGTTAATTATGCATCATTTATAAATCAATAAAGCACTTTGGTTCTGATGTGGTATAAACCACATGAGCTGAGCATTTTTTTTCCAGTGGAAGGTGCATAATCTGTGTGATTTTGGACAGAAAGTACCTTGGGATCTGTTTTCTAATTACAGTTATCATTTAGATAAGATACTACTAATAGCCTGCTTTATATCCCTTTTCACTACTTTAGTAAATGCTACCATTTAGGAAAGGAGGCAAAATGGATACAAGCTTTCCCCTGAGGTTCATTTTTTGAATCAGTTACTGCATTAGAAATTCTATCATAGCTACTGCCATTGCACTGCAGCTACAGTTCCTGTTATCCAGATAAGCCAATGCCTGGCAATTTTAGACACTGCAGATGATACAGACTAACACAGCTGGTTTATTGCCATCTGGACCCTCTGTCCCCGGTAGCAGAGCTCAGGCTTTCTGCCCACCATTGCACAAGTAAATAAGTGACAAATGGGAAAATATAGGCAGGTGCCACATTAACGAGAAACTGTGCCATGTGGATTTTTTGGGTCTTGCAGAGTTAGAGATGGACCGTTTGTGATGTACCATTTAGTCTTCATTTTCCTCATCCATTTCTACCACATACTAATCTAATTGCTCTATTTAAAGCATACTCCTTCAAGGGGAACAGAATCTGCTAAAATAATTTCCTTTTGATTCTCAATGTCTAGTTTTAATACAATAAGAAGTAGGATGTGTAGAGGTAGCATGTCACATACTTTGCCCCTTTTAACATAACTTTTAAAGCGTAAGAAAAAGCAATTTCCCTGCCCCATTTGGTCTACAATCTAATTAGACAGCAGTCAGTTGAAAACTAATGGATGGGTGGGTCTATCACCTTAAAGAACCTAGGCAGATTTTGAACTTGTATCTGCATTTGTTCTTGTTGCTTTTTTTCTATTTTACCTTCCCATGAGCAAAGACATTAGCAAGGGAGATGGCTGTCCTAAGGAGGTCATCTGGGTCTCTCAGGACAGAGAGGGGAATGATTGCCTCTCACTCAAGGCAGAGAGGACGGGACGGTTGGGCAGAAGTGCGATATCAGGCTGGTAAGTCAAGGGAAGGACAGGCCAGTATTTCTGAATCGTGTACTGGACAAGTTGGTAGAAATAATACTTAAGAAGCCATGTAGCTCAATTAAAAAATATTAGAATAGAGTGAATGCAAAATTTGTAAAGGGGAGTCATGCTTTACAAACCACTTTCAAATTTGTCAAAGGAGTTATTAAACATGAGGAGATGGGTTACTTGTTGATACACTGAATTGAGATTTCCTCAAAGCTTGTGGTATAATCCCCTACTAAGGAATAATTAAATTAAAGAAATCAAGTAGTCTTGGGAGAGGAAGAAAATATCCTTTTTGAGCAATAACTGGCTAAGATGTAGAAAATTAAGGGTAGGAATAAGAAGTTGATTTCTGTGGTGGAGGGGTTACAGACCCATAAAATATCTTCAGCATACTCGTAAGTAAATTATGAAAGTAAGTGAATAATGAGGTAACAAAGTCTTCTGATAAAAGTATTTGATATAGTCAAATCTAAAGCTCATTTCAAAAGTTGCATCAGGATTTCATAATTCTAACAGATTTGGCAATAAAACGGAAGATGGAACTAAAGGTCAGTGCATAAAAACTAAGGCACGTAGGCCAGAACACCTTTAATGATAAATACACAGTGATGGGGTAGAAATTATTGCCACTAAGGAGAAAATGCTTAAAATCTGTTGTGGTTTAACCCCAGCCAAACTGAGCACCACACAGCCACTCGCTCACTCCCCCCGCCGCGGGATGGGCGAGGGAAGAGTGAGAAAACTCGTGGGTTGAGATAAAGACAGTTTAATAGGTAAAGCAAAAGCCACGCATGCAAGCAAAGCAAAACAAGGAATTCATTCACCACTTCCCATGGGCAGGCAGGTGTTCAGCCATCTCCAGGAAAGCAGGGCTCCATCACGCGTAACGGTGACTTGGGAAGACAAATGCCATCACTCCGAACGTCCCCCCTTCCTTCTTCTTCCCCTAGCTTTACATGCTGAGCATGACGTTGTATGGTATGGAATACCCCTTTGGTCAGTTGGGGTCAGCTGTCCCAGCCGTGTCCCCTCCCAGCTCCTTGTGCCCCCCCAGCCTACTCGCTGGTGGGCTGGTGTGAGGAGCAGAAAAGGCCTTGACTCTGTGTAAGCACTGGTCAGCAGTAACTAAAACATCCCTTTGTTATCAACACTGTTTTCTGCACAAATCTAAAACCTAGCTTCATACTTAGTACTACGAAGAAAATTAACTCCATCCCAGCCAAAACCAGCAAAAAGTCCCAGTGGTTGTTTCCTGAAAAACACTAGCTCAGTGACCACTGATAGTGGGGAAAAAAAAGTAGAGCAGAGTGTTAGGAATGATTAAGAAAGGAACTGCTAAATAGAAAATATTATTATGCCATCATATTAATCTGTGGTGTCCTCTCACTCTCACACTGCCCAAAATTATATAGGACAACTGAAAAAGATAAAGGAAAATGTCATAAGGATTATCATATCTATGGAGTTACTTCCAGGCAATGAAAAACTGAATAAAAGCACTTCTCCGCTTCGAAAAGGAAAAAGCAAGAGTGTACAAGAAAGAAATATAAAATCATAAATGATACAGAGGACATGGAAAAAAAGGAAAATATTCACGTTTTCTCACATGAGCTTTAGGCGCACTCAGTGAAATTTGTAGGTAAGGATTTTAAATAAAAAATGTATTTTTACACAGCAGAATATGTTGCTGTCAGATGGTGTCAAGGAAAAATGAACAAATGGATTCAAAAGGAATTCTGCAAATTAATTAGAAGTAAATCTATTGATAGTTATTAACTATAACAGTATGAATGCTACCTTAAATGCAGGAAGGTCCCTAACCATCGACATCCAGAAGGTGGAAGGGATCCCAGGGGAAGGATCGCAGTGTACTCGCCCTGTGTCTTTTACTCTTTCATTTTTTGAACACTGGGAAAGACTAGAGAGACAGAAAGATGTGCATAGCTTTTAGAAAGGATTGCATTGAATCATGTTCCTACATTTATTGTACTTCCCTGGCAGAAAAGTGGGAGCTGAAAAGATGGAAAATTCCTTTCAAGATGCAGGTGTTTGAAGGGATTCTTTGGGCCAAGTTTGACCTCAGGGATTTCTTCAGTCTTATCATGGTCCAGATGTCAGGGGGATGAGGGTTTCTTCCCCCTCACATCTAGTGCTGCAGATCACCCCTAAGTCAGCATTATCTCTGAAATTTCAGAGCCATTGGTGACTTAAAAGCACAAAACCATTGACAACTAAGTGTGACTTAGTGATTTACCTCCTGCCTGTCATGCTTAGAGAAGAGCCAGAGACGCTCAGATGTCTGTTGCAACAAGTCTGCCACTGACACAAGTGAAATCTGTAAACAACTGCTTTCTTCCATAAAAATCTCAGTTTTGTTTCTTCTGTTAATTGCCACCAAAAGCAGCTAATCCCCACCCGGCAATTACCACGTGCACTGGCTTCGCTTGCCCATGGCTTTATTGCATATCCCACATAAAATTGATAGAAGTTTCCTTTTTGTAGACAAAACATTTACAATTATCTCATTTGTCCTAGCAACAAAAATAATGATGCATATTCAACCTGTCATACAAAATGGTCTGAAAACACTTTACAGATACTAAAAAAAAACAAACCAGAAGGGCTGTATGAAAAGACAAAAGAAAACAAATAGGTCTTCCTTGGTTTTTCAGCTGGAATTTCAAAGCATATCATGTTTCTTTCCAAACTGCATTTTATTCTTTTCAAAGTATTTGGAAGACCCAAAATGACATGTTTCTTCTGGATGTGATATTGCTTTTATAGGGATTTACTTGATATAATTTTTTCTTTTGCCTGATCTTTTAAGGTTTAGAAATTCACCCTGCTCACCCTACACCAAATTCTAATGAAAACCTAATATGGTAAAAAAGTTTAAGAGCCTGGAATACCCCCTCACATTTTTAGAATGTTTATAATGCCAATTTTTTTCTGATATTGTGCTTTTAAAAAGTTTTGGTGCACAGATGGTAGCAATATACAGACAGCCTTTATGAAATCAACCACATAAATTCATTTATCAATACACTAGCTAATTTCAGGTGCAGAAATACGGAATGTGAATATGGAAAAATGTGCTTATTTCATACATAACTTTTGACTGCTGTAATATCTTTTTTTTCCCCTTGAGGAGCTCACAGGACTACTGAGGCAGCCGGTGTTTCAAACAATTACTACCTTACTCTTTTATATTTGCTTATCGCTCAGCTGTCCCTTTATGCACATCCTATAGCAAGGACTGCTGGGGAGCTGCAATGTCTCAGAGGTCTGCTGTTAGTGGCATGGAGCAGAGCTAAACATGTGCCTGTTTCTGTTCTGCATCACCACTCCCTACCCCTGATACAGAAGAGGCATCACATGGAAAGAGGTCCTGCCAAACACCGTGGGCAGGGGCGTGGGGAGAAGTGGGCAGGAGGCTCCCCAGCCCCTGCTCACCTGCATAGGCTGAGGCTCGGCACCCTTTTCCTGAGCCGGAGAGCTTTCTTGGTTGTTCAAACTCTTTTCTTCTCTCTTGTCATTTGCGCTTGCACATTCCCCTTTACCTTCATTACATTCATCTCCTGTTCTTACAAATCCCCTTGCTGCTCAGAGCTGTTTTTCTGTAATTCAGAAAAAAAGTTAAATTTCATTTCACTGTTTTGAAAACAAAAACAGATTTAAAAATACTGAAACAAAATGTTTTAATCTATTCCAAAACTTTCTGCTTTTTTTTTTTTTCATTCAGGACTGGTTGTTGAATTTGCTCAGAATTTGCAAATACTTTTGGTCTTTCCCAAAAGCCAGTAATTGCTGTATTTACTGTGGAAAAAAAACCTGCTAATCTCACCCTTCACACTGATTATGCATGACATGACAGGTGGCTTTTTAAAATGGAAATACACTTCACTTTCCTAAAGTACTGGTAGAAATGGAATAGTTTAAAAATCTAATCTCTTCTCACTGTAGCCTGGTAAATCTCCCAGTGTCTTCAGAGGGCTCTGAACTAAAGCCTTGCATATTTCTTTCCTTTTGCTGTGAGTCTTCTTTCCATTGAAAAGAGTAACAAAGGTCAAATTGATTCCACTACAACACAGTTTATGTGTCTTGTATGTACCACATATTTTCAGTATGTTTAATGGAAGTATTCCTTAGACAAGTGAATTTTCTTGATATTGATCTACTTCCTACTAACAAAAAAAAAAAAAAAGAATAGTTAAAAGAGACATGACTTGCATCTTCCAATCTTGCAATTAGCAATAGGCATGTACAATTGTAAAAATTTAATTCTGTGCCCTCCATTTCATACAGTAACAATCAGATATGTTAATTCAGAAACCCAGAAAACAGGAGATCGAAAATTTCAGTTGTAACTGTTGTGAATGGACAATTGGGAAGGGGAGGGTGGGTGGTAGTTCAGACAAAACAAATTTCTCATAAAATATATCTATGGGGGCAGAAGGAATTTAGACTGTTGTTTGAAAAACTGAGTTGCAAACCCGTAAATATTTTCAGCTTTGATAGGAAACCAAAAGCTTTTTATGCAAAAATGTCCATGCAATGTGGGGACTGCAGATCACACACCTCATCTCTTTAATGTCTTGTACAGTCTGGTTTTACCAGCTAGACTCCATGATTTGAAATTATTTTGTTCAGTTGTTCTCTGTCAGCAAAGGATTATAAATGTTTTCCAATCCTGATTTTAGGTAATCAGAAAACAGACACAGAATCAATATTTTCTCTGTGAAATTGTATTACACTTACAATCACAGAATTATTCATTTTATTAATTAAATGTGAAGGTTCTGTTAAACATAATCCAAACTTTATTCAAGGTAAAAAGTCTATTTCAGCTGTCTTTTTTTTTTGAATCACAGTTTTAGCAATGTTATACCATTGCTTTTAGTTATTAGTTTGGCCTTTCATGGTGTTTTATCATTCTAGTAACGTATGATACTTTGTTCAGTTCTTTGCCCACACCAGAGAGAAGTTACAAGAAAGCCCCAAAGTCTAGAAAACATGGAAAAGCAAATTCAGTATTTATGTGAGCATTTGTCCCTTTAGAGATGAACTGATCATGACCTGGAATTTCATGAGAAAGAAACTTTGGAGAACAGACAAATCAAAGAATTATAAATAGGATGTGCATTTTTAGCAGTGAAAGTAACTGAACATTGGAAGAGCTTACCCTCAAAAGGGGTTCTGTCTTTCTTGGAAGCCTTTATTTGTAACAACAGAAGTGTGAGCCTGATGCAGGTGAGGGTCTGTGGTGTGATGGGAGGGTATGACTAGGTGAGGACTGAGTAGGGAGGGCTGTAAGGAAGGAAAGGAATGTCATGGGGCCTGGGATGATCTGCATACACTCGCTTTCCTCATAAGGTCTAATACCAATGTGCATTCGTTACCAGCGATGCTCCCTCCCAAATAATACAGAAAATTTTTGTGGGTGGAAAAAATATGAGAAGGAAGAAGAAGAGGAGCTCAACCCAGAGTGTCATGAGCACCGGAAAGTTTGGGAAGAGTCCAAATTTCAAAGAGATACTTAACTGCATTCTTCAAATATCTCTGTGAAACCCAGTTACACATCACACAGAAATGGTATACTCATTGTGCTGGGATAATTTCTAACTGGAATTTGGCCAAACCTTTTTAAGCAGAAAGGCAGGCAGGGGAACAATCCTGTCATTAAATGTCCTTGTCATTTTATCTTCATTCCTCTGATTCGTTGCAGATGTTACTTTGGAAAGTGTTTTAGTGCCTTTCTCACTTCAATTACCATCAGTTCACACTCAGTTCATAATGGCAGAATAATTGAGCGGGGGACGAGTTCACCATCCTTGTGGATCTTTTTGACATCTACTTGTGGTTCCTCTATTTCTTTATCTTGCAGCAGTTTTTTCCTTAGAAAATTAAATTTGAAAGTGTTTGAAGGTTTGAAAAAAGGACAAAGATTGATTACTTTGGTAACTTTATTTCAACATTAGACTAACTTTTTATGGATTATAATGACAAGCCCTAAGCAAAAAAAGATTGTAGTCACTCTGAGATGTATGACTTAATATGAAGTCAGCACAGAGTGTAATTCACAAATTTTTTCTTTCTAGCAAAATCAACTTAATAAAACATAATAACAATATCTATTTTTTAAGTAAATGCCATTAGATAAACTCTAGGTGCATGAGGTTATAGTGTTTACACTGAATAGTAAAGTCAACTAACCATTTATTTTTTGTATATTTCCTTATCCATCATTTTTTGAGGAATTTATTATTAATACATTAATATAATCAGTAAAGATATTTTTCTTTTATAAGTCTTGTAATTTTAATTCAAGAATATCCTTTACGATACTTTGCAGACAGAGGGTTGGTATCCAGCTAATGTGATTCTACTGTGTAATGTAGTTCACTGACCATGATAAAATATTAGATTAGCTATACCAATGAAGTTAGTTGTGTATAATAATTGAAAATTAAGTAAGAGAAAAGGTGTTATCAAGTCATTTCCAGCAGCATTGTAATTGCTCTTTTAAAATAATATTTCTAAATAGCAACTGAAAGGTTGGTTTCTACAGAGAATTGGAAATTGTAATTGCACAGTGTGGTGATCTGGCAGTCTTTCTGGAAACAAATCAAGAGAGAAATAATTATATGAGACTTTCAGAGCTACAGTTTCAAAAACTGAGCTCATTTCTGAATCTGGCGGACATTTATTTGCCAGCCTAAGGAAATAATCAAGTTTTTTGTGTGTTTAGTTTTAAATGAGGTAGAGTGTTGGATTTGTTATGTCCATATGTTTGCAAACACAAATATTATTCCTCCTAAAAGTAAGCAAGAAAAATCACCAAAACATTCCAGATCAACCATCAATGAATACAAATATTCAAACACAATTTGAGTTTTTTGAAAAGAGTACAGATAAGCTTTTCCTAAACTTCAGTACACAGATTTATAAATGGATGCCTGAATTCCTTGTTCACGGTGTCATGCACCCTCTTCAGAGCAGAATAAGATGGTATGGCCTATTAGGTGCTTGATTCTCACAACGACAAGAAATTAACTCACCATTTTTCCGGCTCTTCTTTCCACTGCCCTTTGGCAAAACACTAAGGGCATTTAGAAAAAGAGGAACTTGCTTTTGCTTACTTGGGTTGTGTAATCCTCTTAGCACTGAACAGGCTGTTCTGACAACATTTGCATTGGCAGTGGACGGAGAGAGTGCTCTTCTGACCAAGTAATAGCCTAAATGTGATCTATTCATGGTGTTCTCTTTGCATTCAGTTCCACAGACAAGACAACCAGCCTTGCCTGAACCCTCCCATCCTTGCCCACCTGTGACTGGGGAGCACATGGGCTCTCCGTATTCTTTTCCTCTTGAACCTCTGCCCAGTCCACAGGCTCAGTGGTGGTATCAGGCTAAGAAGATGCTGCTTGCACACCTTCAGTGGTCTTCCCAAGTCTACAACCTTACATATTCCCATCGGTGTCCTCAGCCAATGCTAAAGAAAAAGGAGCCTGCAGGTCTCTTGTCAGCAGGCTGTGCCACAACGGCTCTGGCACACCCACAGTCATGCAGGACAGAGGGGCCTTTCGCTTGCCTCAATACGGTGACTCTTGCCACGTTTAGGAGGGGTTAAGTATTGTGGCATTGAAAGGCACAGCATCCTGGCACTGCTGACAAACAACCAAATTCACTCCATGTCTTTGGCTTTACTACATTTGTGAATGTGGGAGCCATCATCCAGCTAAATCTTGAGAAAGTGCCTTAAGGATTCAAGCTCTCATTCTGCTTTCTCTATAACACTTCCATTTCCTCTATCTGCACCCCTTCTTGCACAGACACTTGCCCACTAATCTCTCAAATCCAGTGCCAGACGGCTTTTCCATACTCCCTTCGTTGGCTGTGGGATTTCACACTTTTGTCAGATGGATCAGGGGTTTGGTGGCAAATTAAACTTTTCCCCTGAGTTTTTCTTGATTTGCTTTTACTACTGAGGAATTTGGGGAACCTCAGTCATCCCCTCTAGGTACGAGAAACAGAAATTTTCTTCCTTGGCAGGAGACAGGACTTCAGCTGGATTCACATAATCCTATTGCTTAATATTTCCAATGGTTTTCAGATAGCTCGTATCTCGGAGTCTGAAGCTGCTCTCATACCTGTGGAGATTTTTTTGCACGAAGCAAACAGAGTTCAAACTGAGTTCCCTGTCTGCAGTGTTCACTACATCATCATCAGGCTCCTCGTTGTCTGGATTGCAAGTTGGATGAGGCTGGCTTTCTCTTCTCTTTTTTTTTCATATCCCAGCTACTTACTTATGCCCAAAAATTCTCCAGGGGCAGAAAGTGTCTACAAGACTTTAATGAGGAGACTAGTCTTGGATGGGGCAAACTTTTCCTAACCTAATGTTTAAAGACACAGTTCAGAATTAGCTACAGAAGTGCTGAAAAAATGCATCTCTATAAGCTAAAAAAATTGCAGTCCCATTCCCTTTGCATTACAATTAGAACATAGAATCATAGAATAGTTTGTGTTGGAAGGGACCTTTAAAGGTCATCTAGTCCAACTCCCCCTGCAATGAGCAAGGACATCTTCAGCTAGATCAGGTTGCTCAGAGCCCCGTCCAACCTGACCTTGAATGTTTCCAGGGATGGGGCATCTACCACCTCTCCGGGCAACCTGTTCCAGTGTTTCACCACCCTCACTGTAAAAAATTTCAAGACGGATTTATCAGAAGAAAAGGCCTTTTTTACCACACTCAAACTGTATTTCTGTGGTATTTCTATTACTCTCAGAAATTATTTTTACTGGGAGTCTGATAAGACATTTTGACTCCATATTTACCTGAGCTTAATGTTTACCCATACATTGTAGTCCTAATCTTGAGAATTTGCTCATGCTTTTAACTATTGCTTGTATACTATCTTATTATTCTGTATAACTTTTACACAAATAAAGTGTCTGTTATTATCGCACATAATCCAAGCTGTTTCTTCCTTCAGTTATATAATATACATATGTATATATAAAATTATTCTGAATATATATGAGTAATTTTTTAAAAAATATCTTACGCTCTGAGAGAATTTTTAATGTCTTTGCTTGAGTTTTGAACTGTGGAAAAAAATATATAGTGAAACAGTGCTACACCCTTTACCAAAAAGTAAAGGTACAAAGGAGCTGTGTGTTGAATGTGTAAAGCAGAGCTGGGAAGGAACCAACACCAAAGAAATATTCATATTCTCCATGCAGTGATACTGTCTGTGCCACTGAGAGTGCCATGGAAAATATGGTGATTCAGCTACTGAGCCCAGTCCTTCACACTGCTTTGCAAAAGAGTAACTTCACTCATGTGAGTCTTCACAAGGAAGCTCACTGTATAACTGACCTGCGTAAAATTGTTCCTGTACAGAAATACTTGAGTGATTAGGCTCACAGTTTTTAATGAGTGATTCATAGAAAAATTCCCAGCTGAAATATGGGTTTTAAACATTTTGCAGCTCTTTGAGGGCACCCAAGTTCTTCTAAAAGCTTTTTGGCCTGTATATGGAATTACCCATAGGAAAAAAAAGAAGGTGGTACATACATTATGCACAGATTTTTCAGAAAGAGTTGTTCCATTGACGCATATAGAATTTACTCATTGAGCCTCCTCACACAGTGAGAGAAAATTGTTTCCCTGTGGCTTTTTGTATTTATTATCAGCTTCACCTCGGGAGTCCAAGTTATTTTTTAATACTTCTCTAATGTTGCTTCTTTTCAAGGGTGGGGGAAGGACGGAATGGAGAAGATTACACTTGATATTTATATCATTATTATTACTGCACATGTGATTGTGTCAAGCTGTAAATTCCTCGCTAAATTTTTTAAATCTCTCTGATGTCTGACAAGGAGTTGGAAATATATAAATGTTAAATTTTATGTTTTTTTCCATGTTACCACAGTCTGCAGTTCTATTATAAACTGTCATCTGTAATATAATCAAAGGAAAATTGGTAGGAAACCTTATTGTAGTCCAAGGAACATTCCTTTTTACATGAACTTACCAACTTTAATAGGATTTAGACTGTCTGGCTCAATCTGGAGTTTTTAGAAAAGCTAGGAAAGACTGAGTCAGAAAAGAACTGGGTTGTTTATGGGATGTCCCCAAAACTTACCTTGATTTACAGGGGTGTGTGTCACAAAAAATGCTTCCCCATTGAGTCAGAGCCTTTCAATCATTAAAAATACATCTATATCATCCCTAATGCAATGTTTGTACCTTTCTGATTGCTGAATGACACCACTGTCAGTTTGTAGCTTAAAAAATTAGTAGTAAATTAAAGGTTGTATAGGTCTGCTTGGCTTCCTTCTCTCTGCTTTCCTGTTACTGGTTGGCTTTCAGACACAGCTTGTTATCTGCATTTGTACTGACAATAGCACAAGGGAGTGTTTGCCCGGACCAGGCAGGACACGCGGTAGGAAGGCATGGTTCAAATACAGAATAAAGCTGTTGTCTTTGCCCTAGGAAGCTTACACTTTTTTTAGCTGGAAAGAAATTTCTTACCCAGTAGCAGTGCCCTGCTCTGGCAAGACCAGCCTCTGTCTCCCCCGGCTGGACAGTGTGGGATGGCAGGATCTGCTCTTCCCAGGAGTGCTGGGACTTGCACTTCTGCCAAGTGCCCAAACCACCAATTGGATCATGGACCTCATAACTGAAGAAGATGCTGGTCCTGATCTCGCCAGGAGCCAGTACATAGCCAACCATGCAAGAAGCAGGAAAGGAAAACCTGATACTGGTGGTAAGGTACGAACTCAAGAAAAGACACAAGCAGAGGGTCCAGGACCTGTTGCCTTGAATATGCATGTATTTACTCGAAATCGTTACGGATAAAAACAAACTGAAGAGTAGAGGGCAAAGTTGTGCTTCTGCCTTATCCATCTGAATGCCCTGAGCATTCTTCTTGCTTGCAAGTTGGTCCAGTTTCAAAATGCAAGATTGGAAAGACACGCTAGGGTCACCTGCTTAGGGACGTTGGGGAGGTGGGTCCAGGCCTGGGGAAATGCTCTAACTACTAGGCTATCATGTCCGCAGTGGGTGCTGGGATTGCCATCCACATATATCATACCTGATGGGGCTAGTGAGATCAGTGAGATGTGAGATATCACAGAATTACAGAATGGGAGAGGTTGGAAGGGAGCTCGTAAGATCATATAGTCCACCTCCCTGCTCAAGCAGGGTCAGCTAGAGCCAGTTGCCCAGGACTATGTCCAGATGGCTTTGGAATATCTCCAAGGTTGGAGATTCCACAACCTATTTGGGTAACCTATCCCTTTGTTTGATCACCCTCACAGGAAAAAAAGTATTTCCTGATGTTCAGACAGAACCTTCCATGTTTCAGTTTGTGCCCATTGCTTCTTGTCTAGTCACTGGTCACTACTGAGAAGCGCCTGGCTCCCTCATCTTCATTCCCTCCCTTCAGGTATTTATATACGTTGATAAAGTCCCCCTGAGCCTTCTTTTCTGTAGGCTGATAAGTCTCAGCTCTCACATCCTCTCTCCATATGAAAGATGCTCCAGTCCCTTAATCATCTTTGTGGTCCTTCACCAGATTTACTCCGGTAAATCCCATTCCCATTAGGTCCCTAGGCTTTCAGCCGAAGAGATAGAAACTTGACTTCATGGACTGCTCACCTTCCGAATGGGCCTGATTTTCTCATACAGTCATTGAAGAGAAGTCTTGAAGTCTGACTGGTGGAAACCTCTGTGGGCTTTCAAAGGTCTTGGAAGTCTCTCTCCAATTTCAGGGAACTTCTTCACTTATTTTAGGTTGATGGAATTGTTCCTCTCTTCTTTCCGTCCACACAGTGTCAGGTACCTAGATTTCTGTGAGCCATTACTGAAGTGCCTAACTAGAGAATTAGACCTGGCAGGCTGTGTTTCATCCAAACTGTAAAACAATAGATAACAGATACCAGCCCACAGAGGAGAACCAGGAGGCAAAGAGATAACATTGATCTGCCAGTTTGGTCTGCCAATGTCTGAGTTCTTTCATGTCTGGATCAATCCCTAAATTTAGACGAGTTTTGCAGTAGCTGGAGAACATTATTGTCAGGTGCTGTGTTTGCTGCTTTCAGGGGATCAGCAAAGTCCTGAATTGTAAAACTCTTCTTCATAAACTGAACTCTGTACTTACAATTGCTATAGTTACATCTGACTGGGGCCTTTACAGTATCACTCCTGTTTCTAATGAGCAAATCTCTTTATCAAAAATCCACATATTAACGTAAAGCTAGTGAACAGGAATGTTTAAGACAGCAGCACTTTTTAAACTTGAATTACAGTAAGAATATAATCAATATCACTCAGTGCGACTGAAACCTAATCCCATTTTTTTTATGTAGTAGCATACTTTTACCCAGTCCCCCCAAAATTCATATATATTTTTCTATTACCTTTTCCTATGTGTTTTTACTCTCAATATTATCTTTTCTTCTACTTTGAATTATTATATTTCCTTTTTTTTAAATAAACATCCTCTGCTTTTCTATTATCACTACACTTGCAGCCTCATTCCCATTAATTTATTTCATTGCTTCCTTATTGTTTTAATTCTCCTACAACAGCTAGAGTTTACTATAGTTGTCTGTATGGTATAATGTATCTAAGTTAATTTCCTTCCTATTATTCCTGAGGTTAGCCGCATTGTAGCTAAGAACAAAATTACGTTCCCATTTAAGCCTACTTTTCAAGCCATCCCTTAACATCCAGCTAAGCCCTTTGAAATATGATTTCCCACAGAGAAACTGTTGGAGTAGGTCTGAGTTCCTACACTCAGTTTCTCCTGCTTTTTGCCTCGCTGTCTGGAAAGCCAGCAGAAGCTGCCAGCTGGGGTTTGCTCTCCGGAAGATTGCTCCTTGAGCAATGGCGTATATTGAAAGGAGCAGCGTGAAAGAAGGCAGAGTTGCACCACAGGTATGGTGGCTCTCAGCAAAACTGAGCTCTTGCTTCCATGATCCGTGCATGCCATACCAGCTGAATGGCCTTGGGAGCTTCCATGAACAAACGGGTTGCCAGGAACAGGGAAGGATGGTTCATTTACTGCTTATAGCCCCAGTCTCTGGGTGTTGGGAACAGCCATTGGGGCAGGATTCATCCCACCCATCAGTAGCTGTTTATACAGTGGAGGAGCTACACCTCAGCTGGTCAGAGGAGAAATGGAGTGCCAGGACAGAGGCATCTAGAGGTAACTGAGTTGCTCAAGGACAATCTCCCTGGCCTCTGGCAGCTGGGCAAAGACTCCATGTCTCCTGTAGGCCTTGTGTTATATCTACCTGTCTCATACAGATGTCCTAGATATCTCTGGGCATTTAATGTGGAACTAGGCACATAAACCCCTTCAGGCTCCTTTATAGCACCATTTCAAGATAGAACCTAGAATAGCATGGGAGAATCATCCCTGAGAAATGCTGATTTCTTCCCATTTTCTCTCACGGGACTCTCAACATGTAGCTCAGGCGTGTGAATGTCAACAGTGTCCACCTCAACGTAAGCTCCTAAGGCCATTTTCAGCACCCAAGGGCATGCTTCCTTGTCCCCGCTGCAGACCTGTTAGGCCTCCTCAGAGCTGGCACATACAGACCCAGGACCTGTGGGAGACTCACCCCTTGCAGAGCAGCAGCCAGAGGCCAGACAAGACCCCTGAGGGCACCTGGGGTGGCAATAGGTGCTGATGACAAGGCAACTGAATCCTGCTCCCAGCTGCTGGTGGGGCTCCAGGCCGCTCTGACTGGATGTCCACTGCCTGTAACAGGAGCTCAGGCATTTAGCTTATGTGTAGACACAAAAATGTAAGTGTTTTAAACTAGAGCTGAATCCCATCTCTAAAATTAGGTGAGATGAATTGCGACAACAGTGTCTTCTCATAATTCAGGGTTAGCTGCTAGCAATCAGCTGGTTTCTCTTGCCTTGCTTTCTTGGGGATTTCTCTTTTCCTTGCCATGGCCAGAGTCATTGCCGCAACAACAGCATTAGGAAGCCGATGCTGATGCTTGCTGCCGCTCACTCTGGTGTGCAGCAGAGCAAGCGAGAGGGGTTGCTGAGCTGTAACCCATACCAAATCACAGGAAGTACCATATGCCATATTTATGTAATAAAGATGCGACAAAAAAATTGGCAGTGCTGGCTGGAGTAACAATAATGTACACTACACTTCATGACTTGTTATTCATGTGTGTCCTTTTCAGAGCCACAGGCTTTAAAAGAATTATTGGAGCAGAGGTCCCAAGAGGTATGTTAAAGTACTGGTTCTGTAACCATTCAAAATGGGTCTGCAATATTCGTCTTGTAAACTTTTTGCAACAGTGTCAGGGACAACAGTGACCCACTTCATTCCACGTTCCTTCTCCATCACCTCTACCATATCAATAAGAAAACGTGGTGTAGCACTGCCAGCAACATCTGCAGAAAAAAAAAATTGCAACAACTCACACTTCATGAAACATTATAGTGGAAAAGAAAATGTGTTCCAAACCACCTTGAGGTTCTGGAGTTAATTCATCATTATGCATGAGAGACACGGGCGCTGCAGACTTCTGCATTGTTTCCATCGTGGAAAGCCCTAGATTTTACAGTCTCCCAGCATGGAAAGTCATATGATCACACATCAGTGTGTAGATTTTAGTTTGTGTGTTTACTAACTATTCATCACCTACTTAAAAACAAGCAGACTAAAAAGAAAAAAATGCAGGGCACTAATTTTACAGCAAACTGTTAACCAAATGCTTCTAAGCTTCTCTTTCTGCAAATGGCTCAGCACAGGCAAGTTTTACCACTCATATGGATCAAACTACAGGATCAACACCTGAACTAGGAAAGGTAATTATTCTGGCAGCACTGTAGCTGCTACCTTTTGTGTTAGTAGTTGTACATGAGAGGAGCAAGGTTTGAATCATATAAAAACTAAGACAAGGATACATAAAACAATTTTTTAAAAAAGCATTGAGATGACCCAGTCACATCGCAGACCACTGGGAAACAAGAAGTGAAAGAAAAGAACGGGGCACTTCAGCTTTGGCCAAGTCTACTAGACTGTATTATTTTTCTCAAGGTGCAACAGAACAGTCCTTAAATGTATACGGCACTCCTCCGTTGCTTTACAATAGCAAGAACTCTTGAAAAATGCACATTGCTTGGACAACGAATGATGGGGAAAAAAATTGGAGACACTGTGCAGATATGGGAACACGTGTGCAGACAGCAGTGGAGCCACATGTGCAGTGCACGAACCTGCGGCTGTGCAGTCTGTCTGGGGTGGTTGCTCCTGGGGACGCCGGCCCTGGGCACAGTAGATGTGAGTAGATCCACACAAATGGCCCAGAGGGCCACGATCTGGTCCCTGTTGCAGGGTGAGATGAGAGCTTGTGTAAGACCTGAGTTTCTGCAGCTTGAGATGTTGCCGGCGGAGTAACATTTTAGCTGACTTTTGTTCTTAACAGATTGCAAAACCTCCTTTTTTCCAGATAAGACTGTTCCCTTTCATTATTTCTTCATAGCATTTTATGCTTTACTTCACTTTTAGTTCTGGTACAAACTTCCACGCTTGTAAATGGAAGACTACCTGCCAACAAGCCACATCTCTGTTTTCTGTGATCTCTATTTTATAATATTCTCTCTTCCCTTCTCCAGCTGTAGTTCAGGCACACTCTAGATAATGGAGCATTACTGGCACCCAGAAACTGGCGAATCAAATCTTTTCAGATATTTATCACTTAGTGTTATAACTGCTGCGAGTGTTTTGAACAGCTCCTCTCATTAAAAACATTTAATACAGTGAATAATCTCCTCTAAAGAGACTGGGGCATCATGGCAGTTATTTGACAACTGAGGAGCTGTAGAAACATTCAAAGCATATGTTAAGGCTTGCTGTTCAATTAGGATGCCAAGTGGCAGCTCAAAATCTAACGTGAGTTCAGTGCATATTCTGGGGATTGACTGGGAAAATACGGTTTGGAAATGTCCATAGATCGGAGGAATATGAGGAAGTTCCAAAAAACAAGAAGCAGATGGTGTCCAGAGAGGTCTGAATTTTTCTGTTATAATAAAAGATGGACATTTCTCTTGACCACATGATAGCTGTTGGCTATGAAAATTCAGGATTTTTGTAATTGAATTACTGGCACTCAAAGAGCTGGGAATTTAAGACAAACCATCCAAACCTTAGATTCTCTCCCTTCCTGCAAACAGTCATTCCTGTGAGATACAGCATGCCTGTAATTCCACCGGGTTCTATAAAACCTCTATTCTCTCAGGCATAATAGGAATGAACCTTTTTCATTTTTACTGGAGCCCTGCTCAAATGCGATTATAATAAATTCATACAAAAATACAGCTCAGCAATACAAAGTAACTACCAAAAGGTAACTACATACTTTCAAATACAAATCTGAACAAATGGGATTCTATGCGAAAACTCCTTTGGATTTCAGTAGGACTGAAATTTCACCCTTTGTTATTTATGCAGTAAGTTTCCTTTAAAAATGTTTGGTAAAAGAAAAACATGTCTTTTTTGTTTCAGGTTTGTTTTCTAAGAAAAATATATTTAAATAGTTGAAATCAACTTCTTAAATCATCCAGAATCTCTTTCCTACCTGGTTATGCCCATTGAAATGAATAGAACTCCTTGTAGAGTTGAAGCACTACCTTGTCTGAGTAAGGCTGGCAGATCTCAGAAAATAAATTATTTCTGGACTACTAGCATACATGTCAAGATTTAGCTCAAAAATGCCTTTCTGCCAAGTCATAAATTCTCAGACTTTGTTGTTTATGGTTGGAAAGATGACATACTATTTGGAGTCATGTCTCAAATACAATGCTATAATCTCTATAGGTTTAAGGAATAAACTTTATTGATGAAACATAGTATTTAATCATGCCTCTTCAGTAGATGTAAATGTAGTTGTCACTCATGTCAATGACCAAGGGGACATTCATGGCTTCAGCTGTAGAACAATAGAAACCTGAAAATGACTGTGCTTATTGTCTGTGAAACAATGAAAAACTGTGGTAGGTACATTTTACAGCCATCTCATAAAACATATCTGAGTAAGAACACATGCTTTTTTGATCATTAAGGTTTTTCCAATTGGATGAGCCAAGCTGCACAATACTGTAGAATTTACTTTGATTTCTATAATGAATCACTAAAGCAATCCCACAAGGCTATCCGATGTAATAAAAGATTAACTATTTCCTAGTACAGAGAGTCATGTTTATGGAGGTGTGCCAGTAAATTCTCTAATTCAGCCTAGCAGAAATGTACCTCTGATTATATAGTAGATATTTACTCTAATTCAAGCTGATCCCTTCGTGACACAAAGTCCTGTGTGGTTGCAACTTCTATTAGGTCTCCATATATCACTGTGTCTTGGGAGACCGAGAAAAAATGATATTGAGACACCAAAAACTGAAACAGGCTGCTGGCCCCATTTAGACATTTTGCCACAGAGGTAAAATGAGTACATTTTGAAGCAATATACAGAAATCTTGTTTATTGCAAGTAGAAATAAAAATATCCTTCCTCACATACGTATTCACTGTGCCTTTACAAATAAAATCTATTCTCATGAGATCATGGAATTGTACAGAACCATTTGAGCAATACTTATTGCCTACACTTTGGGAGGAAAAGTTCTCTATAAGAAGGGTGAATTTTACCACTTCATAGATTTACCCATTCTACAAAGAGACAGCTAAGCTTTCCAAATCACTGTGCATATCTGTGACTATCCTGAGCATATTATTTTGAGTTTTCCATCTCTAAAGTGGCTGTCTGATGAGAACAATGTTCCCTCTAAGGAGGGGATAACACAGGCTACCTGTGGATTTGCAAATCAGGAGAGGAAAAAGAAGACAGACAAGTACGGCAGTCCTCAGGATAGGAGTGTGGTTTCTTCTGGATTTTTTGCTTGTTGTGTTTACATCATGGTTTGAATACATTTAATGAGTTACCACAGAGGAGAGAATTAGCGTTAACCATCCCAATGAATGCTGTTTTCTTGATAAAACTATGAGATAAGACATGTTAGTTTAAACTTCAGTCACAAAAGTTTAAGTTAACACATTTTACTCTCCGTTTGCCAGGAATTCTGTGCACCAGCTACAGCAGAGCAGCCAACAAGCACATGGAAACTTACATATATGTTTGTTCCTGATAGACTTCTCCTGAATCAGCTTAAGGAACCAGGTATATTCAATTAACTAAGAAGTGCTACTGCTAAATGCAGTAAGAAACTACCTTTGCAACACCTTATAGTCCAGCAAAGTCTGGCAGTGTTAGATGTGGGTTCCATTCCCATCAGTGACATTATTTTTCAAGAACTTGATTTATTATAGCTTCATTTTTCATTTGAAGTATTAATATTGACTTAGTAAAGTACATGAGGAGAGTAGCTGATTTATCATTCAGCCCAGTTTCTCTATTTATACATACCTCCAGGTTCTATTTTTGGATGATCCTTTCAACCTCAGTAAAAACTTACCTCTTTCTTCTAAAATTTGGGTACCAAATGTGGAATGTGGCCTTCAGTTTGTGTTTGGCCTGTATATTTCTAAAGCTGCTAAGAAATGAGTATGTTAGTTTTAATTGAGAATTTGCTGGATATTTTCTTAAATTCCAGAATATGAATAAATGGGAAATTGGGATTAGTCTAAATTCACCAAACAGGTGTTAGTCTGAGTGATATAAATAGTCTATGGAAGCTGGGATTGATATTGGGAAAATTTTTCATGTCCTGCTTAGTATAAAATAAAAGGAGCAGATTTGAGGTGAGCACCTCCATAACCCAAAAGAAGCATGAATTCACAGGAAACCAGGACTGAAAAAAAAAAATTAGCATTCCACTCTGAAAATGGCAGGGTATTCAAGGCCTTATATTGATCTTATATTTTTTCTATCATTGAAAGACAAACTGACAAGGATCAAATGTTGTGAAAAGCCCAAATAAGGAATTATTTTGCTGTTTTGCCTGCAGGATCATAGTTCAAAAAATACATATTAGGAAATAGTAGTTAAAGCTTCGGATGTTTATGAGGTGGTTGATACGTAATTTTAATTTCACCTTTGAGAAGAAAATTGTCTAAGATTCAGTAGATTTATGGTCAACCTTCTACTTTGTATCAGAATTCCTGTGACCTTGGAGAAATTGTAATTCAGTTGTTGACTATTTGTGCTGCTGTACCTACAGTCTGTACTGACCCCATGGGACTACGCTGAGACCAAAGACATATGGTCTCCACCGGCAAAGCAAAGGACAGGAGGTTCAGTTAGGGCAGGTCTTTTTTCCCTTAGATTTCAAGGGAAATATCCACAAGTGCTACACGCAAAAGCAAATCATAGGAAGGAGAGAAGAGTTACCATAGGGAAATGTTGCTCAAGGCAACTCTTTGCGCCAAAATTATTTGGGGAGGGAAAGGTGCCTCCTTCAAATGGGACAGTTTAAAAAATTTCTTGAAAAGGTACTAACTATCAGAATTTGGGCCAAAATTCAGATGAAATAAAAAATTGATCTCAGGGTAGCCCTACTTATTGCAAATAGAACTTATCATCACTGATATAAAGTCTTTATCTTAATAAAGTAAAAGTAATGGAATATATTTGAAAATTATTTAACAGTCCTTCTCATGGGCTCAATTTTAATGAAATGTGAGCCGGCAGTACTAAGTGAAGCCAGTACTGAGGTGTGCTGAAGAATGTCTTTACACAGTCATTCATATTGGAGATAACGCTCAAAAAAAAGAGCATAAAACAAATGAAATCTATTGTGCTGACTTTACTGGGAAAGCAATTAGATTGACTGAACATTTTTAGAAACCTAATCCTGATTACTACTGTATGTGTTGTTGCAGCTCACAAATTATTTTCACATGTTAATAATTCATTTTTTCCACAATAGTATTACTTATTGTCTGGTAAGCATATAATTGATTCATTAAATTGTGTAGTTCCCTACAGTTTGACCTCTATTGACGTCTCTGAATTTGTGGCAAGCTATTTTAAAAGAGCAGAAACACATCACAGCCAGCAGCCTTACACCAGTATAAATATTTTCTACTGTGCTAATGCTCAGAGTTCACTTTCTGGCAGCTTACCAAGAATTTGGCATAGGAATGCACTGAGCCAGAGACCCCTATCTAATAAATTTTATCTGACACACTCAAACATCCACTTTTATTACCATGTCTGATTTTCCCATGCTCATACAATTTAAAGCTACAGCTTCTCCCTTTCTCTTCTTTGAAGAAAGAGTAATATTTTCAAACAGAATGTCACAAGGGCACATTACCATGAGCACTTTCATCTGTGGAAGCTTAATACAAAAGAATGTATACTATATATTCAAAAAAACACATTCTCCCACTGATCTCACCATCCTTCCACAAACGCCCCCCCAAACAATGCAGAGAAGGAAAGCATATTTCTGTGACATTTGTACTGTTTATGGGCTGCAATTTTTTGCACTGCAGAATAACTGAGTCCTGGTCCTGATGTTCTCGAAACTATACATGAAGTGCAATGAATTCTGCAATATTTTGGAGGACTTTGCCCCTTCAGTATGCTTTGTCCAGGATCTAATTGCTGAGGATACGTATCTAAAGTAAAAACACTATGTTAGATATCTATAACATCGCTATGATGAATTATCAACACTAGGGAATGTAGGCCTTCGACCTCACTGCCCACACCGTCCCTCAGCTGATGCAGGAATGTGTCCGTATGTCACTGCAGCAGTGAGGTGACATCCAGGAAGGGCACTGCTCGTCACCTTGCAGCTCTCAGGGCGGTCCTGCTAATGTACGTCTTCGAGACTTAACAGTACATGGGGGTCACAATGTTTGGAAACTGGATCTATATGAATCTTTTGCTGGTGGCTTAGGTAGAAATCAAGAACTGACCCAGACAAGATTTTTAATGGAGTGATTAAATTGTTCCCTATTCTTGTGTTTATCAGTAGCTTTCGGCTTTGCCTAATGTTCAAAATGTTGCTTGGTTTAAAGCTATAATAAAATAAAAATAAAATGCATGTGGGAAAGGAGTTACTTCAGTAAAAAGATTTCCACAGTCAAGAACTTTTTTCCTCCTGGGCCAAATGGAAAGTCTTCTGAAGTCAAGGACAACGTGCATTGACTCCAATGAATCTTGCATTATCTTTCCATGATGTAAATTTACAACAAAGCAGAAAAGTCTACCCTGAGCTTTTGAAAATGTAATTTCATCTAATGTAACATTTTAAGTTTTTTTCTCACCAAGAAAAATAAAGCTGACTCTTTATCTTTGGACAAAATGTGAATGATGCAGAAAAACAGAGAATTTGGGTATTGATCTTTTTACATTTTCCATAGTGACAGCTGTAGAAAAAGTAAAATAGTGAGTGAAAAGAGTTTTAATGTCTTCATTTTTTTGACCCAGAGGTTTTCCCCAAAACAGACAATTTTCAACTGAAATCTAATGACAAACAAAAAAAATCGCCCTAAGCCACCTATATTATCCTAATAAAAATATACTTAAAATAGGTTTTAAAGAGAAAAAGAACACTTTAGCTAAGTTCACATACAAGCATCTAGAGTTGGTTGATTTCAAATACCACTTTCACATGCTCTCAACTTCAGTGCAAAACAGATATAAATGGGTATATTTTTGAAAATCTGTTTATTTGTCACCAGCTCAAAATATCAGCACAGTACAATACCTGGGAAACATTTATGCAGATTACAAAATCCTTGCAAGTCAAGCCTGAAATACAATGTGAACAAACCCATAAATGGCTGTCCAGAAAAACCTTTATTTGTTTCATTTATTAAATTTCAATGTGGTGTGAGGCTGGTAACTTCTCTAGAAAGCAGATAATCTGAATTGACTGCAGAGTCAGCTAATTTGCCCAGTAGCATAGAGAAAAACCTCCTAAAAACACTAACAGAGAGAATTATGTGCTGTTTAAGCTGTGATCCTGGAAGGACACACAGAGGTGTTCGACTACAAACCGTGACTATTTCCACCGAAGTCAGTGGGGCTGCTCATGCACGTGCTGACACAGACATGGCAGAATTTGTCCTCCAGCACCAATCTGCAGAATCACCAACATCTTCGAAGCAGTCTGTGCAAGCCCAGAAGGTTTGCAGCAGCAAAGGAGTGTTTCTGTGGCCGATGTCCTGCCTTAACGCAGCAGCCTCCGTGCAGTGTCTGGGAAAGGTGATGCCTCTAACACCGGCCCCCGCTCTACCTACGCTCCTCTGGAGCAGCTGGCTACCATCTTGGGTAGTCTTATCTGCTGTGACTTGTCAAGCCAAAATATTTGTTTAAAAAAGGATCAAATATTCATAGCTCATTTATGCATTCTTCCAAAAGGAGAACTGAGGCTTGTCATGGTAGATAAATGCCAAAGTACGTGTGAGGAAAGGAAAGGAAGGGAAATGAAGGAGGGGAGAGAGCATTTTTAAACATGCAATATTTATATTTTTCTGCTCCTACTGTCTCCCTTCCTTTGCTCAGTGTCCTGATGCTGAGATTTTGGGGAAGTTCAGTGGGATTGCTGTAGCTGTGTCATCCAGAGCAACGCTGCTAACCCAGTCTTGCCACTGGATGTTGTTGGTTTGCATTTTGTTAACTTTTAGAAGTGATTCAAGCAAGTTATTTCCTTCTAGGAACCCCCTAAACTAACACTGAATAAGCTTGTCAGTCAACACTTTCATATAAAAGCCAATGTGGAGCACAAAATGAGGATTTCATTAAGTAGCGCTTTGTTGACAGACTGGTTATTTTCTATATGAGAAGAGTTGCAAGACAGATTTCCATTGGTTCTGGGTAAATAGGGGGACATTATAATTTTCCTCCCTCATTTCTGCAATAGCACTCCAAATATCTGACTTTTCTAAATGCAAAAAGGAAACATTACAGTTGTTTTCTGCTCACCCCAACATCTTCACTCATCTTTGATCTCCACAACCTTTAGTCTAGAGAGAAAAAAAGCAGTTCAGGATCATTAGGAAACTTTTTAAGGCTCTTATTCCAAATCTCTTCCCAAGAAATAGAGCAATTAAGCCAGAATCACTTTGCTCTGCTACTGTAATGAGCACAAAAATAAAATCCTTTGAAACATGCAATAAACTGGGCATGCAAAAAATCAATTTTGACCTAGCTGTAACATACGTTAATTTTTGAAAGCAAAATACAGTATTTTCTCCCTAGCAGGCCCTTTTAATCATATTTTAGACAAACACGTTCATGGGAAAAATGTTCCTGAACCTTTCTTGCATGTCTCTCTTTTCTTTTCAGAAGAGATGAAATCCAGTATGAAATCATAAAGGCCTGAAACAATGCATCTGGTGAAACAGGAATCCATGGCATGATCAACGTACATTTTGTCTCTCAAAATATGGGCATTATTAGAGCTGAGATAGCAGAAGCTGCCAAGACCGCGAATGTTCCCTCAGAGATCTTAAACAAAAAAACACACAAGAAACCTAATTTTACAAAAATTTAACAAAAAATCAGAATGGCAGTTTAATGTTCCAGATGTTACACACATTGAACCAAATAACAGATGCAAGACAACAGGCTTTTCTGACTCTACTATGTCATTTTGCAATACAAGCTTTAGTTACTTAAAACTTTGCCATTGATAGCTGTTTGTGTTGGGTATCTGCATCAGACTGAAAATTGGGGCAGGGTTTGAGTTCTGCTAAGCCCTTTCTGAAAATAAGGCTAAAGAAAGAGATACATTTTCAGCACTAAGTGATTCTGGGATATTATGTTGTTGTTATTGTTGTTTTTTGGTTTGGTTGTTTGGATTTTTTCCCAAGCCTGTGCTTAGAAGAAAATACTTAACTTTTGGCAAGGTGATGTCAGAGCTGTAGTGTAACCCACCCTCATTTTCCTAGGCGATAAGCCACTGGAAGCTTTGCATCTGCCCAGCAGAGACACAGATCTTAGCAATAACACTCTGCAGAGTCTGTAGAGTCAGAGTGCACTTAAATTTCCTGTGGTTGCTATGAATGCCCAGGAAATGCATGCCCAGCTCCCAAGAAGAAAGTCCACAGCCTTCCCTCATGGCCAGGGCTACTTGAAGATGGTTTGTTTTCCTGGGGCTATTACATCTGACTATGCTAGGGAAGGGGGAACTGGCATGGGGCAACCGCAGGGCATCTTCACCATTTGTTAGAAGAAACCACAGGGCAAGGCAAAGTTAGGTACTGGTTAAATTGAGAGATGCACCTATCTAAGGAGCATGGCCAAGGCAAAGGAGCCAAGATGTGTGATCTCACCCAGATCCATGGGGCAGATGAAAGGTCCAGAGGCAGAAACCAGGGTGCAGGAGCAAGGATTGAGCAGGTGGCTCCAGAAAAAAAAAAAAATGTTGAAAAACAGTTTGGGAGTTTTCCTCCCATATTTAGATGAGAAGCAGTGCAGCCAAGAAGGCTCTGAGGCTAGTCCTCAGATGAACAGTCTTGTCAGGCTCCTTTTTGTTTAGGCGGCAGTCCACTGCTGGTCTTGAAGTTCAGGCAGAGATGGCATGCTGCCACTTAGGCTACAATCGTATGGGAAGGACCCAAGAGTTAGGAGCCTACCCCAACTATCTTCTCACCAAGCTCCCTGAAAGCAGCAGAGAAGAGCAGCAAGGCTGTTGTGTTCCATGTACCGTGCAAACCAGTAGCCCCACATGGAAAAAACCCAATCTGGTCATTTAATTAAAGACTGTATCAAAATGTATAGACACAAAGAGACCAAATTAGTACAGAACACCATTGTTAGCACTTCCCAGCTCTGGAGTATTTGTCTTTAATACCTTAAAAATGGCCTTATGAGTTGGGTAATTGTTTCTTGTAGTATAACACTGCTTTGTGCCCTCAAACAGACCCATAGAGATGAGACCTACTTGAAGACATTGCAGTCTCTCTTTGCAGGGCCAAAGAAAGCTGAGAAGGCAACAGAAACCCAGAAAGATTAGCTGGCTTTCTCAGTGGCACATAGCTGAGTGGTATCTCTGGGAATGGGATCTCCATCTTCCAAGTCTCAGTTCATGGCCTAGTCCTAGATCTTGACCACTGTTCATCACTTACAAAATGTGATGCCTTCAACATCTCTCTTCTTCAAGTGGGAGTTGCTGGGGTTCCAGCACATCCAACCATATACTTACTAACACCAGTGACCAGCTTATCCTTTTTAAAATACTATCCATGTATTTTAAAGACCCAGTTCATCCAAAACCTTAAAACTTTAGTCAGTCTCTGTTGAAATCAGCAGGACTATTTGTAAGTTCAAAGTTAATGATACGCATATTTTCCCCTAACGCACCTGGACTATTCACGAGCTTAAAGCATAGGAGCAAGTGGTGGGGAATTGAGAACACAGCTCACAGAAACAAAGTCCAAGAGCCTTTGTTTGGGACTGAATTTCACAGTAAGAGAAGGTAACTCCAAAGGCTGAGAGGCAATTATTTGTGTTTTCTCAGAGACTGGTGTGCTGGTTTTGGCTGGGATAGAGTTAATTTTCTTCACAGCAGCTAGTATGGGGCTGTGTTTTGGATTTCTGCTGAGAAGTGTTGATAATACAGAGATGTTCTCGTTATTGCTGAGCAGTGCTTACACAGAGCCAAGGCCTTTTCTGCTCCTCACACCAGCCCACCAGCGAGTAGGCTGGGGGGGCACAAGGAGCTGGGAGGGGACACAGCTGGGACAGCTGACCCCAACTGACCAAAGGGATATTCCATACCATAATGACATAATGACATATGCTCAGCATGTAAAGCTGGGGGAAGAAGAAGGAAGGGGGGGACGTTCGGAGTGATGGTGTTTGTCTTCCCAAGTCACCGTTACGCGTGATGGAGCCCTGCTTTCCTGGAGATGGCTGAACACCTGCCTGCCCATGGGAAGCAGTGAATGAATTCCTTGTTTTGCTTTGCTTGCATGCGCGGCTTTTGCTTTACCTATTAAACTGTTTTTATCTCAACCCACAAGTTTTTCACTTTTACCCTTTCGATTCTCTCCCCCATCCCACTGTGGGGGGAGTGAGCGAGGGGCTGCATGGTGCTCAGTTGCCAGCTGGGGTTAAACCATGACAACTGGGAAAAATATGGAGGCTGAAGGTATAGGATAGCTGAAAGGGGATATAAAAGCAACAGCAGAAATCACTGAGTGCTTTCAAAATGAATAGAAGCAGAGTTGAAGACCTGAAACAGCTGGAACATTTTATTCCGGAGATTTTGTTTTAAAGGAACAAGCACTGCTTGATTTTCAGTTGTTATTGCAAATAAACAGACTGAAAATACACAAGCAACTTTTCTGTTGGTGGTGTTACTGCAGGACCCCCAGTGCAGAGCATGGCTCTGGGGGGAGGAGGAGGTGGCTTGGCTCTGTCACTGCCACCTTGCATGCAGCCAGCAAGACACTCCATCCCCCTGTTTGCCCATTTTTCCTGTTTACCTTTGTGCAGCAGCTAGCACACAGGGCTCTCTGCAACCACTGTATTGCAAGTAGAATAATAAGAATGACAACACATAATGCTAAAGTTACTACTGTGTAGCTCACACACATATCTGACAGAAGAGCTGTGAAGATGGAAGGACCCTGGGATTTCTACCCAAATCCTGAGCAGCCAAGCTGACTGCATTTATATCAGACTCTATAGGCTTTTTTGCTATTAAAAGATCCAAGAACCATGACATAGCATTGCTCCTTCTCTGCCTGGAAAGGGTGGGCTCTGGATGGCAAAAGTCCCACTTGTGTATTTAGCCTTTCCAGTGCCAAATACACACAATCTTCTTTTCTGATCTCCCAGTGATTATGCTATTGACTTGTTTAAAAAAAAAATTAAAACTTTTTATAGCAAATGGCTTTTGTCAGCAATCATTGATGCCTTTACAATTTTACATTCTTGTCTTTTATTTTTGTAATATTTTCAAATTTCATTTTAACTTACTATATGGCAAATTGTTCACCAGATGTGAAGGAACCTTGAGGAATAACATTATTGTTATTGTTGTTATTGTTATTAATCATGGCAATGAGTAAAAAAAAGAAAAACAGGCTTCTGTTTTACTTCAGTAGAGAATTTGGAAAGAGAGTGGCATAATTCACTCCAGTTAAATCAATCACCCCTTTCCTATCTCTGTTATTCAGCCTATTAGGCAGTGGGTTTGGTTCAAGTAAAATATTTCAGGGCCAGATTCAATCTCAGCTTTACAGCTATGTTCCTAAAATGTGCAAATATTTGATGCGTCTCAGGTCCATATTGAGAAACCATAATCTTTCGATTGCCTATCTGATTACCCTGCCAGCTTCTGCAGTCTGCTGACCCACCTGCACTCCCCCTGTGCAATGACTGTTGTCCATGTAGGTGGAATTGAGAAGGGGCAAAGGCAGTACAGGATACAACTGACCGGACAGGAATGCCTCCTCTCTTGCATCTTTTTTCAAATGAGTTGCCAACCAGGGCATCTCTAGGTACGGAAATTTTCTGGCATCTTTCAGTTAAGCTGGATTCAAGTCTGCGAAGCCCACTATTTGTGCAGAGCATGTGTCCTTCTTGAGGGTTTCTTGAGTCCCTACGTTAAAAAACGAGATGGTGTCAGAAGGGAAGGAGGCTAGTAGTGGGAGACAAATATAACAGTAAAGGCACTTACTCATATTTGGTAACATACATGAGATAGCACAAAAATTTAATCCATAAAAGAACGATGTTTCAGTTAGCATGAGATTTAAGGAGATTTTTTCAAATTTTTTTTACCTACTTTGGCAGCTTCAGTGACAGAGCGGTTCCTTTGGCAGCTCTGCAGTGAGCTGTGCCCTGCTGTGGCATGGTTATCCACAGAGTCCACACTCTCTGTCAGAGAACTTTGATGCACAATGAGGCATTTTGTACTTCTTACATCCTGAGAAGCCAGGAAGTAACTTGCCTCTTATCAAACTCAGAAGCTTACTGAAGGCTCAGCTGCTCATGCAAAACTAACTAAAATTTATTCTTTTGCCCTCTGTACAACTGTGGTAGTAATTATCAATGTTCTTGGAAGGTTTGCTTTTGATGCTTCATTTTCTTTTAATGTAGTAGGAGATATGAATAATATGGATCTTAATGATGTCAGTGGAAATATTTTGCATTCAATGCAGAACAACTCCCAGGATCAAGACCACACTGAGGCAAAGAAGTCCTTTGAGGTATGAAGAGGAGTTGCGGGTTTGGTCTCACATCTGGTACATACTCTGGGACCCTCAAATGAAAAATTATACATAAACACTATAATTTATATGGGTACCCACCAGCACCCTTACTGGTTAGGTAAGGGACACCAAAGCCATGGCAGGCCAGATTGACCAGAGAGGTGGGTCACAAGAAGTGAAATTAGTAGTAACAGCCAACAGAGGAGAAGTGATGACATTTCTATAATTAAGCCACCAACATCAGCTCTGCATGAGTCCAACAGAGAGGCTAGTTCTTTGCTTTTAGACATGTAGCTTTTCCACCATTACCTGGATGGTGTTTAAAACAGCGCCTATCTTCTCCAGAAGTGTCTTACTCATTAAATTATATGCATATCCCAATTACAGCTTCCTAGACCTCATGGGACAGAAGAACATGATACCCCCTGGTGACCTCTAGGACCCCGTGATGCTGATTAGTTTGACTAAAGATAGGAGATACACAGACTCGCCAACATTAAACCATGAAATAGAAAAGTGCATAGGACAGGTGGTTGCGGACTCCTGGCCGTTGGTTGACCCCCGGTCAGGCCTGCTTGAGTGGCCTTTCTGTGCAGTGCTGGTGAACCACTTTCTCCCTGCAGCAATGGCTGTTGGATGGAGGATGTCCTGGCTTCATCCCAGCCTCCTGGGAAGTGAGACTTGGGAGACTTGTCTCACTCCCTCTCCTCACTCTGTGCTTCAAGTCTGGCATTTCCACCAGGTATGATGTACCTTGGTCTACACGTGTGTCCCTTAGTCTAGCACTGTTTGGGGGAGTTGATTCTTTATCTGTCTACTGGGAGACATGCCTTAATTTACATGGGCATGCTGCACTCTCCCCTAGGGACCGTGAGGAAGCCGGGTTTCATGCCAGTGGAAGAATAAGTGAATTGGGATTCAGTTTTCAGTCAAAATTTTTTTTTTTTATAATGCAAATTTTTTTACCAGGTTCTGCAGTGACATTCCTGCTCCTTCAGGCCAAATGTCAGCTTGGAACAAGAAGCACAGAGCCAGCATAAACCCTTTATTTTCCAAATGTTCGATGAATGCTTTTATGGATATTATTAATAACAATAATTATATGAAGACTACTTTTTTGTTTTAATTCAAAATGTTGGAATAAAAATGGTGACTGATTTCTTATTTCATTAAAGTCTCTGTTGCATCCATAAGAATAACCATAGTAGATATCATGCTGTGTATAATGTCTAGTGACAACATTACACCATGATCAGTTTGTGTAAAATCATGTCAAGGAATAATTACAAGTTTGTGGATTACTTTCACAGCTTGGTAGTTTTAGTTGGCTAAAGGGCTAATAACTACTTTATGAGCCATACCATCTCAAGGACAAATGTATTATAAATCTTTGCCGGTAACAATTCTTCCAAGTTTGTTAGGCATTGAAGAGTCAAAAGGAAGAAAAGGAAAGATCAAAAAATGGCCTCGTGTTCTAGTATGTTTTCTGGGTGGTGTCTGCAGTGCCCATCTTTGAGCAAAGCGCTGACCTGGAATTCTCAGTGACAGCCTCCTGCACAGCACAGGTACAGACATCAAAGAGCAGGCTGGGCTGCAATTGCGCTGCCTTAGTGCACAGCCAAGAGGTTTTTGAGTTAGGACACTTCCTAGCTCAGGAGAAAAATCCTAACAGCTGTTGTCTTAGGTATTGCAAGCAGCTATTAGTACAAAGGCATTTTGCTTTCTGAGCTTACCCTTAAAAATATTCTGACCAAATATGTTTTTACAGAAAGCTTCTCAGAAATTGTAGTTGATTACACTCTCAAACTAGCCTATTCGAAGGAGTGTCTGAAATCAGTGCAGACTTAGGATATAAAGGAAAAATATGTTAATTTGTAAGGAAAAATTGCTGGAGTGGGATGTGGTTTGCTTACCCTCTTAGTTCTTTCATATGATACTAGCTTGTTATTATATGTTGACAGAGTGAAAGCTAAGGAATTTATCTTCAAACACAAGCCTTATTTTCTTAGAACGTATTTCTAAAAGCCTAGTAAACCTATTTGGCAAATTACTGTAATTATTTTTTCATTCCCTTGTCCATAGCAGGAAGTACAAGTGTGCAGCGTAATTACAAAGGGATTTGTCCAGTGCGTAACTTGAGCAAGCGTCCCATCTGTATTTTCCCCTCAGATGTAGACATTTCGGGTTTAAGCCAGTTAAACAGAAGGGAAATTGTGCCTATTGCAGAGTGCATTGATTACAGAGTTACTGAGACAGTGGGTAGTTTCACATATGCGATGGTCCCCATAAATCACCTGTTTCTCAGTAAAATGAAAATAAAAAATTTTTAATTCTTTCCTTAGGACCAACACATTTTTTTCAGTAGAAGTGAAGGGGCACTAAATGTGCCTCAAATGTCGATAAGGCGTTGTATAAAAGTGACCGATAGCCTTCAAAATAACGCATGCTTGAGAGGTATGTGACCAAAAATAAGTTCAGTGCCTTATGTGAACAATGATGAAAGTGCATACCATTTTTCATGGTGACTTTAAGGATGATCGCTCCGTTTCCTTGAAATTCCTTCAGTTTGCCAGTGTCAGGACATTGCTCTCGATGAGGAAGTGAAGGCCTTGGTGAAACGGTTAAATAAACATATCGTTATTGTCCAGCTTTAGAAGAGGATATTAGATTACATACCAGGAGAGCGGGCCATGCCTGTATTCAGCATTAAAGTACGTCTGAGTCTCCATTTTCCTGTAGCGCTGTGTTCAGTTTTGATTACTTACAGCCCCCAAGTTTGGTTTATTTATTTAAACGTTATTCCAATATAAACTCACTGAGATCAGCTCTGCCCTCAGTCCCACGAAGGCAGCTTAGTGGGAAATGTGACTCAAGTGATCAAGGACAGAAGTGAATCCATTACCATTTTCTGAGGTATCCGTGTGTTTATTTTTATGCTCAGATTTTTTAAAGTCCTTTCAAATAGGTTCAGCAGTTTTTATAATGAGAAAGCCAATTATAACTCAGGTGATTGAAACTTTAATAAGCTTTCAGGCGAGCAGTGGCAGCTCTAATGATTTTTAGCTGGTGAGGATCTTAACAGAAGATTTTGTATTAGATATATGTGTGCATATTCATATAAAACCACGGAGGTTTAACAAAACAGTGCCATACAAAACAAGAATAGTGTCAGTTATTCATTATCAAGATAGCACTAACATGAATATTAGATATTTTTATGTTGGAAAATAGAAAAAAATGGCCATTATCTTGTAAAGGATCTCATGACTTTCTCCCATATGCCACTTCCTCATGGTCAGTCCAGGTTGCCCCATACTTGACCCTGTGAGCTTGGTAGCACCAGTGAAATCCCTACGGGGACTGCTGCAAGGCTGGGCTATACCTACCATCCTCGTATGCCTATTGTCCTTCTGGTGCTGGGCTTGGTGCCCCCACACGTGCCCTGCCAGGAGATCCTGGCACCAGAGGAGTCAAACTGGGTGTGAAGAGAGCAGGAGAGAATCCATGGGGGAAAGTGGATGTGGGGAACGAAGACCAATTCTGGGGTCAGTGTGAATTTGGAATGGTGGCCAAAGGGAGGGCTGGGGCAGGAAAGGGAAGGAGAGGCAGAGGATGAGTTTGCAAGCTTGGTCAGGGCTGGGTGATTGATTACTGGAAGAAAAATAAAGGAAAGGCAGAAATGGAGTGAGAAGAAAATGTGACCCAGGAAAAAGAGGAGAGAGAAGAGATGATGGGCAGGAAACACAGGTCATCAAAGAGACTGTGGGAACAGAGAGAGAAGGCAAGGGGATGGGAAAGCATGAGAACAGAAAAGGGAAGTAGGAAGAAGATGGTGGCTAGAAGGAGGGAATCAAATAACCAACAGAAATAATGTATGTGACCATGGTGGAAGGGCCTCAGATAAGCGCAGCAGCAATGTCAATGTAAGATTAAAAGCAAAAAGTAACAAAAAATATTCTTCAGTATTTAATTCCATGATTGGCTTTAGCTATCAAATGACAGAAAACAGCTGCATTTCATAAAGCAACAACTGGGCTGCAGTTGTAACCTAATCCTTGCATTTGACACTTAGAAAAAAAATATTTTCCCTGCACATGTGATCCAGTTATATGACTAGTACAACACCGATGAAATCAGTGAGGTTGGAAACTAAGTTGTTAATAGCTTCTTTTGTCTTCATGTTTTTCCCTGTATTTTTTGATCAAAGAGAGAAAGGACAGGTTTTGAAAGGCTGGGCATTGTCTTACTGAGTTGACTTAACACAGTTTGTTTGTCCTCCTCACCCACAAATGTATGTATCATTGAAAAATAAGACCCTTACAAAAAAGATCAGCTAAGGAATGAAAAGAAGCAATAGGTGAAGATAAATATTAATCAAAAGTTAAATGGTTAAACTATTTTTTCAAGAGCTTAAAACTTATAAGCTTGTGTACAGGAATGTGAAATCTGAAAATATTTTAGCAAAGCAGGCAGTGAAGTTCTTTAGATATGCTCATCCACTCCTTATGTCACTTGCAAGTGTACTAAAGCTAATATTATCTCACTGAAACGGCAGTATTTCTTATGTATAATCCTAAAGATAAAGTCCTCGCTGAGGAAGACATGCAAATAAATTAGCTGTTCTGTTTTTTTCAGAAAAGCTAATGCAGGACATTCAATGACATCGTACACATTTACGGTGGCGCTTTTCAACCCCACTCATTTTGCAAACATTGTATGGAGGAGTGCAGAGGGCTGCAGTGGGTTTTGGAGCAGCGGGCTGCTGCCCACAGCCGTCTCGCAGGGTGCAGGACAGAAGTGGAAGGAGAAAATGTGCCCACTGACAACACACCTACCTTGCTACCTTATAAATCTCTGGAGTTCGTTCTTGGGAAACCCATCATGTGCTAAATTACATCTCTACAAAATGGAATGTATTTAAGTTATTGTGGTCATATCTGAAAAAATCCAGACAATAAATTGAATGGATCTCAGTTTATCTTTCTTCTGGTCGAAAGATTAACCCAGCAACTTCAAGGATACTAAGTATTTCCTACCTGATATTAAGGCCACTTAGTCAGAAGATTGCAGAAGGTCCTTCGCTAGTTTTTATACCCTCTCCATTTTTTTCCCTTTTAAGTAGTAACCTAGCAAAAATTTATATTTGGTGTGAATTAAAATGGATCAGTTAAACCACACCACACATTTACGAAGAGTTAAAATGGCCATAATCTCACAGAGTTCACTCACACTGTCTAAGCTGCAAGGCAGACACCATTTCCATGGTTCATCCCCTAACTTCAGTTGTCCAGAGCAGTTAAAATATTGCAGTGTACTGTACCTCTCACCCAGCCTGCAAGCCCAGATTTCTTCCTAAATCCCTACGGCGAGGACCCCCAGCCCCGAAAGCAGGGAAAGCTTAAATCAGTGTGCCACTTCATAGGCACAAGAAATAAATCCATTGGAAAGCACGAGTCATTAATTCTGATGTTCATGGAATTGCATGTTTACCTGTGAAAACTTTTTTAATCTGACATCCTTAAATTACTTCAGCTCCTACTTTGTCCCAAATGAAATCAGGTTTTATGAAAAATTCTGCAGGTGATTAATTGGTTTCAAAGCCTTCCGAATACACTCAGCATTTCCACTGATATTAGTCTTCTTTTCACAGGAGAGAAATGAGGTTACTGGAAAGCATATTACACCAGCCTACTTCTTCTGGATTAAACGTGCTTGAAATAAATGTCATTCCTTTTCCCAGTCTACAATTTATCATTTCAGAGTGAGAAAACTTATCTTCATTTTATCACTGTGTTGTGTAACATTTTTCCATGTCATTGTACAAAAAATTATTTGACATATTAAAACTGGAAATATACTGCTCAGAGACCAAACTCTGTTACGTGCACACTGCAATTATGTGCAACTTTATTAGGCATTTCACCAGCAGTATCTAAAGGACTCGGAGCCTCATTAAATAAAGGATTTAGGTGCCTAAAGAGACATCTATCTCCTTTTGTGGGATTTGGCAAACTAGGTTCAAATCTTCAATCCAACTTGTTGTGTTCAGCTACTACCCATCCTTGTATTCACTAGACTCCGAAGGCACCAAAGGATTTGACCTTGCAGCTCTTTAATTGCTTAGAGCTGTTGTTCTGGGCATTACAGGAACTGACCTATTTCCGACAGGGCTGAATGGCTTTGCATCTAGCTCACACCTACCAAGATGATTTCATTCCAGAAACTGCAAGTGAAACTCCTCTCATGTAACCTTAGACACCTACCATGCAGAAGAAGGGCCGAGCAGTTAAACTAGCTACCAGCTAAAGTGGAGAAGCAGGCACTTTCAGAGAGCCGTCCCTCTGATCTACTTTAGTTATCCGCATCAGGATGCGAGATGTTGCAATGACTCCAGTCACGATACAGGATGTCTAAGAAGACCGGTTCAGAATTAGATGTTGGCACTACAATACTCAGAGGAATCCCCAGATAGGTGTTCCCCCCATTTTAGATGGCACAGTGGGATATTATAATAGACATCCCCGTGGAAGCTAGGAACAAGCTGACACATGGAAGTGGTGCAGGGTAGTGCAGTAAAGACATGTCAGTTCAGTAGAATTACCTTGCGTACTTGACCACACTGATGCAATCATACTAATGCCCACCCTGGTTAGTACCTCAGGGATTTATGTGTCTTGCAGTGTATTATGTGTATATATATATATATAGCATATTAATATAGTGTATTATGCACTATGTAAGTCCCCTACTAGGCCTGGCACAGCAGCAAATCTCAAAATGTATTCAGCACACCAAAAGGATAAATTGCCTTATCAAATGCACTTCTTAACGCTTTTGACAAAAGTGTAGTCTCAGTCTCTTTTCCTATCATCACTACTCATATGCTAAGAGGGAGAGGAGAGCGTAAGAACCTGGGCCACCTTTCCCAGTTCCAGAAGGGATCCATGAGGGAAGTTGCCGGCAGGAGCCCCCATCCTTCCTGCAAAGACTGCAAGAGCGCTGGTCCAGAAGAGGTGCAAGCAAGAGCTTGACTCTGCAGTTTGTCATTTGCCTGGAGCATGAGTCCTGGGCCCCGGCCAGTAACAGCTGCAGCACATGGATGGAGCTTGGGTCCCAAATCCTGCATCCTTGTACTGGAACTGGGGATATTGAGAACAACATGGAGATTCAATGGACCATAAAAAATTACCCTCCAACATTAGGAAAGCTAGCACACTCATTTAGCCACCCTATTATCAGTAAGCCAAGGAAATGTTGTATTAAGGGCACAAATACAGAGGTATTTAACACTGTTCAGTAATGATGGAACAGGAGAAACCTGCTCTCTTCAAAGATCTTCTATGCCCTTTTGTCTTTTGTAGCACTGACTAGGAAAACTGGCTCAACAGTTCATATCCCAGCACCACACCAGTGTGCTCAGTTATAGCATGAGGAATATGTTCTGGTCTCACAGAAAGAGATCTTACAGGAAAACTCATTAGAAAAGTAATCTTTTATGGATATGGCATGAAAGTATACATATAATCTTAGGGTCCTAGCCAGTACATGAGAATTCATTTTAGTACAGCTGTAACTAAATTTAATGCCCCGATAGATAGTGAATGCTGAGTGCCAGGAAAAACAAAACTGTTGCATGATTGCCCATTTTCAGGTGAAGGTTTGTTTAAGGCAACATGGCACCATACATCTTTATTAGATCATCACAGGTGACGTGAGGAGAACTTAGGGCTAGATCCAAAGACAGTGTAGGTGGACAGACCTCCCAGGAAATCAGTGGAGGTCTTCTTGTTCATCACAGATGATCTGGCCCAGTGAAACCACACTCCATTTTATTCTGTGATGCTGCTTTATGAGTTTGTTCTGCTTCTTTGGAAAGAGGTGCCATAGCTTGGCTGTGAAGTGAGTGAGAAAGTAGGTGTTAAGTTCAACATCCATAGGAACTCTCAGAGACTTGTCTTTCCTTGGCCAGGTGTGAAGGTCTGCAGGTCTACTTCTCTAGCCTCTTTCTCCTGGACATATTGCAGTTAATAGCACACAAGAAACAATTCAGCTGCAAGTTTCAGCAGGTTTTAAATATTGCTAAGTGTTTTTTGTTAATTTCCCATAATATTTTCACACTGTAAAAGGTTTTTCTTTTTTATTGTAACACATTATTGCACACTGCATGCTCATAATTACCCAATATTTCCCTGCTCTATAGATTTCTCTTGATTGTTAATATTAAAAGGCTTATTAAGATCCTCTCTATCAGCTTATGGTCTGCACATATACTTAAAAGGTTGGCAAATATGGCATAGGATAAATGTCACTTTTAAAATATGTTACAGACAAAATGGAGGTTAAAAAAATAGAGATTAGAGTGTTGAGTAAATGTCATGACTGCCAGAATCAATTGAAAATGAGCATTCTTGCTAGCCTTAGCTGGAATGAAAAGAGACGTCTCCTCCCCCAAGCCCGGTCCCAGAGGAGTACAATCAGGATGGTACTAATGAGCAGAAAACTCACAAGGTAGGGGTGATGTTTCCTGCAGAAACACTATATGCATTGGTGCCCTGAGCCCCCTAAGGACCTAAAATCTGTTATTGTTCCTCCTGGGAGGTCCGTTTACACTTAACACACATCTGGCTTAATTAGGTTGACAGCTGCTGCAGGTACTATTGGACAAGGTCCAGGCATCAGAGTGCATTAGCATTTGTTTAATGGTTTAACCTTTCATAATCTGATCTCCACTGCATAAATGAACCAGAGAGATATCTTTTATTACTTGTTAATGTGTTGTGTGTGTATGCACATACACACACTCACACAAACATGCAAGCAATCCACATCAAATGTGTCCCACCGTGCATTGAAAATCAAAATCTCTTCCAACTGTAAACTTTTGATTAAATATATCCAGCTCCAAATTAAGCAAAAATTAGCAAGATTAACAGCGAAGACAGCAGCAATCACACTGTATATAAAGACAGAAGAAAATGTAATTGCTTTCATGTACAGAAAACAGCCACCTCATACTCACAGCCAGATTTTGTATACCTATGGTTTTCATGTTTTAATTAAAAAGAAGCAAACCAGGACAGAGAAAGGGGGTTATAGTTTTCGCTGCCTACATAAATGAAGCCAACATAGAAGGTGGTCCAGCACAGACTCATGTTTGGTAATAAAGCTCACGTTCTTCATATTTTTTAAATAGATTCAATGAACAAAATAGGCCTGATTCTGCCCCCAGTTAAAAGCAGAGTAATTCATTCAAAGTCCCTGGAAAGAATCTGGTTTTATACTTGTGTACCTGAGGGAAGAATATGGCTCAAATGATTAGGCACGTGCTTTGTTTTCTCAAGAGAACCCTTTCCCCGTATCCATTGGAAGCATTTTTTTCACTTTTAAATATTCTTTTATGTCTAATTGGCTTCTTTCCACAGTAACTCCCTGTAAAAATAGCCTTTGGCAAGGCAGCCGACTTCAGCACAAGCCCAAGCCTTATTGTATCATTGAAAGCAAAACCAAATCCTAAGGAACCTTTCCAACTCCAATCACCTTGTTTTATACACCGATGTGCTCGTCTACCTGACAAATTATTGTTCACGTTTCTAGTGACTCCCAGACTGCAATACTCCGCATGTTTGGAGACTTTAAATATCAAAACAAAGAAAATCTTTGTATAGTGAAGAATCCCATCTAAATATGAATAAACCAAGCCCTTCAGAAAGTTCTATTTCAGCCTACATTCTCGCCTTAGCGTGTGTCAGATCTTCTCTGTGGCTTGGTCCAGATGGAGGAGAGCAGTCTTCTGTACTTGCCATGTAATGAGATATTTCTTTGGCTGAGGTACTGCAGTTTTGCACTGCGTTGCTGAGGAGCAGAGGTTTGAGCTCTGCTACAGAACCCATCCCAGGGCTGGGCCCTCATTTTAAGAGATGCGTTTGGATTTTTTTTGCCCTCGTGGGACGTTTTGTCATTGCCTGTCCTATGTGCAACTCTCTCAGGTTGTAATGCCTCTTGGTGAAGCAGCTCAGGGTACGAGCATCACATGATAGTGAGTGCATGTTGAAACGTGATTAGAAACACTACTTATATTGAATGTCTTTGAGTTCCCTATTTCAGGGCAAGAGCTTAGAGACCACATTCTCCAATCTTATGCATAATAGGTTTTCACACTCTAATTCCCGTTTAGAATGGAATTTTCTTCTCTGTTTCAGTGAGTAAACTTCTTTAGGAGCAGAGTAAACAAAGCTTTAATGAGAACATTGTGGTTCTTGACTGGATCAGGGTTTCAGGCCCATTAGGCAGCTGCTGTCCAAGCATCTTTGGTGCTTATATTGCTTGTTATTTCATGTGTAAGCTCGCTTACGCCATCTCTAAATCATGCAGTAGTGTTTGGTACACAGACTCTTATGCTAGCAGAGTAGTGACTATGCTGGAAAATCCACCCTGGGGCACACAAGCCCATGAGGACTTAATGCAAGATGTATCATGATGTACCTTTGCTCAGTTCCAGCGTCACATATTTATGTTATTGGCAAAAAAAAAGAGCAACTAATGTAGTATGAGAGAAAAAAGGTCTCCTGCTGAACCTGTCTCCTAGTATGACAGCTTAAAATTCACTTTCCACAGATAGAAGTAAAAAGCTGTTGCTGAATGTTAACGAAAAACAAAGAAAAATGGAGTCGGATGGCACAGTTTGATAACATTTGGCCTCCATAGCTTTGTGTTCAGGAGGAGTTCTGCAGGAAATTGATTTGGGACTATTTAAATGCTTAAAATTAGCTACATACTTAAATACTTTGCTGAATTGCTGCCTCACCCCGGAGAGAAAACAGCTCACTGTAATCTCATTGGTATCAGATTTCCATCCCCAGCCTCCCTGAAAAATCAATGATGTACTGCATGAAAATCAATCCCTACTCAAAATGTGACTAAAAATGTTTTAATTTTTGAAGAAAGGTTGCTTCTAAGAAGATAAAATCCAGCTACGCTGTGAGGTAGCCAAAGTACAATCCTGCAATACATCTCTATGTCTGATTGCTTACCTTGGTTTATGTTGTATGCTTCTGCTTGTGTTCCTGGATGATTTTTGGAAGGGGTTTCTAAGGGGGTTCTGTACCTTTTATCTCCTCATATATGCTATTGTATGCATTTACTACAATTAATAACAGCAACAATGGCAACAGTTTTTAGATTGTTCTTAAAGGGGAATAAATCACTGCCTATGGTTTGCAAGTGGAGAAATAGAGGTACAGAGCTGAAAGTACTGTGACTAAGAGCCATGATTGGTAGATGAAGGAGGGAGACAGAAGTATGTCTCCTGAGACCAGATATAGCGTTTGAAGTACACTGTCTTTCATTAGAAATCCTGAAAATCACTACGAGGTATCATTAACTTCATTTGGTTATATATTTTACCAAGGAAATGCACCGCCTTGAGATAAACAGTCTATGACTCTGCCATCACACCAACACCTCAATTTTGTGTGCTAAGTCTTTTCTTTCCTCTGATTAAGGCCAGTCATTCTGGAGAGCACAAGAGTGGATGGGGACACCAAAAGAGGCCAAATTATTTCAGCAGCTGTGCTCAGTTCACGTACCTGCGGGAAAACACAAAAATCCATAGAGGGTGCTCTTCCACTTTATGCTAAGGATTGTAAAGCTGTTCCAAATATCCCTCCAAAATAAATCCCGACTGTGATCATAAAAGTTGAAGCAAGTGTGTGGCATAACTGAACAATATTTTGGTCATAAAATTGAAGCTTGTTTCTCTTCAAGTCATGGCTAAATTCAGGTAGAAAACTCTGTGAAGTAAGTAAAAAATGAGAAATGGACAAATGACTGGGTGTGTGGTGCAATGGAGAAGGAAGAATTGAAAATGATCCCGGAGTATAAAGACCTGCAAAACAAAAAGAATTATGGCATTTTGAGAAGTACCTTCTGGAGAGGAAGGATGTATTTAAGGGACACAACCTTACAGTTCTTATAAACACTTTTCTAATAAGACATTTTTCTCTATTAATGTTGCTAGTTGGCTGCCTCAGTGACCAAGAGTGAGAGTCCTGGACAGTTGGTGTAAACTAGATTAGAGACCCTCCTCATTTCTGAAATGGAAACCAGATGGCAGGTTTGAAAATCTCAGTCATGGACTGGCTCTTTCCCCAAATATTTTAAATATTACATTAAACATCTCTAAGGGAAAGTTAATAATGAAGATGGTGCACTGTGTTGAAGAAAAATGACATTACATATTTCCTGTTACTAAAATCGCTTCGCATAATACTGAAAATGCAGTTCCAGTATTAGCATGATATGTGGTATTAGGAAATCAAGAAATTTTGCATAAAACCAGCATATGACTGTAAGTTGTGATTCAGTTATAACAGTTTGACACCAGCCTGAGGACTCTGGGGTTACTGAGTCAAATTATGACGAGGGGAAGTCACCAAACGTTACCCATCTAACCAGCATGCCTCTGGAGAACAAATACAATAAATGTTTCTGTTACGTGGTGCCTCCCTTACTGGGAGGGTGAAGGAGATTCAGATGTCTGCTGACTTTGTGGGGAAAGGTGCTGCAGAGGGGGAAGGGTTGTTACAAACCACTCAGCTAATGCCCTGTGTCAGTGCCATCCCGCAGGCAATCCTCCTCAGTTGTGTCTGTTGCCAGTCTCTGAGTGAAACAAAATTACTGAAAAAAAAATTTAAAACCCCACAGCATTTAAGTAAAAGAAAAACAAATAAGTGCTTTTCCCTCAGAACTAATTTTAGGATTTGGGCTAAAATACTCCACTATTGAACTTAACTGCTTTCACTTTACTGAGATCAACCACTAAGCTTTAGACAAGTGATAAATTAGATGTGCTTGTACGCTGCCTCAGCCCACCACAGTGACACGAGATCTCGGCTGGCTTTTCCCACAACCCACACTGCAATTTCTAAACTATAAACTCAGGCAAGGGGTCCTCAGAAGGATGCCATTCCCCATCAATCTATAGGTCTGTGTGGGCAAGGCGAGGGTGTGAAGGCGATAAGAAGATTTTTAACAACAGGAATGGTGGAAAGTTGAAATTCCTGCTACTCTTTGCCATTTTCAGCTTAGATGAAAAGGCTTCACAGAGAAAACTTCTTACCACATGAAGGCAACCACGTCTTATAGCTGTCCCTAATTCAGCCTCCTGCAAGATTAGCAGGCTTGCTGAGGCAGTCCTGTGCTCCCTCTGCCCACCCCCCTGCAGCTGGCACGGGACAGAAATGGGGGATTGCGGAGGGATCTGATCTTTTGTACTGGGGCTATCACTGCACACTTTAGTTAAGTGAACAAACTGGAGGCAACATTTTTTTTTTTTTGGTTCCTGAGATATGATGGCTTGTGCATATTTTCTCTGTCTAAAGAGGGTAATGGCAACTTCTTCTCTTGCTCTGGATCTCTGGCTGTTACTGTGGTTCAGATTTTTAATTACTGAGGTTAGTGCTTCAGAGCAAAAATTACCATCTACAGTCAGAAAAAAATAGGAGACATTCTTCTGTCCATCATGAGACATGGTCACAGTCAAATATGAACTTGGGAATTCAATTCCCTCCAATTTAAAGGTGAAGCTTAGGAAAATAATGCTATTGGATCTCAAAATTTAAAAAAAAACAAACCAAAACAAAACAGAACACTGTAAATATCTGTATAGCTGACCCCTGTTTTCTGTTTTGTTTTGGTCTTTCTTCCTACAATGGAGGACAGCACAGCATATGGTGGAATGATGTCTCCTGATCTCTTCATCGCACTGGAAAGCTACAGCTTCTATATGTTGAGTCATGTCCAGAGCCTAAACCTGTGTAGCTTGTTCAGCAAAGAGGGGACTACAGATATGGTGGCAGCTACAGACACAGGCTATAAGGGTGCAGTGAAAAAAGAACAGTCAACATTCTTATTTTACCATTTCCTCCCTCATCTTAAAATATATGTATATATTCATTCATTTCTCTCTATGTTGTTAGACAGGAATATTTAAGAGGGATATACAGGTTTTTATCATCCTCCAAGATTTCCAGTGAAGTATAATTTGAATACAAACATCTGGGTTGTTTGGACTAGTCTTTTTCTACAGATAGCAGTTCTCCAGTTGACTTTACAAAGCCAACAATTACATGAGATGAACACTATGCAACCCTCATTTAGGTAAAATGATTTAAAGCCACATGTTCCCTATGCCATTGCCTATTATTAGAAAGGAAGCACATAGTTTCAAGTCTGTTGAATTTGGGCCACCATTTTTAGGACCAGTAGATCTCATCAGTTCTTCAAAGAGGAGTCAACCAAATGTGGAAGATGGAACAACAGATACGATTTTTTGCTCTTTCCCAAATGTTGTTTTCCTTCCTCTTTTGTTTTGCCAGCGTACATATTTTCTCACCTACCATGGAGGACAAAATCTGTTTTTTATGCAGTTACTTAACACGTTAGCTTTCATGACACTAAAAATAATGCATTTAAATGTGATATTTGTGACTATGCACCCAGCGTGCAAAACCCTAGTCATCATTTCCTTACACCCAAATTAGGCCTAAGGGATTCTGAGTGCAATTATAGTGTTGACTGGATTAGCACAACTGGTTTAAAATGCAAGGATATTTCATCAGCTATTCCTGAGGCTCATGGGTTATGGACCCGGTGAAACAACCTGTGGAAGTAAGGGCAGGATGTAAAAAGCTGGTTCAGTTATATCCAGTGATAAAAGTAACAGGAAATATTAAATATTGAAAACTCAAAATAGTCCTTGGCAGTCATAAAATCAGCTGAAGCAAACTGATACAGACTTGCAAGGCAAGTGAATAAGATGATGAAGCAAATGGGAAATGCACCTATTGCAATAGATAGGACCTCAAAAATGCAGAGAATTTTGCATGTGGTGTGAAAAGATTGAAGCACACCTGTCATACAACAGTTGCCTTTTGTAGCTGAGTATACATACAGGCAAGAACAAAAAGTATGTATATATTTAAGGTGATCCTAAGTGTTTTGTGGACAAAACGGGAGGCTCAAAATATAAAATTAATATTTATATTAATATTTATAAAATATAAAATAAATACTTCACTGAGAAATCTGCTAAAGTTATGACTATTAACATTTCTGAAAAGGTATTATTTTCTGGTACTATGCTTAATGTGTAAAATACATTGCGTGCAGTGTGCCAACAGCTATCTGCTTGTAAAAGCACGTGTTTTCAAAGTGCAGATAGAAACCACTGTACTACAAATAAAACTGGAGTAGGACAGACTAAATGGCTCAGCAATAGTCTGTATATGCTACTTCCAAAAGCAAAAGCAGTAGATGCAATAGTCTTTAATTGACAAATAAAATTAATTTAATACCTTTTGAGATTCTTCTCACAGATTCTATTATGAAAGTATTTTCTCGTTTAAACAAAGAACGAGTTGTCCGAAACCTGATAGGTTTGGAAAAGAAAACAATCTAGGTATTTTGGTGAGGAAGGGTTTCTCTAGGTTAAATTAGTCATAACTTGTTCTTGGAAAAAAATACAAAGAAAGGATAAGTCAAATTCTTCTGTAATATGCATGTAGACAAGAACTGCATTTGAAGATTAATTATCTCATTATTTTGCTAATATGCTGTAATTAACTGAGCTATAGCACTGAAATTACTAAATGTGGGATTACTATTCCAGATTTGAATTAGCTTGTATCTCAGAAATGTTCTTCACTACACCTCAGCTTTAGGACATAAGCCTAATTAAATTACCACTTTATTTGCTGCAGCTGCTTCATAAATTTGCACTTCAAAATAGTTCCATCATTCACCATGTCATTTCCTGTGTTTTGTAATTATTGGCTGGTAAAAAATTAAACCCAAGGAGTTTAACAATAGCACAGTAGCTTTTCCTTACACTCAAATTAGGCCTAAGGGATTCTGAGTGTAATTATGGTGTTGACTGGATTAGTACAATTGGTTAAAAATGCAAGGATATTTCATCAGCTATTCCTGAGGCTCGTGGATTATGCCCAAGAAAATGAAGCTTTAATTTCATCTAAGTTATTTCCATTATTTCTGGTGAAAAAAAAAAAAAAAGAATCTCAGTAGTTATACAGGACCAAGAAGACAGAAGACTGAATGAAACAACGTCAATGGGATTTTCACCATTACCTTCAAAGAAGTCAGGCTTTCAGCTTAATCTACACTTCTTCTAATGTAAGAAACACATTACATTAGGTTTTGAGGGAGTTGGTATTTACTTTGCAGATGCTCTAAATAGAATTTGTATCTTTTTTCTTAGGTTCCTGTTTCCAGTATCTTACTATTACTTGTGCAACTGCTAAAAGAAGAGGGAAAAAACATAGAACTCCCTATTAAAGCTGGATATGACAGAATATACTTCACCAATACAAAAGCTACTTGAACTTTTGCCTTTTGAGAGGTTACATCTTAAAGGGACATATTACCATGGCAGTTTGCCACAGATCACTGCTCCTGTAGTACAGTCAGGTACGGGCAGCCGTGCTTGTCTGGTATTTTAATACCTGACTGCTTGAAGTCAGATGTCATTCCAGAGCTATTACCATTACTCAGAAATAGCTGGAATGATAGCTGTAGGCAGTCTACCATTTTCAGGAGAGATATTGGTTTCTGGGTAGTCCTGAAATGTGCAAAGCCACGCTGTAGTATTTCTTCTAGACATGATTTCAATTACAGGACCTGGTTATCAGTCCCCATTGGCATTCTTTATAATCATCTGCTGTATGCAAAGATGCAATATCATTAAAATTACATTATTATTCATGAATACATTTGGAAAATCTCATTCATCATACATCCCTTAGAAAAACTAAAATAACAAATATAAGCAAGGTCATTCATCTTTCTGGGATGTTGCAAATTGGAAGCATCATGACTAATCATGGTGCTTTGCTTATGAAAACACTTATTTTCATTCTTATATTTTGTGGATTTGGGGCCTTTTGAATGCAGTGGACAGAATGTTGCCTCAAACTACCAAAATAAATTGTGGATCTTCTCTGCCATTCTCCTGAGGCAACAAACATCCTATCAAAATTGCAGGTGGGGAAGCCCTCTTCCCACAGGAAAATTATTCAGGATGTTTCTACAGAGGGATTTCTACATTATAAGCTCTATAACTTCTTGGTATCATCCGAAGGTCACTTGAATGGAGCAGAATACATACATTTGTAACAAGTAGGACAGTGACACTAAGAGACATTTCACAGCTATGAAATACAAGGACGATCTTCCCAAACTATAGGAAAACATTCCCACATAAAAAGGAAAAAAATCATATTCTGAGTTTGGAGACACCTCAATTAAAACCTATGGGAAACGTAGGCAATAAGAATGGACCCTTTCAAAGAGATCTGACTTTTTGAAGAAATTGTATTAGACAAAATAATTGTCAAACTTAAATCTTCAGTCGAGCCACCAGTGGCTATCAATCACAACTCCATCTGTTTGAGTGCCACTATCCCAACACACATCAGTTGTGACTCCAACTCTTCAGTGTTTGGATACCAGCCTGATGAAGAAAGATAATCGAGTACTCATACAGATATGTTTCATCTCAAAGATAATATTCAGTATCAGATAAAATCATGCTATTGATGGACAGATAAAGGAGGTTCTCTGTGTATTTTTATTGCCAGGAAACCCAGTCATATTCATCATACCCGTATGGCAAAGTAGATGCAGCAAGACTAACTTTTAGTCTTTCAAGGATGTCACCATGTAAATATATACTCCTTACAAAAACTGCATTATAAAACCCTTTGTATTTTTGAATGGCTAAAATAATTCCCTTATAGTAACTGTTTCACAAAAAGTAAGAAGGAAGTAGCAGGCATCAACGAACCTGGCTCAGAGGGATTTCAGAGTGCAAATCTCCATCTTAAAATTGATTCTCTATTTAGCTAAGACAGGATGACAAAAGTCCGTTTTTGAACACTACTGCATTTCTGGAGTAGTCCAGATCCACATCCATGCATGGATTTCACAGTTTAGGGTAGTCTCTTTTAGAATAAATGAAATCTCTTCCCAAAACTGAAATATAATTTTTAACTTTATCACCACTTTTTTCCCTTCCTCACAAAAAAGGGAATTAATCCTATTAACAAGAGCTTCAATCTATAGTATTCTGTGATTGCATACTCTTGTCCATGGGCAGGAAATTGGTCTCAGTGATATGACCACCAAATCTGTTATATTAAGTGTCCAGAGATCACAACTGCTGCAAGTTAATTCCTATACCTCTGTAATGGATGTTGCTCTGTTAATAGTGTATTCAATAAAAGAGGTGATGAAAGAGATGATGAAATATGCTGGAAAGGTGAAAAATGCAATGACAATAGTTATAAAAGGTACAGTGTAATATGGTGAATGCAATTTGCTCAATACCCTTAATGTTGTCTATAAAAAATCTCATCCTGTTCTCACCAGGGAAGCACGCTGTGCTGCATGCGCTATCTATGGAGTCCTTCAGCAGTTTAATGTGACCAAACTAAATGACTTACCCTGCATCTATTTAAAATATGCACAAAAGATGTCATTTCTGGGTGGACATCTTGCATTAAGGCAAAGAAATACAGGAGGCATACTGACAAATATTAGGCTTGTGTATATAAGCACACTCCATAATGTTCAGCATGTAAAGCTTTTTAATTTTGCCTCCCATACTCAAAATGACATGGGAAAACATCCAGCTCCTAATTTATTATTCTTCTTAATTATGCTCTACATGTGCAATGTGGTAGTTAGTGGTTAGCGGTGAAAAAGTATTTATGCCTAAAAAGCTCCTTTGGAATTGAAGTAAATTTCTTGGTTAGAGTCTTTACCATCCCAAAAATAAGGAAAGTGGGAGGGGGAATATACAATGGATATACTACAGTATTACATGTTTTTATATTTTTCTGTGCGTTAAGTATTTTTGATACTTATTATGTGTCAGCTCTCTAAGATGATGAACAGGCAAATTCATTTGTCTTCCACGTCTCAAAGGACATAACAGCATGCTGAATCAGCCCATTAAATCTCAGTGGTGCACATGTTGCCTTTTATCCTTTTCTACCTCTGATGAACCATGTGCTGATGAAAATCAAAACGTGAGTGTGTGTAAGAATGGTGAAAACTTGTTAGATGCTGAAATGACAGCAGAGAAAATATTCAGAAAGGCTCAGCGGTCAGCAGTGGCTGACACCCCTGTCCAGACTGTACAGCACGTAGCCATGGCGGCATCCTGCGGTCCATGGCATCCCTGCCCGTGTCTGAGGAGGGATGGGAAGACGTAAAAGCCCTTTTAGCTTCTCCCAGGCGAATCCAGACCCACAAGGCCCATAATTGGGACCAGCGTAAGGACTTGTGCTCCTGCCAATCCCATGTTGCCATATGTCCCCCTTCCTGAGCTGTCCTGTGTTGCCATCTGTCCCCACGCCAGCCCGGCCGCTCAGAACCATCTGCTTCTGCCTGACCCATCCCACGGGGCCAGCTGTCTCGCCCCTCTCCGGGCTGGTGCAGCCACACACCTTTTCTAGAGGTACACAAATTCCTACCAGCCATGGATAAATGTCTGCTAAAAGGGGCAGAAAGCATGAGCAGCAGCCTAGAAAAATCAATTTGTTCTGTCTGCATTTCTTGATCAGTGTCTAGTTCAGGTTTCATTGTGAAACCTTTTCGTGCAAGTCCTCAAAAGTTTTGGCGCTGACATTTTATTGAAACTCTGAGCTCAGGTGCACTGGGAGACAGTGGGAATTTTTTTTGCAATGTGCCCATTATTCTGGTGCCATGTAGGAGCTCATTTGGGAACACAGGAAGTTTGCAAATCTGTTCCTGCACCTTCATAAAAGCCTGGATTTGAGTCATCAGAGTTATTAAGCTCATCTCAAATGTAGTACCATTAAAGTGGTGGCACACAAGGAAATAATCCCAGCTTTTTGAAAAGTCTGAGTCTACAAAGCTATATTTAACCAAATGAGTGGAAAAAATGGAAACACTATTGAATTCCTATGAAAAGGCATTTCCTTGGTCACTGTGGGCACTTAGTTGTATCTAGATGAGGGATGTGGGGAGAATTTTCCACTTTCCAGTTGCATATTCTCACATCCCAGCTCCCTACTGGGACAAAACACAGGCATGCACCAGCTGTCCCTCCTTCTTCCCTCCCACCTTCTCACAATCTGGTTTTCACAAAAAAGAAAACTGGAGGTGTGGGCTGGACAGGAGCCATCATTTTTCCTAGCAGGTAAGTCTAGACATAGCTTATAATATCCTTCATACCAGTTCTCTTCCCTCATTTCCAATCTGTAGCACATTTTTACTTACTTATATTGAAATGAGTATTTTTAAATGTTCCAGTTTGATTCATGCCATGGAAATCACTCATTATTGCTGCAAAATATTTAGGGAGGGATTGTTTCAACATTCTGGCTGTTTATCCAATAAAATATTTTCCCTGAAACAGTGGAGGTTAAAATATGAGATTTGAAATCCCATATGCATTGACATAGATGCTATAACTTTTGTTGATTTCAGTAGGGCCAGAAAGCCACCCTGTGGTGAATATTCTGCTCAATCTATCTCTCCACATACCTAATCCATTTAGGTGCTTCTAAAATTAACAACCATATTATCTTGGTACTAAAGATATGAACAGCAATCTGATGAAAATTGGAGTGATCGATTCCATTGGAAAATAGAGTGTTATTCAACCAGAGACACAAATACATCTTTTCCTCAATTATTTTCATGAGGTTCAGATTAGACATCTATGATTTAGGTCACAGATGTATACTTACTCTGGACTCCATAGTAGAGGTCTTGGGCGGTTTTCAGATATTCTTTTGGCTTAAAGATGCACAAAGAATCTTAAAATGATTTCACAATGTGTAATAAGGAATGATGAGTTGCACTGACAAACTAAAATTTGTACTTTAAACATTAACACCACATGTTGTTAATCTTAAAAAGAAATTTATTCTTTAGAAGAAAATCTTTTGACTATACCATGTCCACCTCAAAGAATTAACTTGTTGCTTTCTTAAAAGATTGCTGATGAATATTGGAATATGGCTCTGTATAAAGTTACAGCCATGATAAATGCAAGATTCCATTGAAAACACTGTCTGACCCCAGGCTGTATGTCATTTCATTAGAGCAAAAAGAATAAGGAATTACCTCCGCAACAGGATCATATGTTACTAGTTACTTCAGTAAGAGACTTTTACAACTGAGATACTTCAGGTGAAAGCAGGGAAGGGTGAAAGAATATCTCACCAGACCAAACACTGTTCCTTAGCCTCCTGTCAAAGTCTGACCTCAGCTGAAGCTGGAGCCATCCTGTTTGAAAGTACAGCCAAGATCCGGTCTCATTTCTCCCAGAGGTGGGAATCTGCAGCACCAGCTACGACTGCTCACAGGCCCTGGCGCAGCAGCTATGCTGAGCATAAAGTGCACATGAAACATGCAGCAAAGTTGGTGTCCTGGTGATCAGTTTACTGATGCCAGCCCAGTGCATTACTGCTTTTTGCATCAGAAAACCAAACCAAGCCCAAAACCATCGCTTTCAAAGTTTGCTCACTGTGTGCAGGCAGTGCTGCCACAGGTCAGGATGCAGGGAGCGTGTGCTGCCTGCCTGCTGCACTAGTAGCAGATTGCGTGGCCACGGCAAGATAGAGTTACTCACCAAAGAGCATGTGGTAGGTTTTGATAGCATACGAACAGATGCTATCGAACCCTACCCAATACTTGTGCAGTTCCAGGGAAGAGCGTGAAAAAGGGAGGAAGAGGGGAAAGAAAATCCCCAGATGTGGCAGAGGTACATTATCAGTCATTTTGCTATTATGACTATGAACAGCAGGTAGTCCACTAAGCCCAACATTTTCACGTAACAGTTGGAGTTCTGATAGCCATTAGAAGCAGGTCATGTTTAATAGCAGTTGACTCCCTCAACTCTCTCCTACATTTAAATGATTCTTTGGCAAGTGAACTGAATTTGTTTCTCCCTCACAGGATTGGGAGAGGGGTTAAGGAAAGGTGTTTATTTTTGCAGAACTGGATCCCTTGCCACCCACTCCCATCTGAACCTCAACTACTATCTGCTAAGTCAAAATGAACTTTAATAAATGAGCTGAACTCATTAGCTATGTGAAGCTCATGCTTACAGTCATAATGATTTTAAAATGTGTGGCTGCATCTTGAAGAAGAACAGAGCTTGACATAATTTCAGTTATCAAATACTGGTAATTGACACAGAGACAGGCTGTGCTTTACACTGGGTTATAATTAATCCACTTCAGTGACCTCAAAGGCTGCACTTCTGAGAAATCTACCACTTACGTTTTGATTCTTTGTCAACTACTTCAGCAGACATAAATTACAAATGAGGTACTAATGAAGTATTTCATCACCTGTTTACCTTCAGTGATCAGTTCCCTTACCCTAATTTACAGAAGGCACAATTTTTTTGAAGCTACTGTCAGCTGGAGCAGCCTTTTACTCTGAGCAGTTATAAATTAGCACATAGCTGTGCTTACTCTCACTGGTTCTTTGTTCTGGTTTGAAAATACTACAGCATAGGAAAAAAAATAAGTTTATGTTTAGAAACTGATGGATAAGGAGAGAAAAACTTGTATTTTCTTCTGGTCTATTCTTTTCTTTAAAGGTTCTCTAAATGGAAGGAAATTCCCCACTGATATAAATACACCAAATCCTACTGCAGTGAGTGTGACTGTGTCTATTTACACTAGTAGGGCATTTGACTCATGCAGAAACTAAATCCTGACATATCACCAAGCACTTGGAGTGATCTTGAAGTACATGTCAAAGAATCACCTCAGTATGCTGAGGTATTGCCACTGAAATCCTTACATTACGCCTGTCATGCTCACGTAACTGCCTCTAATTTAAAACAGCAGGGCTTGATTCCCACATGCAGGCTGAAACAACATGGAGTAAGGGATAATTTGAGGCATGAGTAAGCAACAACTTGACTTTCAGAGGCTGGCAGGTGAGGCACAGCCATACCAACTGCCTCGTCCTCATCCCAACCTGCTGTTGTGAAGCCTGCGGGCTGCTCCCGATCCGCTCCTGCTCCTGCTAGTGACTCCCTTCAATCCCCGTAATACCTTCCCATGGGCTCCGCACCACCCCCCTCTGTGATGGAGGCTCTTTTCTCTCCTAGGCACCCGTGCTTTTATGCCCATCTGTTCCTCCCAGCACCTTGATCAGTTGTCTTCAACTTCTTTCTGCTGACGACAACGGTTCTCCTGCTCTATGTTGGTGTCTCCAACGTCCTCTCTCTTTTTTGGGCTACTGTGGGGCCCACAGTAGCTTTCAACCTAACAAAAGCTAAGTATTCCCCCTGTTTTTAATGTCAGTGCTCCATATTTTATCAGCTCTCCTAAGTCAGGAAAAAATCAGAAAAATCTCCTCATGTTTTTCCAGACACTGAAGAGGAAGAGTGAAGAAATTTAATTATGGGGAAAGCTACATGTAATTTGTGAGTTCTGTTTGATACTGGGCACTTCACATGGAAGCCACTAATGGACTCACAGTTGGCTGGAGTTCAGGGGAAACTTGCTTTTCAAATCTGAACCAAACCAGTGAAGGTACTATGCGACAGATCATCTGGATTTCATTGCACGTTGAGCTGGAACAGGAGGTCGCCTGACAAATGAGGGTAGAACATATTTGTTTATTTTTTGATGGGGTCCTTAATTGGTGCCTTTACAGAGTGAATTGAAGAAAAGAGACAGAGAAACAGTTAGGCTCCCATGTTCTGGAGAGGAAGGCAGCATGCAAAAGGTGGGGAGAGATGAAGGATCTTGGGCAATGCAGGGACCTCTAACACTGCCAGACATGAGGCAATGAAATGTACCTAAACGTACAATTTTGTCTACACTTGAAAATTTCCTGTCGTAAATAAAGCCATGAGTTATTGCTTAAAGAAAAATGCAATCTTTTTCTTGGTTTACTTCCACTGACAAACATCCTTGAAAAACCAAGCTGCAAACCCACAGCACCACATAAATGGAGATGAGAATAAAGTGTAATGTAGGTACCGGGGAGTCCTTGGACTCAGGACCCGCGCGGTGGCCCAGGGCAGCGGTACCGCAGGGTCTCAGTGCCACCAGGGGAGAGCAGACAGCCTGTGCCCAGGAGGTGTCCTGGACAGCCTCTGGACAGAGATACTGCTGCAGCCTTCTGGGACAAAGGAAAGTTCAAAGCACAAAGCCCAGCGTGTGGGGGCTCAAATACACGTGCCTGGACGGTGCCTCCCAAAGGTGGAACTGTACAGAACATGTGCCTTAAAAAGGTTCCTCCTAAGCCTGTTTATGCATTCAGGTCCAGTTATCATAGAAAAGCCACAGTGTAAGTTCCCACTGCACTGGGAAAACCATGTTCTGAAATCATTTGTTTCTGGGTCTGTTTTGCTCTAGGTTTACAGCCCGCAATGCTGAGGGTAGGAATGCACTTGAGACAACTCTACTGGAAAGCCACGTGCACTGAACCCTGGACACCCTTCCCCAGACATCTCCGATTTGGAAACCCATTGCTGAGATTCATTGCCCTACGTCAGGCAAGATCTGCTCCATGATCATTGCTCGGTGGAAAGTATGGGAAAATAGAAGGCTGTGTTTGTCTTTTGAATGTGCTATTTCCTGGACCTCGCCACGTCTCCTCTTTCTCTCTGTCTCTCACAGCAGAACTGATCACCTCTCAGATTGCCCAGGGCTGACCACACTTGGTGCAACAAATATGCGTATCATGGGGAAAACAAAACCTGAACCCAAAAGTGTCAGCAAGGCCCCACCCACTAACAATTTCCATAGGTTTTCATAACTAATTACTTTGCTATGCAAGGGGAAAAAGAGTTATTACCATAGCAACTGTCACAATACATAATATTGAACATTTTTCTAAATAAGTTGTATTTTTTGCAGGTACAGACACATAGCGATGACATATTTTTTTCTTTTGCACTTTTTCAACAGTTGTAAGCAATATGCAAAGGATCTAATATATTTTTCAATATTGATCGGATATTTTGTAGTACACCTTTTTATTAAAGAAAATGTTGTTTAGAAAAGAAGTAAATCTACTTTTTTTGGGGGGGGGAAAAATAATGGAAATTAATTACGCAGACTTTAAAAGGTAATGAGAGAGACAGATGGCAGTGAGGAGTAACTGTCCCTTTTCAGGTGAGTAAGGCTACAGAGAAGCTTAATAAACTCTTTGATTTTGTCTGTCCCCAGCAATGCTGGTGAGGTACTGTTCACCAGGCAGGATGCCCACTCATCTCTGTGGGCAAAAAGGAAGGGTTCATCCATGACCCAGTTCATGCCACTGCAAAAGCATCTCCTTTTTTTTTTCTTAGATAGTCCCAAGCCAAGGCAGCAGTTGAAAGGCAGCCAAAGTCTGTCTACAGCTACCATCTACTTCCATCCTGGCACTGTGCTGCTACCTATGGGAAGTCCAGAATGAGAGGGAGAAAATCACTGACCTCAAGATATGAACTATTCCTTTGCTGCATTTTCATTTCATTCAGTGGCCGCAGGCAGAAGCCAAACTTGGCCCACTTTAGTGAAGTATGCCTTCCCCCGCGGGCTGTTAGACTGTGCTTTGTGCCTAGCATTGACAGATAAGACTAGTGCAGGCACGCAAGTAGGAGCAGGGGATGGACTTTCTGTTGATGGTATGGAAGCAAAGCAGAAGTTACAATATACTTCATATGCAGACAGAGATTTGATGCTATTCATTTGATGCTATTCCTTTGATGCTATGTAGCTTCTGGATCTACCTTGAAGGAGAGAATTGTAAGGGCTGTGGGGAGAGGGAAGTCAGATTTAGAGAAGCAGTTAGGGTCTTGTGTGTTTCCAGGTGCTTGGACAAGGTTAAACAGCACATGGATTTCGTATGCTTCTGTGAAATCACTGAATTGTAATTCTCTCTTTCATTTATTTCTTTGGTAGTGATGTGGCCTTGTGCGATGTTTTAGTCTCCACTTTATCCCCAGGACTCTTTGAATTTTAAAGGCCAACAAGAAATTGTTATTGCAGTTTAAAGTAGGAGTCTGAGCAGAAGGAACCTGGAAAATAACTTCTTCCCCTTCCCCCTAAAGCCTACATGGCAAAACTACATGCAACTAAAACAGTTTGGGCTAATCCAAAATTGTCCTTTCCTTGGCAGCTCAAAATATTTGAAAATGCCAAAATTACCTGGAATGGCTTGTGTACCTTTCTTAGGTTTCAAACTCAGCAAAGAGAGCTTAAGTCCATGCTCAGTTATACGCACATGTATACGCACATGCTTAAGTTCTCTGCTGAACTGAAGCCTAAATTTGTCATCCTTCCAAGTCTTGTGATTGGTACACATTTTCATTGTAACTCTGATTCAAAAATAAAAAAAGCCTAGGAAAAGCTACAGAAAACAGAAGACTGTGTGTCTGTTTCTATTTTAATAATTACATGCACTTAGAAATTATAATTGCATAGTCATTAAGTCCCATTCACATAAAATCCTGGCTAGCTTATTTTTATGAAGTAATTTTTACTTTCCGTAGTCTTGTTGCTCACAAAACTGGCAAATGTACATTTGTTACAAGTCAAGAATTATCTGAAAGGTAAATTTAATATTAATGGAACTGATGTGCTTTCTTTTAAAACATCTTTGGTTATTTCATTGCTTACCATAATTTAAGACTTGGCTGCATAACGAGTGTTGCACTTTGGCAATTGCTAAAATGGTCTGTGTGTGGTCAAGACAGCTGGGTCTGTTGTTACTGAACATAATGCTGACTTAAGTAACCAGTATCCGCTTCAAGTAGGATTTCAAACCTTTTTGCTTTCTTTCACTAATACCAGGTTACACAGACAGAGAAAAGGGGGGCCAGTGCTGACCTGTCTTACTTGTTGTTCTGCAAACCGTACAGCAGTCAGATAGAGCACGAACAGATTGCAATCTCTGCCTTCAAACCTTCAGCGATGAACAACAGCTGAGCAATTTCAGGATGTTGTGTTTTGGGGTTCATCTCCCCATCTAACAAAATGCTAATCCTCAAATGACTTCAATTTCCACTTCCAAAATGTTCTGAAGAAATCTTGTGCTGTCTGGTGCAATGCTTTGGTCTTTGAGCTGCACAGAGGTGGTCTGATCCCTATCTCACTGGGAACTGGGAAACAGTGTCACCCAAGTCAACATATAAGTAGTATATACAATATCTAAACTTGGCATGAGGGGAAAATTGCCCCATGATTACACCACTCAAGGAAGTACTTTTAAAGCTAAGAAGAGAGATGGGGATCAAACAGATATAAAGGGCTTTAGGGCAACTGTGCCAGCTGAGGAATTCATGCCTGAACAACAGTGGGTGGTGGCTGCTGCCTTCCCAGCCAGGCTGCACCTCTGTCCACGTCCCGCACCGTCGCCAGCGCACACGTCCTAGGGAAAACCCCAGATGGGCACCGCTGCCCGCTGAGCTGGTGCCAAGCCTGCCTCTGCAGACCCTGCTCGCTTTGGGGGTTGGTGGGCATCCCGTGCCTCCCCGGGGAGGGCATGGGCCAGGGGCAGCTTTCACCACTGCAGCCCCTGTTCCCAGAACGACCTCCCGGTTGAGGGGATGAAGCAGTCCCTACGCCGTACGTTATATAATTTATATGTAAATGAGGTGGAGAATATGCACAAACGAGCTGCAGATACGTTGCTCCAGTGGATTCCACTGTGCAGAATCTGGTTTCTATCAGAAGCATACACAGATGGGGTTTCTGCAGACTAAAGAAACCAAGATGTGATTGCTTTTAAAGAATGTACCTACTGATACAATGCTGAGAGAAAACAGGAAAGCGCTAAGTATTTGAGTCTTAAAATAACACTGCTTTTTCTAGTCATGAAAGATTTTGAGCTATACCTCTTATTGCACTCACAAACATTTAGCTATTATTCAGGGAATATGACTGTTGAGATTTATTCCAACACATTCCAGAACACCCTTGTAAGATGAGATTTAACATCAAGTGAACAACGTGTCCTACATAAACCCTTTTTTTAAAGCAAATAGCAAAAAAAAAAAAAAAAAAAAAAAAATCAAGTCTTGTTTTAAATTAACCTTTCAAGGTCATGTTGGGATGAAGCCATTTAAATATATATCAAAGGGGTAGAGAAATGTGCAGCTTACTGCAATGTGTTCTTATACAGTAAGAATATGTCCTCATTTTACATATGGTTGATTCATATACAATAAACACATTTTCTTAGGTGACCTTGAAGCTACTATCCACAGTTTTTAAACATTTCTGTTACAATTGAATCCATGCAAATGTATGTGTGAAGAGTTTTTAAAGTTTTTTTTCTCTAAACAAATAATGCAAATAATTTACTTGTTATAAGAGGCATAAATCAGTTTATTTCTGTTGGGTTCACTGGACCTACCGCAATTTGCACTAGCTGAAAATCTGGCCCTCATTCTTTAATCCACAGATATACTTTGTCATTGTAGTTTATGTAAACATGAGATCAGCTAGTACTTCCAGACCCAAATGAACTCCTTGATAGTTCAAACTCAAACTTCAGTTTTAAATCTGAATTTTGCTCTCATCGTTTATCTTAGAGCTGACCACAAGTAGACACAGAGCGTTGCTGGGTTTTGTGATATGGTTTTGTCTGGGGATTTTTAAATGTAAGTACCCTGTTCTCCTCCAGACACAAAAATTTAAGTGACCCATTAAAAGTTAACATAGCTGTGTGTACTCGTCTTAATAAGCTTTGAAAGAGCATTCTGTAATAGCCCAAACAAATCTAGCATCCAACAGATTCTCATTGTTTGAGTCAATCCACATTATAAACTGTGCATAATGTCTTTTTTTAACAAATGGAACTATTTTCAAGCTATGGGAATGCAGAAAAGGCAAAGAAATAGGTGAATTTCTGTTTCATTCCATAATTTAAAACGCACACATGAGATTGGACAGGATATAAGTCTTCTTTTAATGTGCACAGACCAGCCCATAAGAAATCTGAAATAAAACAGTTATTCACAAATCTGGTTTCAAACACTGGTATTTTATACACAGTGTCAGTATTATTAATTTTGTCTTGCACTTCCCCAAATAATTCAAACTACTTTGTAGTCAAAACAGCCAGACACATAAACTTGGTTCACTACTGCACAGCTACATAGGAATGAAATGCAAAGGGTTTTTCATGGTGGATAGCCTTGCCGAACACATTAAAGGAAGAGAAAAATACTTATTCCACTTTAAACTATTGGGAGAATTTCAGCTGGCAAACTGGTCATATTGGAATTTGACCATATGCCACCAACACCTCTATGAAATTCTCTAAAATGCAATTTCTCAGGAATGAAACAGTTGACTACTGTATTGAGAGGTGAGAGAAGGGTAAAATAATAAATAGTCCAGAAAATAACATGAAGACTGAAAGTAATAATGACCATACTACCATATACTTTCAAAGTACTTTTAATCTGAGAATTTCAAATGAATTTTTACACATGTAGTGTTATAATAGAGGCAAACATGCTGGTGTTACAGAGGAGTAAACTGAGGCATAGTGAATTTACATCACTTGCTTTAGGCAACACAGATGGTTAATGGGAATGCAGGGAATATAATTAGTAATTCTGAACTATAGTGTGCTATTTTAATCACAAGACCTTTTTCTCTCTGTGGTACTTCTTATGCATTTAGGACCAGATTTGGAAAGATTTATATTAAAAGTTGCAGGCAGAAACCTATAAGGACTTTCCAAAGCACTGTGCAGATCCAGGAGGAGTTTGGGTCCTAAATCACTGTGAGCACCTGGGTTTGAGTCTTGCAAAGCTGAACAGGACTGAAGAACCCCAGGATGTGTCTCCACACCAGCACATCACTGAGGTACCAGCTACTTTAAGAACACAACATTCAGTTGATCACTCTAGATCCACTCGATATCCATGAAACCTTCTCATGTGCTGAAAATAAGGTATTTTGCTGAGACACAAAACATTGTCCAGTATTTTATTTCTGGGATGTGTTTCCAGCTCTACCTATGCTGTGTGCATTACTCTAGATGACTGTCCTTGGCGGTGGTCTAGAAGTTCATCTGTCGTCTAGAAATTGAAAAAATGAGATCTACAGATCCCTTCAGAGGCATTCCTCTTCATGGAATAATAGATGAGTTGTCATTAAGCAACTTTCCACGTCATTCCATTGGCATGGAAAGTTGCTGTCAGACTTGGCAGTTCTCACTCCAAAAATCAAGCTTTGAAGTTTTCCTCAGTGTTGAGGGTTTACGATATAAATACAAAAGCAAAGATTAAGTTTTATACGTAGTTTACCAGACTAAACATAGTTGTGAAAACTGTTAAAAAAGAGAGATTCCAAACATAGCAACAACCTCCACAGCGACAAAAATGAAATTTGGGAACTGCTGTCTACCAGCTCCACCACATGGCAAAGCAGTAATTTACAGTTCGCTTGTTAGAAGGAGGATAATTTAAAACTAAAATCTTAGTCTGCCTCAATTTCTTCAGCACGCACCTCTTCAGTGGAGGGGTCCCAGGGAGCAAAACTGTGACAAAGGCACATGCAAAGTCAAAATGGGCTTTGTAAGACTATAACTCAGGGCCTGCCGGAATGGACAATCCTGTTTAGATGAAAAGCTGTCTCTCTCTGCTGTGTTGTAAATCATGTTTTCTTACATGTGCATAGGACAGTAGAGATTGATTTCTGATTGGAGCTCCTGTACATGACCATAATATGCTTAATTAATACCAGAGAACTCCCTGGCTCTGGGGACAGAAAGGGAAGACTGTGACGAAACGGTGGTGCTACAAGGTTACCCCCCTGCTACACCATAACCACACCAGCCCTTGGACTTTCCATGTCCTGTTGTACCTGGGAATGAGAAGAAGAGTACGAGACAGTGGGCAGACACTCCAGCCCTGGCCTCGCTTGTTTCACTCTCCCTGGAGGTAAACTTCATGCCATGAAAGTAACGTGCTTCTGCGCTCCTTTGAGTCACACACAGCCCATATCCATTGCCTCCACAAGAGCAGAGGTTCTCAGTGGAGAAGGTAGATGGATCTGTCTTGTGAAAAAATATTTAAAGCATTAAATCCTTTATTCAGAATACAAGTTATCTTGATTGGCCCAAGTCAAACTGCCGGACAAATGAGTGAACTAGACTTTTTCTTTTCCTTTCAGTTAAAAAATGCAAAAAAAGCTCGTGTAATGACACAGCTACAGCACTCATGTTTGTAAAATTTAGTCTTAACTGCTGTGTTCCTCAGTGTCTATACCTATAGGATGGTTATATTTGATTCGTTTGCAAACACCACTTTGTGACAAGTCACTAATTAGTATGTAAAGCATGTCATGAAATGGACTCAAAATGTGGAGTGGTATAATCATCGTAAGTAGAAACTGGAGCTGGCTCACCAGCTTTTTCAAAGTTTTGCTTTGCAAATATCTCGTGGCAGCAACAGTAACTGTTAAATTATTGGTCAATAGCTGCAGACTCCCAGCTTGCTAATTACAGAAGTTTCTGCAGGGCTGCTTTTGATTTGAGTGTTCACCTGGCACTATTCTAACTCATGAAGCATGGGATTCTTTACTATTAAAAAAGTATTTTAAAATTGAAGAGCAGTTACGCGCTGGTATTTTGTGGCTTCGTATTTTTTACAAATAGCTCTTCATTTTTAATATAATCTCAGAAAGTACATTCTAATTAGTATTTCAAATTCAGAACAAACTTTATTTATTCAGATTGTGATACAAGAAGTATTTCCAGCTATTTTCTGGCACCAGAAGATTTATGAGAGAATTCAGACAGTGTATGGAGCTAGTATTTTAAGTAGCATGGGCTTACCAGAGAAGACAGGGAAGATTAGGATTTCTAGATTTATCTAACACAGGGCAGAAAATACCTGAATTCACATCTCGGCAAGAAAAATCTATATGCTCGTGTGCCTACATAAAAGCAGGGCAGGGTGTCTGGGAGACAGAACATGGGGTAAATTACAAGACTATGGAGAACACCGGGTTTTGGTCATTACTCTCTTGACTTCTAGATGTATTAGACTTTCCTGGCCACACTTTTTCAACTCATTCAACAGTCACCTGCTTTCTCTAGGCAGTGATTTTTCATTGACTAATCATTCACAAGTTACCATGAAATAAACAGCCCCATAAACCTAACTAATATTTACTTTAAGATAGTGTAGGAGAGCTCGCCCTGTGGGAGGTGACGTAGGAAAGCACATACATAGTAGTGAAGGTGGGTGTGCTTCCACATCTGGAGATAAGGACTCAGTGATAGAAGTGGCCACAAAATGCTGACATTTTTAAAACTAATAATTCTAACTTGTCAATTTAAAGAAAAGCACAAAACGATTCTAGTTCCACTAAAAATTGTCTCTAGTGTATCCAGATCAAATCATGGGGTTTATTTTTTTCTGAAGTGTCATTTCATTCTAAGTTCTGTGCTTCATTTTGAGATTTTGCTTTCAAATGGAATTACTTTGCTTTAATATTTTGTTCTGAGCTTCTCCATGGGCTTCCACATTGCTTTCTATGTCTTTTGATATTCTGTCTGCCCACTTTTTTATAAAATAAAAAAAAATAATTACTGATTTCACAGTCAAATCTATTCCCATAGTCTTTATAATGAACAATTTATTTGCATTGGTTCTTTTTAGTCCTATTCTGGGATGACGTAAAATCTCATATAATATGGAGAGGGGTTAAAAAAAAGAAACTTTGTACTTTGGTACGGCTGTCTGATTTTTAGAGTACAGTAATCACTATGATGGATGTGGGAAGAGAAATAATGAGCCTCTTTGCTTTATTTCTTTTCAGTCCATGGGTGGAAACCACGAAGCTTTTTAGTCTAATCATTCTTCACATCCATCCTTGATAAAATTCTCAGCAGTCAGCACAGATTCAAGAAGAAAAAAAGACACTGCCTGTCTTGTTTTTCAACATTTGGAAAGTTTTAAGCAGTATTTGCAGGTGGCAATATGGTCACAAATGTATTTTATTTTTCATAATTTCTCTCTGGATTTTAATATGAAAAATATAATGCAGATTCTGACATCTGAAAATATTTTGGAGCCCTTGAAAAACCAAAAAGTGAGACAAAGCAGAACATACAAAATATGTTTTATTTTTGCAGGTAAGATTTGTGTGAAATCGGGATTTCATTTTTGATTAGATGTTTACAGGTGACTGCATCTGCAGTGCTGGAATGCCATGATATGCTGTGATATATTGAAGAGTGTCAATAAAAATAGGGAACTGAGACAAAAAGGGAAAGCACCTACCAATCTGGGGAAAAGACAGGTCCACATTTGTATTTGTCACTTAACCTCTCTAATTCTAAGTCAAAGGGACTCATAATTCTGGTTGTCATCCAGGGAAAAAAGTGAAGTGCTCTTTCAAATAAAAAATGTTTCTATGGCTTTTTCAGTGGATTGTTAGGTACAAGCTGAGCTGCTGCAGGGAAAGAGAAAATTGCATTTTTAAGGTCAAATGTTACAATGCAGAAGTTTACCTTTCAGGATTTATATATAAACACAAAAAATAAAACGCTGAAGTATAAAAGCAGCATCTTATAATAAGCTTCCTGAGGTATGTAAGTTGCCCACTGCCGCTTTTCTTCCCTTGAAATGCTTTTAGTCCTTCTCCTGCCGCGAAGTGACAGGCTGGCATTTGGAAGGGGCCTTTATCAAAGAAGCCTGCTGTTACCTCCAAACCTGATGCTGCCTTTGTCACTTAAAAAGGAGGCTGGATACTCTCACAGCTAATTGCTGCAATCTGTCATCTCTGAGATTTAGGGATTGGGGTTTTTTCAAGGGGATCTTGGTGTTCCCGAAAGACCGGCTGTGGGGCTTGCAGTCACCTCCTGTGGGTCGTGTCTGGAGGCTGGAGCCTGCCAGCGGTGGGGTGGGACCGCCGCAGGCACATGTGGTGGGGCTGGGGTTTTCTGTGCCTTGGAGAGGCAGTTGCCAAAAAACCAAGCAGCTCAGTTCTGACCATGACAAAGCCTCTGCTGAAGCTAATGTCAGTGAGAGAAAGGAGGTAAGGTAAGGGTCTGCAAGGGATCTGTAGCAACGGGCACAGTCCTGAGAGGAGAGGCAGTTTGGCCAGTCACTCACTTTACTAGGATGGAGGGAATTGCACAGAAAGATTACAGCACACATCAATCGGGGGTAGAAGTGGTTGGGGACTTTCCTGTGGTGTCCTTGATGGTACTTTCTCGGGACTGATTGGTTACACAGGACAGCAGGGAGAGCTTGCCAGGGTGGGCAATGCCCAATGGTAGGGCTTTCTCCTAGCGTTTGGGACATCCAGCATCACAGTCCCCAGCTGGCTGAATCAGATCAAAGTCTCTCATCTGGATCTCTGACGGACCAAATAAATGGTCCTGTTTGGTGTGTTTTGCCTTGTATACGTAATGAAATATTCCTTGGTCTAAGGAGATGGGATTTGTCTTATACAGTACAGACATCTGTATCAGAGCTAAGGTTTCTGTATTAGCTAGTGGAGAGTAATAAACACTTAACAGACCTATTTTTAGGTGTAGAGGAAATTAACGTATAGCAGTAATAGCATTAAGGGAAGTGGAGGCTCTTTGTTCTGTGACCTGAATGTAGAAAGCAGCTATAGGGAAAGACAACCTGTCAAAAGAGGCTGGATGATACATCCAGCCAGGGAGAGCTCTGTATGATGCTTATGTGAACGTTAGTCGATGAACTTAATGTCAGTCCTTATTTGCTGAGGAAATTTAAGTCCTCTCCAGGTGCCAAGCTGCCAGCCAGCCATAACAATACTTTATCCCCAGTTTTGGTTCTGTTCCAAACTGGCAGGTTTCTGACACATAATATATATTGACAAGCAGAACTTCCTGAACAGCATCCGAGTAACCACACTTCATTAGCATCCTAAACATGGACACAGACACCTCTGCAGAAATGTGATTAGATAGGAGGAAATTCAGAATAAATACATCAGTAATTAATAAAACAAGAAATGCAGAGAGTGGATCTGCTGGCCTTTGCAATACAGACAGAACACAGACAGTTTGCTGGACTGACTTCCAAAACTGCTAGCTGAAACTAACAAAAGGTGAAGGGAAGAGAGGTGGCTTTTAGCTGCATAAGATATGAAAACATTTTGATATCATATACAGAAAAAGGAATAATTTCTGTGTGCACAACTGTGGTTTTAATATAAGCTCAACGGATCACTCTTATCAAAGAAGTGGTGAAAACTGACTGCAGCTACATACTAGCCACATTCTCAAGCAGCATCAATCTCTGTATCGGAACATCTCACATGACTTCAAAGGAAAACATAAACCCTTCCTCCCTTTGCATCATTTATAGGGATTTGCTTTGGGTTTTATTTTTTCAACTAAAGGCAATTATGCTGGAAGGTCCACATCAAAGAAAATGCCAACCTTAGGCCTTTTTGCACTATCCAGGACGAGGAGTGCAATGGATATTCATCTATTTAGGGTATCCCATCACATGCACTGGCCAGAGTATGTTTCACAGTATTAATGGTGGTGAGGTTAAAGTCTGGCTTTTCTTAGAAAAGCTGGATATCATCATAACCAGCTGTTCTGATTTGCTGACTATTTATTAACATCTTCAGTAATTATGCATGGCAGATTTCATGAGAACACAATCATACAGCTTGTGTAAATTAATGCCCTCAATAAAACTTGCCTAGGCTTATGCAGTTAGCTCCTTCGTTGAAGTGTGTTTCTCCCATTAAAATATTTAGCTATTGCAGGCATATGCCCCCTCTCAGGCACAGGCTGTGCATGTTTTCTGTGCTCGTTCTGCATGAGAAACTCTCATTGACCCAAATAAGGGCTCAGTGCACGGGCCATATGCTAAGAATATGGAAATTGCTTTGAGAATATGTTGATGTTCCATATCCCCATCGTAACCACAGTGTGGGTGTAACTGTTAGATGGTCTTTTGGAAGTGGATAAAACTGCATCACTGGAGTCAGTGGAAGTTTTGTCTCTGAATAAAACGAGAGAATACTTTCATGCCCATGCCCCTTGGACTGCTCTCGGCTGCCTCTGATTCCTCTGATCAAGGATGTTGTGCACAGCCCTGTGGTCTCTTCTGGGATCAGATGTCCCTGGGGGAGGGTCCTCCCCATCTATCTGGAAGGATCCCAAAATAATGCCAAGTCATTTCTCTTGTCCCCAGTCTTCTCATGTTTCCCAGTGAGTACATTAAGGTTTGGGGTAAAGTCTTTCTTGAATACCTGATCAGCTGCAGCCCAGGCAACATAATTCAGTGCATAACAATATAGGATTTATCTCGCCTTGCTTTCGCTGTCTGAAAGTTAAGTACCTTGTGTAAGTCAGTTGTGTAAGTCTCTCTGTATTAAGTGAGGAGAAATAAACACCACCTCAGGGTTATTCATCCCATCTTTAGTTAAGAATAACAGAATGTAGCAAAGAAATTTTCATCTGGATATACAATTGTTCATTTCAGAAATTACTTCAGATCCTGCCTTAGAAAAGGCCATAGCAAAGCAGAGTTTGGGTAGCTGGATAATAATTCTCAATTCAAGAGCCTGAACGATGTTCCTATTCAGTGGCAGGCAGCAATAGGAGGAAAGGACAGCTCTGATGTGGACAAAAAAACCCTAAGATACTGAGGATTAAAGGGTTAAGCAGGTAGGTTTTTTGCTTAAAAAATATTTTTTTAAGTTCTTCTTAAAATCAGGCACAAGTTCTCAGTGCCAGTATATGTAAAAATGTTTTTGCCACTTTTCCCATATGTTTTTTAAAGGTGCCCTAATTTTGTCTAGTCTTGTGGTATTTCAGGCCCTCTGGTCAGCTGACCCTCTTGATGTGTCAGGGCTAAAATGTTTTCACACTTTTCTTGCAAACACTGTTTTAATTTTGTGTTCTTTTCCTGAGTCTGCCGTAAAAACATTAGCAGGAAACAGATCTTTTAAAAAAATGTATTCACCAATTTCTTAAATTTTGCAAACCCAAGAACCTTGTAACTCTATTTAGTCTAATACTGATGCCACATGCTTTAAAGAAATGTAGGTTCACTATAGATCTTATTCCTTTTCACATAACCCACTCTGCCCAAATTTCAGTTTGAATGGACATATTAATCCTGCTTTAAAAGACATTGTTATAGCAGGGTGGTACTGTCTTGGTATGGAGTGTTGAATAATGTCATTGCTTCTTCTCAAACAATACCCATGTTTTATCTCAGAGAGGGTTGCATTACATTAAAATAATTCCTTTATAAACAGTTTGCTGTGAGCTCAGAGCAGCTCTAAGCTATACATTCAGCAATTTACTCTGTTTATCTGCTATTGTGACATCTTGTTTCTAGCTCTATAAACCTACACCCAAACGTACACAAACATATGTACACTTAGGCACACACACTTATATGTCCATGAATCTCAGTGCCAGAATATCAGCCCTGGCGAGCTGTTGTGTTTCTCCACAGACGCACCTCAGCATAGTTGCAACAAGGTAGAGTTCTCCAAAAGATGTGCTGCTGTAGACCCTTATCTCTCGCAGTACACGGCTGTATGAGCCATACAGGTAAGAGGGGAGCTCATGCTTCAGAGTAACCCATTCCCATTCTTTTTGACGCATCTGCTGACAGGAGCACCGCCTGGTGCTCTTCTGCCAGGGGAGCTTGGTGGGATGGGGATTCCGTTCACTAGGACATGGGCGAAGCCACCATCCTATTTCACATCAGACAATGCCAAATTCCTTGTGCTGCTGTATTATTTCAGTTTCATGCTTTTACTGTCCACAGATTTTGGTTGTCATGTACCTCTGCAAAATGAGTGAAGGGTTTACAGAGAGTACAGCAGCACATGTGTTTGCACTCCCTTTGTACTGATGCAAATGATGATGCAAAGTGAAAGGCAAGGGTAAATTATGTACCTTGGGGCAGGTTGTGAGCCTTAACATGCAACATTGATTAATTACTGACATAAACAGCCTGATTAACTTAGTAAGATTATAATCACGTCTCAAGCCTTTTGTTTGCACAACAGTAAATCAAAGGAAAGTGAAAAGGCAGAAATTAGATGTGTATGTTTCTGTATGTCTGTATACACATATACAAAGACACATCCCCACAGCATAGGTAGAAGGGAGGAATAAGTATCAGCAAGGAAAGCCTGTTGGTTTTCCTTATGTTATCAAATGTGTGGACAAACCTGTGATTTATTTTCCATATTTTGGATGCAACCAGTCAATGTGTGCTGTGCAGCTGTGACATAAAACTTCTTTCAAAGAAGGCTAACGCTAAAGAAAGATATTGCAAATATGTGACCTGTGTTCTGGTTTTGTAAAATATTTTTCTAATTTCATCGCTCCGGGATAGAGCTTTATAACTTAAGCCAGAATCGTTGAAAAATGTTGCTGTTTTGCTACTGCAGGCAAAATCCGTACAGAATAAGATTTATAATATATACAAACTCTCAGACAGTTCCTTTAAACTTACGGAAACTCCTATAATAGAGTTTTACTGAAGTCCAAAATAAGTCCTGGCCAAAGTTTTTGCTGAATCTGTTGAATTCTAAAGCAGGCCTGGGCCTCAGCATGATTTTCCTACTGTCTCCTGAACAGAAACTACCTTATATTCCACCCAGGAGCATAACCCATAAAACACGCACAATAAGATGTATAGAAATTCATCTCTCCCAGTCTAATGAATTTAATCAAGATCAACAGTTGTGTGAGATCAGTTTTGGCAGAAACTTGTGCAGGTGCAGATTTCTATTGTTGTTCAGTCAAACCATCGAACAGGAGCTCTCTTGTGCTCGAATAACCTCTACCTTTCTTTCTGACGTTTTAATGAGTGAGTGGTGTGTGTTTTAAACACAATATTGTGCATGATACAAAGCACACACACCGTGACAGATGCTATATGAATCTCGGGGTGTTTTTTTGCTAAAGCTTTTTGAAAGACAGTATACAGACTCCTGTCCTACAGCTGTCTTAGCTGTAGCTCTTGAATAACAAGGATGTTGCACGGTGGGCAAACAGGGTGTGAAGGCAGGAGAAAAGCCACAGAAGCGGGTGTTTGTCTGACAATAATCTCCTTCCCCCAGTGTGGGTGTATGTGTGTCATACTGCATCCAACGTTGTTTGCACCAGCCAAGGAAGACATTGGCAGCCAGGCATCTCCCATTTTCCTCCTTCCCCTTGCCCTCCAGCACTGTCCCTACTTGCTATCAGCATTTTCTTGCCACTGCTGTGATATATCTGAGCCCATTGTCCAGGTGCAACAGCAGGAGGCGAGGTTTTGGCAAAAATGCCCCCATTTGTCTCCTGCTGCATCTTGCCCTTGCTGGGGCCTTTCTGCACCCAAATGTCCTAAAGGGTTAGGGGGGCTTCTCCAAAGGAAAATTCCTGTATTTCCTGCTTAATGTTGACATCAAAAAACATGACACTACTGTTTTCCTCATGGCAACTTCCTTTTTGAGTACTACGGCTCCCTCAACGTAAAGGCGAAGCACCCATCAGCCGAGAACACCCTGACTTAGGGGGAAGCACAGGGCTGGTGCTGGTATGCAGACGTGCCCTGCTCACAGCTGGGGATGGATCCAGAACCCACCAAAGCGAGTGGAAAGATGGTCATTGACTCCAGTGAGGTCTGGATCAGATCCCTCTGGAAAAATATGCTTGCTGTGAACTGCGTACAGGGAAATTCCATTTATAGAGGAGTCAAATGAAATGCTCAGATTGCTTCAATCCATGAACAAATTGCATTTCTACTTATAATGAATTTTGTGTTATAGGCCCCAGTCCAGCCAGGCACTTAAGCACCTGCGTATCTTTTACCTGATGAATAAATCTCTCAGAGACAGTGTGACCAGGTTGCTGAATCTGGGCAGAAGTGCAAGCCTTTTCAGTGAAAAATAAGCAGGTTTTATTTATTTTACTCAGAGATATATGATATGTGTAATTTTGCAGTAGCATGTGATTAAAAAATCCTGATATTTTCAATCCTACATTTACTGCCTGCATGTTTAGGAAATTAGCTAGCTTAGCTTTTAATATGTAACTGTATAACTTGGTTCTTTAATAGAAATGGCACGATTTCATGGTTTTTAGCTAATATTCTCCATTCGTTTGCATGTGTCACAGTTTTGCAAAAAATGTTGTTTAGACACATTGCATTTTATAGCATGTCTTGATTAATAAAAACATAAGAGAAAATTAAAACGCAATTTTATTTTCAGCTGCTCACAGATGGCATCTTATGTTGCCAAAATCACCTAATGCAGCTTTCATCTGACTTGCAATGTTTTGAGTTTATTTCTTGTGTTCTAAACTGCATGTAATGACCATTTCAGTGCCATCAGATAGCTGAAGTTTCAGATTGAGAGATGTACCCTTTTTGTTTATTTTTGTCCCCCACCTGCAAAACTAAACTTCAAACCCATTGCTTCAGTTAGTCCAAGTATTTGAACTTCCCAGTGGTTGCTGCTATATAAAAACATAGATATATATTTAAATACATGCTGCATTTTCCCTGCCCCAGACAGACATCTGGCCAGTTCCCATCTGCTGACTGTGACCTGAAGCATTTTTCTCTCTCTCTCATTAGTTTGGGCTTTTGCTGAGGTTCAGTAGCTCACACATGCTGATCCATCAGTTGTTTTTATTGGCAAACAGGTTCATCATTAACAATCAGAAACTGTAGCATCTGCTAATTTAAGTGGGAACCACATCCTGTTGTACGTTAGGTGTTTAGCACTGTGGGCATTTATCAAAACAATGATTAAGTGAAATACACATGTGTGTAATATTAAGGATATTTCAGGCTATAAATAACACATTTCATTTCTCTTCATCTTAAAACTAACATATGCATTTTACCATAGGGAAAAATTTGTCTAAATCTTTCTGGATAGTTTAACACTGGAAACCTTGGTCAACACAATGCTTGTCTGTTAAAATCGTTTGCGTGCCTTTTTATGCTGGGTGGGCTGCCCCTACCAGCAAACACAAAAGATTATGAAGGGTTTGAAGACTGCAGAACTGGTGTAGCATATCTCAGTGGCATGCAGCCCATGTGGGCTTTTGCTTCCAGAAGCTCAGAATTGCAAACTAATGAATTAACTTCATTCAGAAATGCATTTTCAATATTTTAATGGCAGCAGCAGCAGCACAAATTGCCCCAAACTTAACAAGCACCCCTAGTGGAAAGGAAACATTTTTTAAAATGAGGGGATTTCCAGAAGGTGGATTTTGAACATGCATTTACCGGTCTCCATGAGCTACCAGTATCTGCTTTTAGATATTAACATCACACTGCCAGACTCAGTTTTGTGAGATGACACGGGCATTTATTAATTCCAAATTGGTTTGTGGCACACCACTTAAAAGATACATGCAAAACTCTGGGTTCGAGGCTGGTGTTTTTTGTTAGTCAGATGTTTTACTTGATCCTGGAACAGCTGGCATTCAAAGAAAGCAGGAAGTATCAGCAAGACTTGCAAAAATTCAAGCTTTGAAATAAAATTTTTCCTGAACGGTAAGAGCATGAGAAGCTGTGGGAGGCAGTGGAGATGCAGAGGCTGACAGTATCCCACTGCTTTACACTGCAGCCACCTGGGAGGAAGGACAGCTGTCCCTGCTACCAGGGAAGTGGCTCTGGGTACCTGCACCCCTTTTAGAAGCTCATGTCTCAGGGTGTGATGGATGTGTACTGCATGCCAACTTCATCGAAACTTGTCTGCATGATCAGGAAAGAAGGAAAGAAGTTTAATCACAAAAAACTTAAGATCAAGCAGAGGCTGGATGAAAAGCTCATTAAAATCAATGGGGAGACTCCTGCTGGCTTCACTGAGGGGTGGATTGGGTCCCAACTCCAGACCTCTGAAACAAATGCAAAATTTGTTTAGTTTTGTGCTTTTGAACATAGCTTTATTTTCTAAACAGAGGCCACAAACAGTTGTGTGTCTGTTTCTCTGATCCTCTCCTCTTATGAAGTCATTCCAGCTCTTCTATCAGTAAACTTGTTGTAATATACTTCATGCTTAGTCTTCAAAGAAATGTTAACATTCACAGATAAAAGACTCTGTACGCTGTCCATGCCACAACTGTCACCAGAAACCCAGGAACGATGACATGAACGGATGATAAATATCCTTACACAAAAAAACTATTTATCATGAGAGCCATAAGCAAACCTTTGTTGCTCTCTCTATCTGTGAACCGAGGGAAGCGTCCTGCCATGGCGATGCCTTTGGGTCGGCTGAGTGGCCACTGCAGCTCACTGATGCCGGGCAACAGAGCAAAGCCCCTGCCCACGGTCTGATCCCGCCGTGGGGAGTGGGCCAGTCGAGCCAGGAGCATGTCGGTCATTGACTTCTCGCAGAAAGCGCGCCGTCTCCCCCCCACATCAAAAAGGCACCAGGAGCCTTCATACAGGTCTGCACTGTACAATGCGCAGATTTTCGGTGAGGGCTCAGAAGACAAATGAAGCTTTTATCTGCTTTCCAGCCCTCTGCAATAGAAGTTTATGTTAAAGCCACTTAACCGTCTAGAGTGCAGCCCTGTGGATTACCTGTTTGTGTGAATCGAGCACATTACCTGATTACATGAGCGCCGGCGATGAGTTTTCTATAACTAGCTACTTCGGGATTCTCACAAAGAAGTGCCCCAAATGAGGCAGGATTAAGAATACGCAATACTTCACTTTGGCTTGTGTTTCTCCGGCTTCATTTATTTAGCTTTACTTACTCGGTCACTTATTTGTGTGTCACAACAGCGGGATGAGGAATAAACCTTCCAAAGTATGCAGCTCATATAACCTTTACAGCTCCATGGGTTAAATATTATATAAAGAAGGGAGTGAGTGTCATAAAAAGAAATATCTCTTTCTGAGCTGCAATTCAAACGACTGTTGGTAATTTTATAAGAGTTCTCAATTTAAATTGCTAGAGTTAAAAATACTTTACCACACCTTTTTTTTTTTAAGCAACATTAAAAATAATTAGTTCTGCAGAACATTTTAAAATTAAAATAATGATGAGGGATGTGTAACCTATTTAAAAACACTTTGAATGATACACCCTTTTTCAGGAAATTGCACATGGAGGAGAAAAATCAGGGAAGGTTGAACACTGGAGTCTCTGTTTTGGGGCCCTGGTCAGCTCTGTCCCTGCAAGCTTTGAGCTCACCCCACACGTGGTGCTGTCTTGGGGTGCCCTCAGAAACTGCTCTGCCACCCCCCACTGCTCCACCCCTGGCTGGGGACTTTGTCCCCTTTTTGTTGCTGGAGGACACACCTATGTGTGCTGTCACCATTACAAGCAGGGAGAGCTCCTGGGGGATGAGGACACAAGGTCTCTCACAACTACCACCACCTCCCAACAGTGCATCACCCTAACTGCTGAAGACTGGCCACCGATATTGTTAACTGCCCTCTCCCTGGTGACATCCAGCAGTCTATCCTTCTGGGATGGTACCCATGCCACAGTGTGTTGCAGCCCACTGTTTTTGCTTTGAAAATACCAGTTTTCTTTTGTTACCCAGCTGCCTCAGAGCGGTTATGGGCACTCGGCAGCCTCTGGCTACCAGTAAATGCATTTTTCTCTTGCCAGGAGCTGCAAGGGGAGACAACCGCTCTCAGTCCCTTGAGAAGATGTTTTGTTTGAAAAGAGGCAATGTGATGGTCAGGAGTGGAACTGCTCACCCCAAAGCCCCTGAGACCTGTGAAAAACAAAATGCAAGAGAAGGAATTACTAGGGTCAAGCTGCCTTTCTCACCACAAAAGCAATGGAAAGCAAAAGGAGATACAGTCCAAACTTTCAGAGGGTACGACCTAGAGAGTTTGAAGGGAATATTTTTGGAGGAGGAAAGAGTTAATTTTTCTGATCAGCAGGTTTGCTTTCTTTAGTGATAAATTTAAGGTCACTTTATAATGTTCCTTTAAATCTGAAAACAGTCTGCTGTCTGAAAAGTGACTCCAGCTCTGTGCCTGCTGCCTTGTCCACGCTGAGTGGATGCTTTGTGTACAAAGAGCCTGTCTTTCCTGGAAAGACATTACAGTTTTTTCTTCCTTGTCGTGTTGTTCTAATAAATTAAAAGACCATTTTGACTGCAAGTCAGTACTTCTGTATGGAAAATAACATAACTTATCACTCATCACTGATAATAATACACTGCCTGAAGACATTCTTTTGTCAAGCCTGTTGGTGATCAGTTTATGCCCTAAAGGATTATACTTATGACTCGAGATAATACAACTTCACATGATATTTTTATTCATAAAAGTACGATCTACCTTTGGAAGAATCTGAACTACTCACTCTAGTTACATCTTGTGACAATGAGACACCTTCTCTTCAGAGATAAGTAAAGCCAAACTCCAGATTGACAGGATGGACTGGCTGTGACAGGCAATGAGCAGGGCAGAAGGACAGATGGAGAGAAGGAAGACAGAGGAAGCGTGTTACACACCCCTTACTTGCTCTCTGCAGCATAAAAAGACACACAACTTCACTACAGTGTTATCTCCCTATTCTTCCGTAGATTTTTGTACTTACTGTGAATAAAATAAAAAAGCCTCAGTCCTATTTTCTGCACTTCCTTCTTTCTTTTTCTCAGATAAATTTAAAAAAAACCCTGAACCATACAACTACTTTTTTTCTTACATTGCTTACAAATGCTGCTTCTTCGAGACTTTTTTTTTCTGAGAATTATGTCTAGTTATTTGGTAGTATCTCATCAACTTAAATAAATAAATAAATAAGAAATCTTTTTCTAGGAGAGTTTGTGGTTCTATTGTGTAATTAAATAGAAAACACTTGGCAGGTTCGGCTAAACAGTGACTGTGCTTCCAAATGCTGATGGTGTAAATCAAACTGAAGGAAAACACGCCATGTTTGTCCATTTCCCGAGGACAATGACGGTATTATGGTGTTATTTTATGCTTGGATTTGGCCTTAATTCTCTTAATTTTGTACAAAGAGGATGACCAAATCTGAAAAGATCTGAAAAGACTGCAGCCTTGCCAATTAAATCTGTAGAAAAGCTGAGCTGGGGACTTCAATTTAACTGCACAGTTGGCACCGTGCTTGTACTTCAATATTTCAGTTGTCTTTGGCAATGAGATGAGAATAAAATGTATCTCTGAACTAAACAGCCGGCATCTTATTCTCAGAAACATAACTATAGTTGTGTAAAATCTTTAACATACATGAAAGAGAAAAGGGACTTTGCAGAGCCACATGTCCACAGCTCTTTGCAAGTCACATCTGATTTGCACTCAGGCGCACATGTGGTAGGTACTCGAGTTTGCAAAAGTAGATGATGACTTTGGGCCCCATTTTGTGAAGATCAGGCCCTTAGTATCAAGTTAGTATAGAAAGAGTGAAAATCTACAGACAAAACAAAGATTAGAGCTTGAAATGCACCACTTCTCCCAGAGTCTGCCAGAACGCACAGTAAATTTAGTCACAGTACAATGCCTATTACTCTCAGCGCGTGATTAAAGCTGCTTTCTCTTGGACCACACACACATGTAGTCTGTCCCTCTCTTGGGAGAAATGTCTCCTTCTGCCCACGACCCAGATGAATTATAGTCACAACCACTTTGAAGATTTACAGAACACACAAAGGGGCAACCTGAAACAATAATGGTATTTCCCTGAAATGCATCTCTTCTCAATGAAGGCATTTTCTCAGGAATATGCAAGACGTGATTCCAGTTTTCCAAGACAATGCTCATTATTACAAAACCATTTCAGAAAGAACGTGAATTTCTCATTGCTCTAAAGCCCATGACTTTATAGCCTGGTGCAAAAATCCTGGGGAAAAGGTGTAGGAAGCTGTGGGGTGATAGTTCCTCGGTTACATTTTCTGGCATCGTGAATTTGGCTCTGTGACATGGCAGAAATCATCCACAGTGTCCCCACCCTGGCTGCATGCTGCCTGTCCTCTCTCCCCTGGCTGAATAACCATGTCCATCAGGGAATTCATTCGGTGCATGATCTCTTTTCCCTGGGGAGCTACCAGCAGGCTTTTAAACATGGTGCTTTAGATCTGGGCTTCTACACAGAAAAATGTGTTCACAGAAGGTAGTGTGTCCCTACCAACTGGTTCTCTAGGTACTTCTAATTTTGGGCTAGCTCACCCATCTAGGGACCTGGGGTCACCCCACATTCCACTTTAACCTAGGCTGGAATTTGTCCTCTTTGCAGTGAGGAAGGAAACTGTACCGTGTCAGTGCTGACAGTCAGTTTGTATTTTTCTTCAGAAGCTGCAATCACCTGGGAAGAACTGTAGCACAAAATGGCAGTGGAAAGGGCCCTGCCAGCAGACCTGGGCAGATGTACCATACAATGGGTCATGGGTCAGTGGGGATGAGACCTTACCATGGAGAAGCCTCGGCTTGTCAAATCTGCATCCTGTTCCCCCAACTTAGTCTGGGGTAGGTGTTGGTTTGGCTATGGCTTGCTTTGGGAATCTGTAAGATGCAGCCCTATAAAAGCTGGACCATCTCCACCAGGTTGCACAGGTCAAGACGAAGTTGGACAGTCCTTCTGAAAGCTCTTCCTACTGACGTTGTTTATGACATCAGTAGTGTTGCAGGCTAAAGGGTTTTAATAAGTTTGAATAAAGTTGCTTTTAAGCAGCAAATTTTCCAATTTTATTTGAGATGGTTCCTCAGACGTTGCGAGTAGACCAAAACCCACCATTTGTAATTTATTTCCAATGGAATGAAACTGAGACAGGAAGTATTTTGAGAGAAGTATTTGCTTTCCATGGAAAACGTCAATACTTATTTAGACCCAAAAAGGAAAAGGCCTAAACCTGAAAAGATTCTGGGTTTTGGTCAAAAAATACAATATTTTGTCTTGGAGATGATGGCACAGTGACTCATGGGAGATGTGGTTCCATTGCCTCATGTCTCCACACAGTTTAAGGGACAGGCTCCTGGCCAAAGGACCTCTTTCACAGTGCAGCATGGGCAACTACTGGTAGCCCTCACCTAGAACCCTATTTTGCAGGACACCCTGCTCACAGCAGATAATGGATGCATGTGGCATTACGGTCACAATTCTTACAAGGTCCCATGGAAGTGTTTTTGATTCACTATTTGCCGTATTCACTGGAAAGCGTTCAGATTTTGATTTTTTCAGGTTTTGATTTTTTTCCCAAGAATGCCAAACTGTTCCTGGGGGAAATAAAAACAATATCCAACCAGTTCTAGTTAAAAGTCTGATAGGTGGACTTGCCCCTATTTTCTATGTATTTGGCCTTTATATGTAATTCTTTCTGAATTTTGACATGTGTTTTGACAACTGGTTGAAGTCAGGCTCTTGAGCATTTCCCAGGCATCCCAAGGGAGCAGGTGATCTGTATCAAACCCTTTCGGTCCCATTCCTGTAGGCCATGTTTGGAGTACCCGAATGCCATCCCCAGCTGCTGGCGGGGCATTGGATATTGTACTGAGGACTGAACCAGGAAAACACTGTGGTAATGATAAAAGTGTGCCCACGTTAATCCTGCATCAGGGTTGAGCTTAGTTCTCTGTAGAAATATTTTGACGGATCAAACATAATATTTGTTTTAAAGTAAACCAATTTTAATACAGAAACTGGTGTAATGAATGCATCATTAAAATGTTCATGATCTTTATGCTACATGTTGTCACTATTAAAAGTAAAATGTAAATAATGTTAAAATATCATAGTTTATTACAGTAAATTCACTCATTTTCAGAAGAACTTGATAAATGGAATTTGAGGATTTCTACAAGTTTTTTTCCAATTCTCATCCATTTGTGTTTGTACTTCTAGTATTTTGATTACAACTAGTTTCAGTCTAAACAACCAGTCCAATAATCAGACTGCATAGTTTGTGGAATTATATCACCTGAGTATTTAGAAGATGTCAGTGAGTTCGTAGGACTTGCACAGAAGACCTTAGTGTGGGTGAAATCTCTTTGTGTGGGGTGCATAGAAAACAGGTACTGGAATTATCCACAGTTTCTCAGTGTTACCACAGCAGCAGCCCACATCGCTGGGGTTATGTGGCCACCATGTGGTAATACATAGGAAAGTTAAAGGGAATTTTTACTTGCTGCGTCTATTTTTTCTCTGAATGACTTGCAGAAGTGCATACATTCATTTCCTCAAGGACATTCCTTGAATAATTTCCTCTTCATTTACAGAATTAAGTCAGCAAAAAAGTAGACCATTTACATTGCAGCACCTGAATCACAGTACAGGAATGATCCTTGCAACGGGATTTCTTCTGTCTGCCTGGAAGGCAAGTTTTTTCAGGGGAAAAGAAAAAAATCCTGTGTAACTTCCAAAAAGACTAATGGGTAAATAGACAAACCCAGTACCTGTACCTCAATTCATAGACAGAAAATGATAACATTGGAAAGATACGGAAAACATACATTTGTATTTGAATCACCATGTAGTTTAATGGAGAGCCGTTTGACATCTCTCAGGAGTAATAGACGGGCCCTATAGAGGAGGCAATTCCTTCAGCTCCAGGAAACGACTTCTTCATTCATCTCGTTTGCATAAATTGAAAAGTCCAGTTTCTAAATTCCTTCGGATGAACACAAATAATGATGTTAAGGATATACATGGTGATTTGTTTTTCATACAAATGGTAACTAATATTAATTTCTGGTGACACAATCACCTTTACTGTTTAGCAACTAGGAATCTGGGAAAGAAAGTAAGGGAGCATCCTGCAAGGATCCAGGAGTTGGAAGGTGAAGGCAGACAGGTTGGCCCTGCAGTGACTGTGCACGACCTGGTTCTCCAAACCACCAGAACCACCAAACAGATAGACAATAAAATTGGTCTGGCCACAAGCAGGAGGGAATTTCTCTGGATGCCCAGTTAGAAATAACACCACAAAGTCAAATGGAAGTTTGGAACGACTTTCTTGCTGCTCAATGTTCACGCTTCTCCAATATTATGGCATTAGCCTTCATAAAGATGCTTTAGCTTTAGTGATCATTTAAAAAAATCATATAAAATTTTAACCCAGAGCTGAATTGTTCCAGCTCTATCTAGAAATACTAAGTCTCTCTTTGTCCTCTAAGTACAGATGTGCTCTGTTGCACCAGCAAACTTCCTCTGGGCTATCAGTGTACTCTGGAACAAGGGGATAACATTTCCGCTTTGTGTTGGCTTGTTTTCTTGCTTGATTCCAAGCGAGTGAAGAAGTGCCCAAATGTTCATTGCCCTGAGTCTCCTGCGTTCAGGGACACAGGTCCTTGAAACAGAGTTAATGAAAGGCCAAGGGAGAAGTGTTTGTACAAGCTCCCTGTTAAATATTGGCAGATATGACTATAAGACACATTTGTTTCGTGTTAATGCTCAGCCCACATTAACCTGTACAGCAAATACTGACCCAAACAATGGCATTCTGGCAAAGGAACCATCAGTTGCGGTTTTGTGATATGTCCCCCTCCTAAACACCTCACCTATAATTTTTCTGCCATGCTCCCAGCATACATTTTGGGGTAGGATAATGTAAGACTTTTTTTTTCCCTTTAGGTGATTTTACTAAATCCAGTTACTTACTCTTCATAGGTTGCCTTGGGTGACTAAAACTTCCAAATTAAGAGGTTTAGGATACCACATCTAGAAGGGCTGCTCCCAGGCAAATTCTTATTTTTGCCTCAGAAGTCCTTTCTGAGTGTAAACAAGTCAAATAATCCTCATCCAATGAAGATGATAGGAATGTGCTTAATGCTGTTTCCATTCAGCAAAATACTTTAAAATATTTGAAGAACTGAATGTGCTTAGGCACGTGCTTATGTGTTTTGCTGACTCAGACTCTTTATACCTAAATTTCATCTCTGTCAAAGGGGATAATAATACTTTATGCTTTTTCTCCTTTTCTCTTCTCTACTTAGTGTTTAAGCCCTTTGGCACAGGAAATCTCTTTCTTTGTATTTTGGAGTTGAACAGTAATGAGGAGTTGCTAGTTCTGCATTCATTTACTTAATAGTAGAACAGAAAATAGAAGCTACACACATAGGAATATTTCTGTCTCAGCCTCTCATTTTGTACCAAGCAGCTTCCAAACACAGTGGTATGATCAGGTCTTTGATGTCCTACCTCAGAAAGAATGCCTTTTGAAATTCCTGTCAGGTATAGGCCTAAACTTTAATTTACCATCTATGATACATCCCCCTGTCCCATCCTCTCCTCTCCTCTTCTCTCCCATGCATGCTAGTGCTGGGCTAACCACAAACTCCGTTCCCCTCTGAAATTGTTTTGCAGCTCGCATTATCATCTGCAGTTCAGCAGATTCAATAGTTCTGCAGAGTATACGATTTCTGGCAGCTTGCATTCCTGTTTTTATCATCCTTGCACTGAAAACGCTTCACATGACCACCGATCCTGTTTCGCCTGGTGACTCAGATGGTGCTCTGCTTCCACCAGAGTGCACTACCGCACTGCTTGCTGTCTCCCTGTTCTCTTGCACTCAGCTTTGAAGATTAAGTTTAAAACGTGAAATATTCTTCCTTTGCTTGTAATGCGTGCTGTTACAGTTTTGCTTGTATGGGTTTAGTTATTTATAGATAGATATTTTACAGGGTACTTCAGTTATGTGATGCAGATGCAGCCAGACAACGTAATGACCCTCTTGTCTAATTGCTAATCTGCAGTTTTATCGTACTATAAAACTGAACTTCCACTGCCGTGTTTCTGTTGAGTGGCAACAAATAATGCAAAACGGTATTCTTCAGTTTACAGTTTTTATACTAATACAGGTCTCTTGTGAGACCTCATCTACCAAATATGTTTGAAGATCTTTTCAACCATTTCACAAGTCTCCCAGTCAACTTTTGTTTTTACGTCCTGGTTGACAACTAGGTCTACCGAGCACCGACCTCAGCGTTTCTATAAGTGAGACCATGCTCCTCACCGCTTATTACATTGCTTTCACCACAGGTGACCTGACCAGTAACATAATTACATCATATCCTCAGGCCAAAGAAGAAGCACAGCATCTTTGGTTTTATATTTTCTTCACAATCTACATGCTCTTACACATCAGTTCAGATAGCAAAACATAATGAAATGCAGTTTGCCCTTGGAGGGAAGGGTTTGCAGGCAGACAGGATTCCCATAGGCAGAAGGACACCCCAAAAGAGCTAAGGTCCCTGTGCAGTAACATTCCACCAAAAGGTCCTGCTGTGCCAGCAGCCCCATCAGACAAGGCGAGGATACACACATTCTGCAGCCAGAAGCCCAGAAGCAAATGCTACAGCAGGGCTTCAGGTTTCTCAGGTATCTTCTTCAGTGCGGGAGACTTGCAGGTCTGTAAAAACAGCTTGGGTCTTCAGGCTCAGACTTATCACTCTCTCCAGCTTTCTCCTCCCCATCCAAATCCTCACTATCCCAACCTGAAGGCTGGGATCCACTATTCCGTCCAGTATTCTTCCTCCATGCTCAACCCGGTGGTGCAAAAGGAAGTCGTATGCATTGGTAAGAGAACATGAAGGAGAAGATACAGGGCAGAACGGCTGACACTTTCACAGAGGACTTTGTTTTTGAGAGCCCATGAGAAAAGCCTGTTGCTTCCTATTGTAAACAAATGAGCACTACACAGAAATCTTTCTCTGAAGTTCAGGTTTCTTCACTCCAAAAAACTGAGGAGATCTAGCTGACTGCCATGTTCTTAAAAGAAAAAAATTGCACATGTAAGCCTCTTTTCATTCCAATTGCAAAAACTTGCAGTTTAGACTTACTCTTAGACAGATCTACTTTAGCCATTAGGGGTTCCTTTTCTGTGTTTCTCTGATAATGATTAGTCTGTGTGTTTATATTCCCAGTCTGACTATTACGCTTTTACTGATGCTGTGCTGTTCTTATTCATGATTCCTATCAGGACAGGTTGAACACTCAGGGTAGGGATTAGTGGTCTATGCCTACTCTTGTTCAGGCCTCAGATAATTTTAAAAGCTCATAGTTAACACATCCGGAGAAAACTGTTGCTGCCTTTGGAGATTTCAAGACATAATTGTAGTTATTGGTAACACAAATAAAACTCTTCCCTGAGCAATGGGGAAGAGACATCTGCAGATTTCTTAGCTAATAAAAGTTGCTTATTCAGCGACCATTAAAGTGCCTGAGTCAAACAAAAAGCAACTGCTACATTTTTTTTTTTCCTTTTGTCGTGGTTTAAGCCTTTTCTTGATAATTTGTCTCAGTGGAAGTGCACAGGGTAGCTGACTACATAGCAAATGCTTTTTGTGCTCAGGACCACATTTATCCAGCTGTATGTAGAACAGCTCCCTCTCAAGTGACCTATTTTCTAAATGTGAGGAATTTAGGATTTGACAGAGTTATAGGAACACTAACTTCCACTAGCAGTTCTGAAGGTGTGAAGCAAACATACGTATTTTTTAGTTTAGTCAGTGATTCAGTTTTACATAACAGAAGGTATGGACAACACTTCATCTGCTTAGGTCAGCATGACCAGGAAAGCGGTGAAGCTTTATTGATGACAGAAATAACTTGGTAAATGAACAAAACTACGTTAATGTGCAGCACTGGGTGAGGTCAGGATCCCCATAACTTTGTCCATTTTCAGATTTCTTTTCAACATTCAGGCCTTGCTTGCTAAGCGGTGAAACTACATGACAAAATCAGTGATTTTGTCTTAAAGTAAGGAAAAGTGATTTGAGGGGAATCTCACTGTAAGGATTCTTTTTTGTTTGAACTTAAAACTCAGGTGGTAGAAGAAGAATTGAAAAACAAATCGAAAACCAGAAGGTGAAACCAAATCCAATGAGTTCCTGTCAGTTCAGAATAACAAGTCAGACTGAACATCCTTTCAAGTCTGTGCTTGAAACCAGAGTTATAAAACTATCTGTGGAAAATGTACATGTAAGTGAAGAGAAAAAGGTTAATACATACTCTTCTAAAATATATTTAGTGATTTTTGCCTCTAATTCCTTTCTTAGATATCGCTAGCCTAGAAAAACATTGGGTGGGGTTTTTTTGGGTGGAGTGAGAGGAGTGGGGAGGAGGGAGAAACACGAGTGTTGTAGTTGAACAACACTTCTTTCATTGTCTTTTTTTCCTCTAAATTTAATGTCTGAACTGTTCCAGTATTTTAATTCAGATTACCAACACGCATTTTTTGGAACATATTATTTTGTTCTTCCAAGTCCTGTCTTGTGACAGATGTACCAAATGTCATAGGAAAGAAATCCATGCTTTCCAACCTTTAAATAGACATCGTCTCTGCTCTGTCCCCAGTGCTATCCACTGAGCCTGTGCTCCCCTGCTCCAAGAAGGGTCATCTAGAGCAGGTTGCTCAGGACCATATCCAGTCAGGTTTTGAATAACTCTGAGAATGGAGACTCCACAACATCTCTGGACAGCCTGTTCCAGTGTTTGACCACTCTAACAGTAGAGAAGTTTTTTCTTATATTTAGGTAGAATTTCATGTGTTGTACTTTGTGCCCTTTGTCTCTTGTCCTGTCAATGGGTGCTACTGAGAAGAGTCTGGCTCCATCTTCTGTAGCCCCCCTCCCCCATCAGACATCTATACACATCGAAGAGATGCCCCTGAGCCTTGTTGTCTCCAGGCTGAACAGTCCCCGCTTTCTCAACCTCTCCTCATATGTCAGATCCCCCAATCCCTTAATCATCTTCATGGCTCTTTGCTGGACTTGCTGCAGGAAGTCCATGTCTGTCTTGTACTTGGGAGCCCAATCCTGGACCCAGCACTCTAGATGTGTCTCATCAGTGCTGAGTAGAGAGGAATGACCTCCTAATGCAGACAAGGAGGCCGTTGGCCTTCTTTACTGTAAGGGTGTATTGCTAGGTCATGTTCAGCTCATTGTTCCACAGGATCCCCAGGGCCTTCTCTGCAAAGCTGCTTTCCAGCCAGTCAGTTCCCAGCCAGTACTGGTGCATGACGCTATTCTTCTCCATATGTAGGACTTGGCATTTCTCTTTGTATAGCAAGATGGGGTGCCTGTTGGCCCATTTCTCCAGCCTGTTGAGGTCCCTCTGAATGGCAGCACAGCCACCAGGTGTGTCAGCCTCTCCTCTTAGCTGTGTATCAGCTGCAAACTTGCACTCTGTCCCACCATCCAAGTCATGAATGAAGATGTTAGACAGTGTTGGCCACAGCACTAACCCCCAAGACACTCCAGTTCTCAGGAACCTCCTCCAAGCTCCATGACCTCTCAAATATTATTGAGAATGGCCTCACATTGACACTGGCCAGCTCCATCAGCACCTGTGGGTACATGCCATTAAATCCCATGGGCCTGCAAATGTGAAGCTTCTTCAGTTGTCTGAAGAAGGCCTTATCTACATCTTCCTGTTCAGGTAGTCTGTAGCAAATTCCCATAAAAACATCACCCACATCGGTTCACCCACATCGGTTCACCCACAAATCCTGTCCTATAAGCTCTCAGCTGGCTCATCACCCATTCCAAGGCCAAGCTGCATGCATTCTCTCATAAATGCTCTCTCACATAAAGGATGACTGTCCACTTTGCCTTGCTGGTCTGCCCTTCCTAAACACCCTGTATCCATTCATTGCTGCACTCCAGTTGTGTGAGCTATTCCACCTCGTTGCTGTTATCCCAATTAAATCGTCACCCTGCAACTGCACACAGATCTCTAATTCCTCCTGTTTATTGCCTGTGCTATGTGTGTTAGTATACAGGCACTTCAGAGTTTCAACCACTCGTGCTGATTTTACAGAAAATGCATGAGAGCTGCCCTTATCATGCTGCTCTTTTAACACTTTATTTATGTGCATACACTTGAGATGATCCCCCTTCAACCCGGTACAGCTGATCACCAGGTCTCTCCTCTCCCCATCACTCAGCACCCATTGCTTGTCATCCCATGCACCACTCCCTTATTTGATTGCTGGTCTCCCTTCCCTGTCATTCCTAGTTTAAAGCTCTCCTCACAAGGCTGACCAGCCTGTAGGCAAAGATGCATTTGCCCCACTTTGTCAGGTAGATCCTATCTATTCCAAGCATTCCTCAGTCCTCAGAGCATTCCATGGTCATAAAAAACAAATTCCTGTTGTTGGCACCAGCTGCTGTTGACACCAGTGGTTGGCCTACAGGATCTGTCTACTCTTTGGAGTACACTTCATGGGATATTTTCTTGTCTTCCTTGTGCAGACTTTCTCAATAGTCCTTTCATAGCAGCAGTGTTTTGTCCCTCCTTTTATTTGTTATGAATATTTACAGATGATAACAAATCTGCACTAATTTACTGGCAGCCAGGAAGACAGTTCATTCTCTCATTTACTCTTTCTTTCAGTTGCTAGCTCAGATAAAGTGGCCTGTTATGTTTGATACAATCAGGACTTGAGTGACAGGAAATGAATAAAAGCTACTTTCCCTCTCGTCTCCAGATACATTTAGTTCATTTCTTCCCTACGAGTTCCTAAGGGAGGCTGCATTTTCCCTTACTCCTCAAGCATATAGCTTCCTCCAAACTCAAATTCTGGTTATATCATTTGCATCCAACATCCTTTCAGAATCCTTCATTTGTGCCTGGTTTCTAGGTTCCTACTAGTCCGTTTAACACATTGAAGAAACGTAACCTCCTCTGAATTCATATATCTATTGAGATAAAGAAAACTTCTATCAAGTCACTCAGGAGGTTTCTCCTCCTACTTGAGAAACTACAAAGTCACTTTTTCTCTGAGGATAAAACAAACTTTTGACAATTTGCTATAATTTAGTTTCTTGAAACCTAGTAGTTCTGTTGCTATTCCTTTGCTCTTTCAAAGACAAAACCAGATTTCCCATAGAACTACCTAGTACTGAGTCAATCAGTATATAGTGCTATCTTGAGTGTACCTCTGTGAATCTGAGCTGTTGCACACATAAAATTGGGAGATACCTTGTTTTCTCTTTTTTCCTCTCCACCATCTTGAACTCAGAGAATTCTTTGACTATCAGGCTGATGAAAATATTGGACAGAAAACCTTGTTACAGTAAGTTGCAATCTACCCTGCTGAAGTAAATAGTATAAAAATAATAAAATTGGTTTTCAAATCAATTATTAAGAAGTTTCTATACATCAGAAGACAGGAAAATTCATAAAACCATTTTCATTTAGCTTCCACCATTACTTCTTCCCTGTAAGTACAAGTGCAAAAACATTCTACCATAAATAAAGAGAAAAAGGAAGGAAATTCATCACATGGTCTTTATGGCCACATCAGGTGTCTTTTCTGTTCATCTGAGGATACAAAGAGAAACACCGGGGAAACTGTTTCCCTGGTAAGGGAACTTGTTTTGATGGCAAATAATAAATCATTGTACAGCATGAGGCTTTTTAAAGTACCAGAGGTCTATGGTGATTTTGTAAATTATCGAAAAGTAACAAGAACACTGCATGGCAGTCAGTAAGCAGCAATTAAAGCTGGCATACTGATTACAGGCAGAGAAGAAGGTTTTCTGGGTCCCAGATATGTTCTTTGGTTACTTGTGCAGTACCAAGGAAAAAAAAATAGAAAGCCTATGGCTTCACTTCATAAATGAACTAGTAAAAAAAGCTCATTTCTAAGAACTAAATATAATGAATTTCAAATTGTAGAAGAAAGGTTTAATGGGCTTTCACTTACCCAGGTTTTCTTTTTTGCACTTGCTGCAAGTGAATTCGAACTTCAGGAGCCTTTACAAGACAGTGGTTATTTAAATGCGTGATGAATAACAGATTAATCAGCAGACTTAGGCTCTTACCCTCCCCGGGACTGAATCTGCTCTAACCTCTTTTATTAACAGAGAGTAAGGAAGAAAAGGGAAGAACCTACTAGAATTTATGCCTTTAACTCAGTATTGGAAATCGTCTTAACTCAGATCTGGGAATGAAGATCTTCAAAAATTGTGCCTGCTTGGTTTTTTTGTTTTGTCTTATTTTTCCATTCATGTGTCCCACTAGGGACAAGGAGAGATAAAAATATGCAGGCTTCCCCATTAACTGAATATCCAGCACCTAGGTGTGTGTCACTTACAGCTTGTTCTGGACACTACAAATTGCCATCTTGCTTTCCCTCGGAAAAATGAAGAAACAGGGAAGCAAATGTGGTTTTTGGAGAAAACATTTTGTGTAGCCCCAACTTAGCAGGTTGAACATAGAGCCTAGTCCATTATCAGCCGTACAAATGGGGAGAAAAGTAAATGAATTTCCATTTTAACAGATAGGTTAATCTGAAGGCTATGCTTCCTTCTTCTGCCCACCTTTCTGCAAGATTTAAGGGTTAATAAATTAAGAGCTGGGATACTCTCAGTTATATTGGACCTCAGCATTCAGATTAATTCAGCTGGCATTTCTACACTGGGCTTTTACTTCTCCCTGATTCATGCAATGTTTCAACTTTAAATGAACTTGAAAGCCTCAGATCAGAGACAGATACAGGCTATTTTATCCACTTACAGTATTTTGAATAATGCAACCAGATTGTGTAATCTCCTGCACCCTTCTAGCAGTATAAAAATCAACCGGCAAAGTCAGGACAGAGTTTTTCAGTACAAAAGTGACCCCCCAGTTTTGCCCGTGCCTATCTGATGTGTTTGACTTCATCTGCAACTCACTGAGACATACTTATGACAGAGCTGATGATAGAAAAAATACTTTTTTAAAGGAGCTGTGGTAATCTGTATGATCTGAGTTATAATTTCAAGTTTGGGTGATCCCTACTGATCATTTGTGTTGATCTATGTTAGCTATGTTTACGTCTATTTTATAGGTACTGTGCTTAAACCAAATGTTTGTTAAGACAGGTATGTCAATCCTTCCCAGGTAGTATAACTTTCCTCTGGAAAATTTGGAAAATATATTAAAGACCCGTGTGGTGCTTTTTTAGGTAGGACACAAGACATTCAAAGATACCATTAGAATTGGCTTGGGAAGAGCAGTGACTGAGTTATTTCAAAACTTCACAGCTAGTCCTTACTTTAAGAATTTTTATACTTTATTTGGAGTTGCTGTAATCAAAGAGGAAGCCAAAGTCTGCTGTAAACAAGAGAGACAGGAAAGGAGCCTTGTAGGCCAGTAAATAGACTGGAAACACTGCACCAGCCTTATGGAGAAGAGCTGCAAAAAGATTTCATGATGCTGACTGACTGAACAAAGAGCTAGCAGCTCCAATCTCAGTGCAGACAAACAGAAAGTGACATGTATAGGTGGGAAAAACAATCCTTCCACATACAGTGGTGGACTCTGAAATGTAGACTATGTTGGGAAAATTTTATTGTATCCCTTGAGGCAAATTAAACACATATTTGTGCTTAAGTATAAAGAAATTTAATGAGCAACGCATTGGGCAGAGTCCTACCACCATAAACAGTTCTGCAAGGAGTCTGCAAAGATGCAGCATAAACTGATTCCTTATATACACTTACACCAGCACCAGTCCTGTGAGTGTTGGCATGGGGTGCATCAGCCCGGCCTTGGGTCCATCCGCCAGTGCCAGGTCCACCTACCAGAAGTGGCCCCTGAGCACTCATGTTCCACAATTGTTACAAGACACTACTGCAGCATTTCTTATCTCATCTGCAAACTTTACTCCCCTGCAGGGAGTCGTTCTGTCCTTGGCATCCCTGCTTCCAGCCAGCTTAACCCCTTCTGCAGATGGGCCTTCTTGCCCTCCATGCCAGATCATTCCTTTGTCACAAATTACCACTGCTGAGCAGTTGCGATTTGAATTTCCCCTTCAATTACTGCCCTGCAAAGGGATCTTAGAAGCATAACACATCTATGAAAATGTCAGCTCAGACTTTAGCAGTGGCCAAAAGCTAAACAGGACATGAAGAACTACTTGAAAAAGGCTGGAGAGCAAAGCTGAGACATTCCAGTACCACTGCATACATCTGGATGTGTCAGCTCCCTAAATAGTCCTTGCAATTGCCATCTCCTCCCGTTTGGAAAGGGCTATGGCAGAATGGGAAAAGGTAGAAAGGACAATGAGGCTGCCCAAAGGTGGGGAACAGCCTCTGAAGAATCACCGGGGAGATGGAGACTCCTGATGCTGGGAAAGAGGCTCCTGGGAGAGGGGATGTCACAGAGGGTTATCAAATCCTGAGTGGCATAGAGAGGAAAACTGGGGTGGCTCTTCACTGTCCCCTTCAGGACACAAATTAGGAGGCAATGAATCAATGTAGCAAGTAGGCGATTCAAAACAGGGAAAGGGCAATTATTCCTGCAGCACACAGTTAAACTCTGGGATTTGTTGTGGATGCTGCAATGCACATAAGTTCAAAGTGGAACTGGACTTCGCTGTTGTGATATTAAGCACAAAAGGGCTTGTTTGGGAAGATATATGCAGGAAATTTCGTTATATGCTCAGCCTGTTCTTATATTCTTTCCAAGGTGTCCATTGCTAGCTACTCTTTGAGAGAAAAACAAACCTGTTAGAACTTTGGTCTGATCCAATACAGCATTTTCTATCTTCTTTTGGCTAACTAGTTGGTGAGACCATGTTCACAGCAAGGTACAATCCTCTTTCATTTACTTAAGCTGGTATAAAGAAAATAAAAAGGCACCAAGACCATAGTGTACGTTGGGCTTCTCAGTTTGCTAGCTGGCCACTGGCTTAAATTTTAATATGTGAAATAAAGTGATGAAGAAACTACATTCCCATTCTTGAACCATGTTTTCCCCTTTTTTTTGTAAATCGGCAAAACATTTTGTAAGAGCCCCAAGACAGCAGAAGTCAGGTACCCAGTACACCTCCAACCAGTTCAGACTAGAGCTGCACCAAGTGTCATACTCTGTTGGAGTCCACAAATAGGATGATTCAGAGGAGAAGGAAAGAAACCTTATTCTGAGCAATTATGAAGTAAAGTGCCGGTAAAAGACAGTTCTTCCAAAGCTTCATTAGTCACAGCTTTGTTTGTACTCTGAAGCATAAATGTCTATACACTATGTACTTACAAACTGCTGGTTATAGGCACTTAAAGTAAGTCTTTCTCCTCCCCCGCCCTGACTAGAGCCTGTCACTAACATAATTAATAAAATCAGATGGATTTATTGGTACCCTCCCAACTTGTGCAAGCACATGTGACTGTTAAACACTTTTGACACTCTGGTGAACAGTGGTTAAGTCGTGACAGAAAACTTAAAGAATTGAACTGGCAGATACATATGGATGGGCCAGTTCCCTGACACCAAGGCAATTAATCAGAGGAGAGAGGCAGACAGCACAGCCCATCCCCTTGTGGCACACCTCCTCCCTTTCTCATAAATACATCAATATATATGTGTGCACCATTTAAATAGATATGCCTTTTTCTTACCTTTGCTTCTCAATCTTATTTTTGTCACTGTTTGTTCTATACTGACTTAAAGTGGAAAACTCATTTTGAAAGCTTTTTCTGTTAATAACATCCTGCTTTTCTGAGGAAGGTAGAAAACAAATAGAATGACCTACTTTCTTAAAAATCAGAAGTGGGGGGGTGGATGTGCAGGCAGAAGAGTCTTTAAGCTGGCATGTAGCCAGGTGAAAATGGCAAAACTTACATCCTGCAGGCTGTGTGAAGGGTTTTTGGATATTCAGCTATCAGGAACCTCATTTCATGTTTCGTGCTAGGAACCTCTAGCAACTCTAGCACCCCAGTGCATGGCAGCACCTTGCTCAAACAGTTCCTCAGTGCAGAGTCAGGAGGAATTCCTTCCTTTTGAAGACAAAGTGTAAGAATAAACGTGTCAAACTGAAGATATTTCCTGTTGTGGGCTTTGCCTTTACAAACGTAGACCACACCTATCAGTTTTATTTCCTTTCCTGTCTTCCTGAGGAGAGAGGTTGGTGCTGTAAAGCTCTTGCAGACGCAATTAATCTCACAGAAATGATAGGTTCAGGTTTTCTGAGGCAGCAGGGGACTCTGCCTGAAGACTTCCCTTGGCACAGGGGTATCTCTACTAGGCTAAAATTAAGGATGTAACGAAGAGACCATGGCCTTCAGGGCCACCCCTCAGCTTTGCTGGCTCTCCAGCCACATTTCTGCTAGCTGGTGCAAGGGAAGGCAGGCAGGAGGCTGCAGGGAAGCATCAGGGCTGAGCTGTGGCAGCATGCTGGGCTTACATCTGTAGTCTAACATTTAAAGGTGGCCCTTATGACTTTTTAACATACCCTGGGGGCTACCTGTTGGAGACCAAGGACCTGCAATCAGCTCCCTGCTAGCTGCTCTTCCCTCTTCATTTCACCTAAGCTCTCCAGTGGAGAGTCAGCCTTTATGTTTAAAGATGAATCTAGAAAGACTGCTCTTGGAGTTTTAATAATTAAAGGCTGCATTTACAAAGCCAGCATAGAGAAAGTTGTTTCTTATGTCACGCTGTTCTTTTAATTTCATGGGAGAAGGAGAGTGAACAACAATAATTACACTTTTATTGCTTTGAAGAGTGACTAGAGCTTTAACATTGACTTTGCAGATTATATTATATCCCTGACAGGAACTTTGGCCTCTGGTGCTTATTCCTAGTGATAACGCCTAATGATATCAGTGTTTTAACTGCAGATGGTGCTGGAGGACACACACTGGCTTGGCCAGCTGTGAATTAGTGAAACTGCAGGTGAGGTAACCCAGAGAAGAAAAACCTCTCTATTTCATAGCTATTAAAATTTGAGCAGAAGAAAAAGATTAAGAATGTTGTGTCCCCACTCTCCCTGCTCCTAACTGTGTGATAATTACTGCAGAAAACAATTGTTGCAGTTGTGTTTTAAATTTAATTTTCAAAGCCAGGATGATCTCAAAGAAATAGGTTGAGATGGTTTTGTTTATTACAAGGCAAATCACCTTAACATACTAATAAAATGAAGCTGTAACTTTCTGTATTGTTATAATGGTGAATCAAGTCACACTGGAAAACTACACCCTTAGTCAGTTTTTCATACTTACCATACCACTATTTGAAATATTACATGATGTGGGAGGGTAGCAAAAGAAAACAATTTCCAGAAACACAATGTTGCGCTGATGTGAGAGCTGATGGGTATAAATACATTATGGGGTTTCAACATTTGGAATGCCATAATGTACTTGGAACTATATTTTGGAAAAAAAGAAAGCACAAAGCAGTATAAAGCCAGGTTAAAGTCTTGTTTAACATACTATTTGGTACATCCCCATCTCTGAGAACCATAACTAAAAGAAAGTATGAAGTGAGTTGTTCACAGGAATTATTAGTACACTTGGGTTTTAATTCATCTGTATTCTTGTGAAACATCAAGGGTTCCAGTGCAGTAAAAAGTGGTGAGGAAACTGCCATTCATCTCCAGATTCAGGAGTGTCATGCCAAAATTATAAAAGGAATAGACTGGCAAAAAAAAAAAAAAAAAAAAAAAAAAAAAAAAAAAAAAAAAAGGCAAACAAATAAAAAAACTCTGGATGTAACATTTCTGTAGAGAGTGATCAGTGTTCTTAAATTGTGAAATATTTCGTGTTTTAATAGCAGCACAACATTAAAGTGACAGATTGTCAAGAGAGCAGTTATAGTCTGATACCACGATGTGAGCCGTTACACAGTGATGTCTTGAAAAATACACTTTCTTTGGTTTAGCTCATGCTATGGAAGGATGCACAAAGTGCAAAATAGATGGGTGAGTTGCCAATAATCAAATTTATAATGCAAACAACACATTATTTGATTTTAATCAAAGAGAAAAAAAATGTAAATATATAGAGAGCAGCCTAGTAAAGGACGTTCTGCAACCACTGATTATAGATTTTCTCAGGAACTTTTTGCAGCTTTGCTGTTTTTAACTTATACCAAAGAACCATGCCAGAACTGCTGTCAGTCTCTTCAATGTGTTTCATTTCACTAAGCTGATATCAAAGATTAGGCTATGTGCCCCTCCCAAAATAGGTAGCAATTTAAGAGGTTGTAATTCACCTGCTCCAGGGCATCTGCCTAATTCTTCCACTTATACAAGGAGATGCTCTAAAGCACTGTAATCCTCAATGTCTTCATTCAGAGAAATGGGTTTTGAATGACATTGAACACGGCATTTACTCATGGATGAGTGGGATCATGCAGAACTGTAGGGCAAAGCACAGCTGTGGAGAAGTATGGTAACATCCCAAACACTTACATTAGAGCAGAGGGAGCATGTACTCATTTTTGGGCTCACACATAGACTATCATGGGCCAGACAATAGCATCTGACCTTGCTGCTGAGCAGGGACACCACCTCCCCTCTCCTCCTCCTTGCAGACCAGATGTGTGAGCCAGGTTTGAGCCTATGTTAAAGACTGGCAGAGAAATCTCTGCACCAGTCAAGGTCCTGTCTCTGGGATGCTGCCAATGCCAAATCCACCCTGCTCCTGGGCCAGCATCTCACTTGTGAGATTGCAGTCTGAGGTCTCTTCAGGCCCACAGATGACAGCCCCCTCGTGCTCAAACATACTTTTAATATTTTTTTTGGTCCAGACATAATACTTGGACATGATAAGGATTATTTACAGCCTTCCAGGCACAGTATTTCTGCAACATGACAAGAAGAATGTATGAGATGTGTCTGAGTGGTTGGTCTGAGGGTGTTTCTTAAACTGCAAGGCCTTCTGGGGCAGTGTCTAAGGACACTTACAGGTAAGTTAGCCAAACCTAGCTTAGTTTCATCTATGCTGCGAGATGCATGTGATAGCATATTAAACAGTCCCTTGATAAACCAGCTCCTGAACAAATCCTGGGCTTTCTGTCTGGGAGAGCCAACAGGTATGGTCTGAAACAACCCCAGCAGCTCTGCAGCACCCTGTCAGTTCTCTCCTGCCCTGTTTCATCCAGCAATGTAGATGCCACCATAGCCTACTAGGTGGTTTCTACTACATTTCCCAGGCCCTTGTGATACTCAACACAGGAAAAAGTACATTGATTACTAAGAAATTCAATTAAATTTTTAACTGATTTTTTCAAATATTTTCAGTGCAGGTTTTCAACGTGCAGCAAAAGAACAGGGTCTTTTTCAAATTTTGTTTGCACCTGGATTTGGTAGAAATTTGCCTGTCTTGAATAATGTGTAAGTTTTTTCAACCACATCTTGCATTATAAAAGTGAAGACATTTAAAGCATAGGTCAAATGCTCTGGCGGGTCTGGATCCTGACAAATCCATCACTATGGAAATAAAAAAGAAGTTAAAATACTGGGGTGGTGAAACATGTTTAGTTACTATAGAGCCTGACTCTGCTACTAACATAAATAAAGAAATCATTTCTGAAGTAAGGCTGCCACTTGAAACTTAATTCACTATTCATGAAATGTGGCAGCAGATACAAGTTCCAGTTCTGCGCTGTGAATCATTGAACACCTGTGGATTTGCAGGGCCATCACACGCTGCCATCCATGCACACAATTCACCCTTCCCTCTGGACAAACACCCTGACAGTACACAGTCGCAACTGGTTGGAGCCTGTTGTGCTTCGGCTTGAACTCTGAATTTTATTTTGTGGCTTTCTCAGTCACTTGATTTTATTTGAACATCATTTTTCTGTTTCTCAATTGACTTCACATTTAATGGCAAAATTTAAAAGAAAATTATGGAGATGGGGCTGTGCTATTATCATACTACTGTATTAGAGGCCCTTTCAGGCACATTATCACAGTAGAACTGCTGAGGTCTGGTGGTGTCATTAAGCACAAAATGTATGAAGCTCTGTTGGGATATTATGAATCAGCATCTTATTTAATTAAAATCTTAGAACTCTAACATCACGATTTCCCACAGCATTCTCCTAGAGAAGCTGGAAGCTTATGGCTTAGATGGGTGTACTCTTCGCTGAGTAAAAAACTGGCTGGATGGCCAAGCCCAGAGAGTTGTGGTGAATGGAGTTAAATCCAGCTGGCAGCCGGTCACGAGCGGTGTTCCCCAGGGCTCAGTATTGGGGCCGGTCTTGTTTAATATCTTTATCAATGATCTGGACGAGGGGATCGAGTGCACCCTCAGTAGGTTTGCAGATGACACCAAGTTGGGCAGGAGTGTTGATCTGCCTGAGGGTAGGAAGGCTCTGCAGAGGGATCTGGACAGGCTGGATCAATGGGCCGAGGCCAATTGCATGAGGTTCAACAAGGCCAAGTGCCGGGTCCTGCACTTGGGTCACAACAACCCCAGGCAACGCTACAGGCTTGGGGAAGAGTGGCTGGAAAGCTGCCTGGCGGAAAAGGACCTGGGGGTGCTGGTCGACAGCCGGCTGAACATGAGCCGGCAGTGTGCCCAGGTGGCCAAGAAGGCCAACGGCATCCTGGCCTGTATAAGAAATAGTGTGGCCAGCAGGAGTAGGGAGGTGATCGTGCCCCTGTACTCGGCACTGGTGAGGCCGCACCTCGAATACTGTGTTCAGTTTTGGGCCCCTCMCTACAAGAAGGACATTGAGGTGCTGGAGCCTGTCCAAAGAAGGGCAACGAAGCTGATGAAGGGTCTGGAGCACAAGTCTTATGAGGAGTGGCTGAAAGAACTGGGGTTGCTTAGCCTGGAGAAAAGGCGGCTGAGGGGAGACCTTATCGCTCTCTACAACTACCTGGAAGGAGGCTGTAGCGAGGCGGGTGTTGGTCTCTTCTCCCAAGTAAGAAGTGATAGGAGGAGAGGAAATGGCCTCAAGTTGCACCAGGGGAGGTTTACATTGGATATTAGGAAAAATTTCTTCACCGAAAGGGTTGTCAAGCACTGGAACAGGCTGCTCAGGGAAGTGGTGGAGTCACCATCACTGGAGGTGTTCAAAAAACGTGTAGATGTGGCGCTTCAGAACATGGCTTAGTGGGCATGGTGGTGTTGGGTCGACGGTTGGACTTGATGATCTTAGAGGTCTTTTCCAACCTTAATGATTCTATGATTTGCCAGACATGACAACACAACCATGACAGAAATTAATTTATAAAACTTTTGCAAGTGAAGTTCCTCAGCAAAACTGAGAGCACAGGAAAACAGAAAGATGTTTATCTCCATTCACAGCCTAGTTATTTCCAGAAAAATGACTGTTTTTTTCTGGACTTTTTGGCTTGTGAGAAGCCATTTGACATTTTCAGACATCTCTTATTTTCTGTTGGACTTTTTCAGGCATCTCTTATTTTTTGTGATGGGCAATCAGAGATGAGACTGAATGCTTACTGCTGACCTGAAAATGTAAGGTTGTCCTATCAAAATACGCACTGTTTTCCTGAGCCCGTCTCCTTGGCTATGAATTAATAAACCTGTGTTCTTTCTCATTCACTAATTTCCAAAGTCCAGGGAAAGTTATCCGATCTTTACACAAAGTGCCTTTGCATTGGACAGTTTCCAGAGCAAATACCAAAAGCGATCAGAGCCTTTGAGAACATGATGGATGCAGGCATCTTGCAAGAATTAGTATTATTTAGTCTAGAGAAGAAAAGACTGAGAGGAGACATGATAACAGTCTTTAAGTATGTAAACACTTGCTGAAAAGACGAATTAAATAAACTATTCTTTATGTCAGCTGAGGATACGACAAGGAGCAATGGGCTTAAACTTTAACAAGAGAGATGTAGGTTAAACATTAGAAAAAGCTTCCTAACAACAGGGAGAGAGAAGGAAGAATGGACAAGATTGCCTGAGGAGGAGGAGCCCCTATTAATAGAGGGTCTTTGAATGGCCTGATCAAATATCTTCCAGGGATGGTTGATCTTTAACTGATGTCCTTGGGCATGAAGATGGGTTAGATGTCTCTTCAAGTCCTTTCTTGCTGCACTTTCTGTGATTTGATAGAGAATAAGAGAGTAAATGCTTTTAGTAAGCTTAATCAATTCACTGGATGAAGATACCTGTGATGTATACTGTTGAACTTACTTTAACACCAGCAAGTTGAAACAGCCATGCAGTTACAGGAACCTTTTTTCTGTTCTTGTTTCCTTCATGTTCCTGACTCAGGCTATCTGTGTACCTCTAATCAAGCTGTTAATGATCCACAGTGCCTGTTCTACTCTTCATGGCACATTTCTGTTGGAACTGCATGAAGTTTTACACTTAGCACTGGCTTTCCAGTAAAATTAAATATTCTTACGATCTTTGATATTTTTGATACCCTGGTTCATTAATCTACATTTTATTCATTCATTTCATAGCCCATGTGCAATTTAAAGAGAGCAGATATTTTTCACGGTACTTTGTTATTAGTCTCTCCTAGCAACACAATGTCCTCTCAAAAAGACCCTTATCATCTCCACAAAATCCACATCATCTCTGGAGTTATACTGAAGGTTTCAGAAAGAAGTCCAAATTACTTCCTCATTCTCTCCACTAACTCCAATCTTCTAGAAATATATAGTTTAAATCATATACAAAATAAAAATGTAGCTTGTTGATCCTTCAATAAAAGGGAAGTTAAAGAAGCACTCCTATCCACAAACTGAAAATTTTACTTTATCAGGCTATGTCTCAACCATCCATAACACCAAACAGGAATGCCCAAACAAACCATAGGGACCTGTGAAAAATGGAACTGAAATTAAAAAGAGGGATTAGAGCCTGGGGATTAAAATCTCATAGTAAAACATACAGCATGATATGTGGAGCTGTGGAGCATCAGGCTGCTGTGAGGATGCACAGGTCACCAGCCAAGACCCAGGGGGTGGTTCTCCAGCCACAGGACACAGAAACATTCATTATTCTTCAGTCGTCTTCACAGCCCAGAGCTCCTCTGCAAGCTATACTTTGGGGGTGCGCTCTATTAAGGAATGCACCCACAGGTGCAAAGTGGGTCTGGTGATGCAGACATCTGTAAGGAGGACTAATGGACTAAAGTGCCCTAAACAGTTTGCCACCCGAAGCTGACAATAACTGGGAAGCCTCCCTTTATTTCTCTTCAATAGGCACATTTGTAGTTGCCACTCTTTGAGGCCAAGAAAATTGAAGAGAAGCAGAGGAGACTAGCTGAGACACTGGACGAGGTCGTTAGGAGCAGAAGCAGTACTGGTGTCCGCAACAAAGGTGGCTCACTGGCAAGTGTAATACTAGGCTGAGGAATGATTTCTGCTATTCTGCAAAATAGAAACCCTCTTTCTCAGGAGAAAGAGAGTTTGGACCTGGAGCAGGATTGACAGCTCCATTGAAAGTCCTTGAGGCCTCCTGCTCTATCTGCTGTGATGTCTCTTGTCCAGCAAAGGCAGGCAGCACGGTCACGATTGGTAAGGGGAAATCAGCAGGGACCACAGGATGGAGCCTTGCCTCCACAGTTGTTGAAGGCACACTGCAGGCACTCATTACACTGTGTGTGGACCATGTTTTGTGCTAGAGAGACCTGTGAGTAGGCACAAAGGCTTGTTGGATGTAGGGTGCTGGCATTCACCCCGAGCGCTCGGTAGTGTGTCTTCTGCTCTAGGTATGGTGCTGGTCCTCAGCAGCGGAGACACAAACAGCTCAGCACCATTTCATTCATGGGTCAGGGACTGCTCCCGGGGCAGATGCTTTTAGCGATGTCAGTATGGCCATTCTCTCCCTAGCTTACACATAATGGGCTAGCTGGCCTGCAAACCAGTCTGAAAATTATCTTTTCTCAGGTTTTACAGGAGGATTACAGGAGGTAAGGAAGAGCTTTGTGTGGAAGGGGAGTGGGCAAACTAAGTTTACAACCAGCGGCACTTGGGAGGTCTGGGAATTTTTCTAAATTAAGGTTGATTTTGGGAAATAACTTCAGCCAAAAAATGACAAGAGAAATACATACAGCAAGATTTGTATGGTTAGGAAGTATCTTTTCTCTGAGCAACAGATGCAGCTAGAAAAAATTAGGCAAAGCTCTTCTACCTGGAATTTGCTCTATTGTTTTCCAACCCTATCAGTTGGCTGAGCATATGATACCCGTGGCCACAGTTCCAGAGAATTTCACATCATCTGAATATTTTATGGAAGTCATGGCTGGAAACCTGCCTTCCCTGTCATGCTGCTGATGAAGAACAAAGGTGTTTGTAGCCATCACACCTTTTGAATTCCATTAAAAGATTCCAAAAATTTGGACCAGGGAAAGATTACTAAAGCTGAACAAGTATGTTTCAATCATCAGTGTTTGAAACCTCTTGCAAGTGTAAAGAAAACTGTCATAACGCAGTAGAATAGATACTGGAAGTAAGAATAACTCATGTGCCTCATCTGCCCTGAGGCTCTCTCTTTCTTTTCCAGTGAACTTTACACTTTAAGCATTTTTAATGCATGAAGTACATACACTTCAGCATATTCCACAGGAACACACTGGGTGCTGGAATTCAACCTAACTTGTGGATTGTGTGGCAAACACATTCATAACTAATTAATTTTCTGAAGTACTTCTTTCTGCATGTGTTGATTTTTACAGCTTGTTACTGAAACAAACAAATGGTACTTAATTACAGTTACAATATGTCACTAATATTTGGGTGCCTATGGTTTCTGTCATGATTTAACTGCTGTTGTTTGGACAACATCTCTTTAATGTACATCGTCTCCAAGGATGCATATTTGTGATAGAATAGCTACATTTTACTGCAGTAAAATCTCTCTTTATTTCAACTTCATAGTCATTTGAGTAAATCTTAGATAAGCTGAAGTAGATGATTTTTTTTTTCTATCAGCATGTTCCCTGATATTGTTAAACCAGAGAGTGCCTGATGTAAATTTGGAAGATTCCTATTGCCTTATTTCTCAGAGAAATTTGCTGCTGTATGAGTGCTATCCTTGCAGCAAGCCCTGCCACATATCCCTCAGTTTGTGTTGTACACTATTAATGTAATTCTTCACAGTGTTTCTGCCTGTAAGTGGGTCTGAGCAGTCTGTGAACAGTAAATTAGTTCCCTGGGCAGCCCGAGTTACCCTGATGGCTTCATCAGCCACCAGAGTAGGGAGAGCACAGAGGAGGACTGAGGACACCTTGCCTTCTCTCCCGCAAGACAGCGAGGTCTACATTTTATCTCCTGTTCTGCAGCACAAAGTATTGATCACATTACAGATGCCATTTAAACTGTGGTGAGGTCTACTCCCTTGCAGAGAATCCTCCTCAGGGGCTCTTTTGAGAAATCCCCAATTCAGACAGAGTTGATCTGAGCTCTCTGATCAGGAAATAAATTTGAAATTAAATAACAAATGCCAGGCAGAGAAATTGGAATCAAAGACCTTCTAATACTTTATCTGGATGACAAGAGAATTTAAGGGGTTGACAAAAAAAACCCAGTACTGTTCCTACAAAGGGGGTTTTTCCCTGTTTTTAGGCATTGTTGTTTGCTTCTACTCTTCGTTTATTTGTGGTGGTTTTTTCCTTCTCAAGTATTCACTGTGCAGATTCATGTAAGGAGTCAAAGAAAAAGAGCTGTTAAATCATCCAATCCATCCCGTTCAGAGGGCAAACCTGGCACTATACCAGCAGGAGACAGTGCCTATCACTCAGTGAAAGGCAAAGCAGCAGAGTAACAACCCCTGGGCAGTCTTTGCTCACGGAGTCAGAGGGCAGCTGTCACACGGGGCAGGGAAGGGCAGCCTGCTCCTCCTCACAGCCTCCGCTTCGTCTGTAAGTGGGAACCCTCAGGCTTCGCTGCGCAGATGGTCACTGCTGCAGCTTGCCATGCTTTCTGAACAGTCGTGATTACTCTCTTCTGTAAGGCAGAACATGCATTTTTAATTCTTCACTTCTTCCCCAAAGAAATGAAGTAGAATGAGAAACTTCCTTTTAACACACCCAAGTGATGGTCCAGGCTCTGTGCCTGTTACAAATCCCCTGTTCCAGAGATTAATTACTAACAATTTAGTCATTAATGTTGACTGAAGCTCACCTTGCATCGTCCACATCATGAAGGAAATGCCATTTCTGAAGGGTTTCTGAAGAAGCTGTCACAGACTGTTAAGTGAATGTGAAGTTTTCCTTGTGCACCTGTGCAGCCAATAGTGCCTCTTTTTCCTTCCCTAAATGCTGACACACAAGTGTCTTCTAGGTCATGTCCTTGCCCAGCTCCTGCCCAACAACACACAAATGACATGTCAGCAGGGCTTGTCCAAAGAGCCTGTAATCCCAGACACCTCTTCAAGCAAACCTTCATTTTAATGCTTCTCAGTTCCACACGTGCATCTGAATTTTCTGGTGCAGAGACCTCCTAACAACCCTTTTTTTAACTCTTTCAACTTCATGCTGATCCTATGGAGTTGATGGAAGAGTATGCACTTGACTTTCTCTGTAAGGATGAGGGCACAGAGAAAGGAAGAAGAAATAGGATTTACATAAAGCAATCACTTATTTTAAATTCAATTATAAGAACTATGATTGATTGCATCTCCCGCTGCTGTTATTTTTGTAGCATTTATACTACAAAATTATGTAGTGGTTATGTCAATGGGTTAATGTCTGGCAAGAAAAGTGTCTGGTCATTAAAAAGCTTCAGATTCATGCTTCTAGATCTAAAAATTATTGAGCCCCATCTCAAAGGTGACAAATTTATCCTTAGGTGAGGCAGAGCTACATTTGTTAAGCTTTCAAATACCAGTCTTGCATTGTGCAGCCAGCTCACTTAGTATATGACTACCCCTGTTTAATTTGCTCTAGGTTTCTACCTCCAACTTTCTTCTGTTCCTGTACTTTTAGCCTTAGGCAGCAAGAAGGACTATACCCAATGTGCTGGGTGATGTATAAGACATGGGCCATCATCGCAATATAAAATGTACATAGCAGGTGTGTGAAATAATCAGAAGATGTTGCAGGGGCGAAGGGCCACAGTAGCTGTAGCATTTTTTGGTCTTCTCACTGGATCAGCTCGCACTGGCTGTGTATCACTTATGCCCTTTGGCCCGGTTCTGCCTCTCTTACTAATTTTAAATAGTCCCTTGCCCTGCGGTCATGATTATTGAATAGGACTGCAGGGAAACTGAGGTGCTACCACTGCAAGGCAAGATGCAAGGCAAGATAGACCAAGGAGGTGTCCTTGTTTTCCAGTGTCCTTGTAGATAACTTTCCCTCTTTATACTTGGTTGATATCACTGGAAAAAAAAACCACTCAACGCAAATTTGAAGGGAAATTTGGTGTTGGTTTGTGGGTTATTTTTCTTCTAACCACAGATCAGAACTTCAGAGGGTTATTTTGGGCCAGGTAAAGCTTAGGAGCTTTATTTGTCTCTCCTCAGCAAAGTCAATAGGATCTCTGCTTTGCTGTGATCAAGCCTATTTACTTGGCAGTTTAGAATAAACCTAGAATCAGTATCTTTATTGTGTCATGTGGAAATGTATGTATGTGTTAGATAAAGCCTTGCAGTTACAGCAACGTGAGAGACACAAATATAGTGCTTTGAACTTTTTGGGAATTGGTTTTAGGAATAATATATTTTATATGGCAGAGACACTACCGATAACAGAGAGACTCAACTAATGGACAATGCACTAAGAAGTCAAAATGGTACCTTCCTTAAATCATGAAGAAGTGAATATCATGATTCTTCCAGATGCAGTTTTAATGAGACAAGCACAGTATTTGAGTGGCAGAGGTTGCTATTCGACCACTTAAAGCAATTACCAGCCTCCCCACAATGATCACCTAATGTTCCTGAGAGTAAACCACAATTGTATGTATCTGATCTTGTATTCAGTCAGCCTGTGACAAGACTATTCCATGATTATTGTATACTTTTAGCCTCATTTTGAACAACCGCTTCCTAATTCTAGTACAAGAATACAGTAACATTTTGACAGTGGTACGTTTTCCCAAGGCTGAGAGTTACCCAAGGGTAATGAAACTTAAAGGTCACCTTTCTGTCTCACTGTGAATTTAAATTTCAGCTTTAACCAATTAACACTTAGTTTTTCTTTCTGGCTGATTCTAAGTCTTACAAGACACTGCTACCTTAGCCAGAACTATTTTGCCAAACAACAAAAGTGGAATCAGTTTCAAAAGGTACACAAGGCCCTTCCAATGCTATGGGAGATTTTTTAACACTTGTCTGTCAGATTCAGCATTCATCAGGAGAGAAGAGTGTTGCATCAAGTGCTCTGTGTGTGGCTGTGCTCTGCAGTTTGATGCTCTCTGGAGCAGAAGGAAGCTAATTCCTGGCTCACAGAGCAGTTTGTGGTGACTTGTGGGCACCTGCTCAAGATGGGTTTGCTCTGTAGCAAGGCACTGATTATAAACCAATTTACAAACCCTAAATGATGGGTTTCATCTCACGTACCTTTATGTGACCCCGATGGACAGAGCATGCCTTTTCTTCTCCAAGAGCTCCAGAGGGGAGAGGAGCCTGTGAGAGAGGTGTGCTCAGGTCCCTTCTGCCAGAGAGAAGGGGAGATAAATGAACAGGTCTGAAACATAGTTGTTCAGCTTGTGTTCACGTCTGAACACAGTTGTTTATCTTGTGGTATGCTGCCACATTTTAGAGGCACCTCTGCCAAAAAGGAAGATATATCATAAAGTAGGAGAAAGTTTGTAATGAAAACAGTGTACGGAAATATATGTGAATTATCTCTGTATAAAAGTGCTCCCAGATTCCAAGTGCAAAGACTAGAGAAAGAGAAGCAGAAGGCTTTGTGTGTTAAGAGTTTCAAGCAAAGGTGTGGGAAGCAATAAAACTGCTTAAGAGTCTCTCATTAGCTAACAGACAGTTTAGTTTCCCATGCTACACACACTTGCTTCAGAGCTGAAGTGACAAAAGCTGCTGGAACAGCAAGCAGGGGTTAGGGGGACCTGGCAGAGTGAGGACTGCTACAAGGCGCAGCCAGAAAAGTGAGGAGTAACTAAGGGAAAAAGGTCAAACTGACCGATCAGCTTGAATTAGGCCTTGTTGTGCTATGAGATGTGAAAGTCTTCACCAGTCAGCAAAGGTTACTGTGGGACAGAGAAACTTCTCCCTGAGGAATCCTGTGAATCATTATTTGCATAGATAAACTTGGTTGCTAGCTGGGTTGCTAGCTAGGGCCAACCCACCACAGAAACCTACACAGTTAACTTAGGCTGGCAGTGTAACTGCTCGATGGCTAAAGTCTGTGTGACTTGCACCCAAAACACGCTGTACAAAAGCTTCACCATAACTCCATAGTAGCTGTTGCTGAATTCTTTTGCCCACAAAACAGTTACAGGGCCCAGTATGCTGGCAAAGTGTATTAGGTAACTATGCAAGCCATAAGCACTTTAGAAGCTTAGACATGATGAAAATTAACCAGTGGCAACTTTCATTACCACGTTATGTTAGTGATGCAAGGGAAATAGCTAATCAGATTGCAAGTATCTTCAAAATAAAAGCAGGTGACCTGAAAATGGAAATTATAACTTTGCAAAACTTGATGGTACAATTAAAGGAAAGACTGGCTCAGCCAGACTATTGATCATTAGTAGCTGAAAGTGGAAAACACATTTTTTGACTGCAGATGGATTTTCAGCTATGAAAAAAATGAAATCTAATTTAAGGTCAAACTCTTGAGATGAACATCAGGATGGGAGGGACACATTGACATGCTAGACCTGCAAAAAGCCTTTTAACAGGCTTTTTCATGTTTAAAGAGCCATTGTATAATACTTTCAGTTTCCTACCTTTCACAAACAGGTTTTCTTTTTTCAAGAGGAGAGAGGGAGGGTTAATGAAGGGGTTCTGATGCAGGTTATATCATGTATAACTGTTCATTAGATGCCTTGGACTTCTTCTTCTGGTAAAAATAATGATGTCAAATATGAATGATTCCACAGTGTATCAAGCATGTGTGTACTGCATAGAGCAAAACTCAGTTCTCCCAAATTAACAGGCAAAAAAACCCCAACCCAAAAAAACAACAACAAAAACATTCAACCACTAAACTCCAAGAGTAAAGACTATAGAGGCAAAAATATATTATGCCTAGGACATAAAGCAATTTCAGTAAATTCTGAGAGCAATGATAGAGAAGCATAAGAAGTATATAAATGACAAATAATGCTTTTTAAAACTATAGAGCTAAACCAGAATTTCCCTAAACTAAGAAATGTTTTCTGGAAGTTTGGTGTAAAGATTGTCCTTGAGATGAGGCTTTTGCCTATCTCTAGGCCAGCCTCATCTGCCAAAACCAGGCCTGTCTAATCTGAGGTTCCAGACCAGACTGGCTCTTTGGGGGCCAGGACAACTTTGAGAGGTCCTAAACTATGTGTTATCCACTGAACTTCAGTTAGTCAGTAATTGCTCAAAGAGAACCCCCAGGCAGACGGTATGAGGAAACAGTAGATGAATTCAAGTCAAGCACTGAAAAGTGAGTATTCCTCTGTAAATATTCTCTAGAGTTAATCTATTCACTAGGCAGTATAAGATGGGGAAACTGTGATGTCGTCTGGATCGTCAGCAAAATTTGAACCTAGGATGTTCTACATCACAGCCCAGGTCTCCAATACTAAAGCTAAAAGTAAACACATTATCTTACAGGAACAGCTTTCCTCAGTGAAAAAGTCAGTACAAGTGGACAAGCCCTAATTTTTCCATGGAAACACTGTATTCATATCAGCCACAGTTTATGGATAACAGTCTGCACAAGCAAAATTCAAAGATTTAGATCTTTAGAACAGAGACCATAATCATTAACTGTTGGCACGTACAGTTAAAAGCCTTCGTACCCTCTACATTTTGCAAACATTTAAAGGGCAAAAAAAAGAAGCTTCTTTATTAAAAATATAAAAACATAAATATCTTTTAGCAATATGCTGGAAGGTGAAATAGAGTTTTTTAACTTGATTTATCTCAGTCATTTATTTTGTGATATCCAGTGGGAAAGGCATTAAACTAGACATGCTTTTTATTTTCCTTTGAAGACATTTTCATCCCATATAATTTCCTCCAGCTCCCATTTAAGATTCAAAGGATCCCCTTGGTACTGCCAAGGATTTAGAAAATATAATGTTCCTAGAGACAATTTTTATTCAAGTGGTTGCAAAATTACTGCCTCTCCATGGATTTTCACAAAGACTGTTTTCAATACAACTAATCTACAGTATCTGACCTGAACAGCCCAAGCAATATCAGGGAAAACTTCATTCTTTTCTTATCAAGCTTCAAGAGCTTTTAAAGCTGACAGCAAATATGCAACTCTGTTCCCTCTATCACTCTCAGAGATTTCAGGAAACAAATCTGTTCAGTTTGTATTCATACATAAATACAAATCTGATCCCAAACCAAACACAATATGAATTAGCAGAATGACCTGAGTACAGTTACTAGGAAAGGCACACCAGGAAAGCAGAACGTGTTCTGGAAAGTGTCTGCTCTTTTACATCTGCTTTCTGAAACTCATCTTTGAAACTTTATCAAAATATTTTTAAATGCCGCACTCCTAAAGAGTGATAGAGATGTTATGGTATGATATGAGATAGTTATGGTATGATAGAGAAAGTTAGGTATAGAAACAAAAAGAAATAGGAAAGCAAGTATTATTCCCTAGAAGACAATTTATAAAGCTCATAATTGGTTATAAAACATTATACCTGTACTTCCTTCTTACTCCCAGCACAAATTAGTCTCTTGTTCAGACTGTGAGAATTGACTAAGGGAAAATCAAAGTGGTTAAGAGAAAAAAAAAAATGCCCAACTTAATAACTTACATAAAGAGAAAAAAATTATAGCCATATCTTTTGTTAAGCTGTGTATTCATTTGGAGTCAATTTGCTTAAGAAAAGATGGTTTGATGGGTCAAGGGAAAAGGTTTTTATTAGATATGGCTAGGTTAGTAGAATAGTAATTTGAATATAGAGAAGCATCTTTAATTGTACTTTACTGTGTACATTAAATCTGTTCCTACAGCAGTTTTATTTGAAACCTAGTCACTCAAGAAGACTTCACTGTAAATGAAATATTTCTATGAAAGTCCTCAGAAAAGGGAACTTCCTCAGTAATTTTTATTCTTTCAAAAGGAGGCTGGAATATTTTAATAAATATTTTAGTTACAGGTAACTCTGTCAGCACGTAAAATGTTGTCTCGGTTTTTCTTCCCTGTAAATTTTGCCAAAGAAAAAAGTAAGTAAGTATTCAACATCAAGTTTTGACTTAAGAGTCTCCAGATCTCTTCTTTACACATTTTTTTGTAGTGCCTAGGACTCTCATCAAGTATAAATCATAGTTATCTCAACAAAGTGAGACAACTGATGCCATTTTGTATTCTGTAAGATTTTGGTCCTTGGCTGACTACTTATACCTCTTTTTTATCTTCAGATGTATGTATTTCTTTGGTGGGCAGGTTTCACTACATCATTGGTTCACTTGGAGAAATGTAAAGGTCCCCATATTCACCATTATTTTCCAAACCAATTCAACCTTCCCAACTTGCTGTAACAGGTAGAATTGTATCCTTTCCCAGTAGCCCAGCACCTTTTATTACGAGAAAAAGGTAAATTTTTAAGGTACCTAATCTGAGATAAAAGACTAGAGGTGAGAGGACAGTATGTAATTTTTAGCACAAATGATTCAAAAGAGTTGAATTTCTAAAGTTTAACTTGATAACTGAAACTCCATTAATGTTAATAAGTTTTCAATTCAAGTTTAAAATACAAGCCTTTAATTAAAACGATGTTTTCAATAATCTGAATAAACTGTCCCCGTTTTCCCTTTCCCCTTCCTTTTTTGGTCTGAGGCAGAATGAGGCTGAAATCTTAAATACTGCATTGTGTCTGTGTTACAACTCTCTATGCCAGTCAGGTAGCTCATACAGGTAATCTCTCGCTTGTTTAAATCTTACAGAAAATATACGGTCTTCTTATTCCTCCAAGGAATGAATCAGCTGAAAAATTGTATATACATGACAGCATCTGAACCCTGCCTCCTGCATCCTCTTTGCATGACCAAACCCTAAGGAGCCTGCACCACAAGCAGGCAAGGCAGTCCACTGTCCAGCCTCAAAGCGTCAGCAACAAGAATTCCAGCTGCTGGGACACAGAGCAGCAATGTTGGAAGTCAAAGATTACTTTATTTCAGATATAAGTTTTCAGGGGAAAAAAAAGAGTAATTCAGAGCTGCTAGAAAGGGTGTGTGTGTGCATTATATGCCTAATACTGCTCTGAAAATTGAACTGTGATGCATCTGAGCTATGATGGAAATTCTTTAAATACCATAATTGTCTGTAAAACAGTAATGTCAGTTTAAACCTTGGAAAACTGGGAAGGTATCAGAAAAGGTTGAATGTGGATACGATAGCCAGGCTGTCAAACTTCTTGAACATGCAAAAAGACAGAACAGATTCATCTGTGCAGAAATGCAAGGTAATATTCTTGAGGTAAGGAAAATAATCTCGAACATAGGCACTTAGTAGGGAAGAAGCATGTAGAAGCTTGTCAAAAGACTAAAAAACAGACAGAAAAGTAAACTTCCATCTTTATCTGACTTTAGAAAAGGCCCAAACCAATGCTGAGTTATATAGAGAGATCACGTCACAGATACAGCTGTGAAAAGGAGAAATGTACCATGAAGCAATCAGGACAAAGCCCAATGTTGCTTTAGATATCTAACCCAAGATGACAATTCTTTTCTGATGCAGAGTCAGCTATTGCACCCTGTGAGGCACAGATGCACTGTGTTTGTTGCACAAGCAAGGACGTGTTTTGTGTTTCCACCTTCCACACCCGAGGCAGGCATGAAGATGTCAGTACTGTGGTGGCAGATGTCTTCCTGACCTGTAAGGACCTACGCTGACCAAGAAGGCTGGGATATGGCTGAACCTTGGGGCAGGATCCAGCTCCACAAGGTTCAGCTTGGCCACCACCAGCAGGTAGCAAGCCAGCTCGGCCCTGCTGTATCACAGCACAGGGCACTGCCAACTCACACAAAATGTCTGTGAAAGAGGAGGTGCAAATGGATGGCAAAACCACCATATTGGAGATGACTCCCAGCCCTTTCCTCAGGCTGCAGCATAAGGCAGTGGGTGGCAGTGGTGCTGCCATCCACCTTGGCACTATCAGTGGTTGTTTCCCCCACCATTTTATGGCAAGGAATCTCCATTTTATGACACATTGTAACCCATATGTTTTCATACTGCTCCATGGTTTGCTGATGGCCATTTGTTGACACTCCTTCACCCCATGTGCTCTGAGGATCAGCTGCCCCTTCCTCGTCTTGCTGAAAGGGCTGCAGAGCACGGAGTCCCACTGTGTTGTTTCAGCTGCCATTTTGTGGCAGGGAGGTGACATGTTTGACAAGGCCATGACCCACGTTGGTTCATTCTGCCCTGTGCCGCCTGGCTGGCAGGACCACATGGAGCGAAGGAACTGATCCATGGGACCAAGAGCCAGAACCCACATTTTGAGATAAGCGTCACACAGATGGGAGAGTGCTGCAGGGACCTCCCATTGCCCATGGCTGTACAGAAGCTTGCAGCTGCCCCTAAGATGGGTGCAGCCTGGTGCTATATGTTTCTTTATCCTTAGCCTTAACAGAAAGTTTTAAAGTGCTCTGGGTGAGCAACCTCGGAGGGAGAAGACCGAAGTGTGCCCTGGTCTGTTTGCATCCCTACCAGGGTCCAGAGCTGGCCAAGAAAGGAGACAAGGCAGAGACAGTGGTGTTTGAGGAAAAAAGACAGGCAGTCTTCATTAACATGCAACAGTTATCCAAATCCCAACAGTGGTGTTAAGTACCTCCTAATGGTGCTACACACATTAATACAAACATGGCTAGGTCATTAGACTAAAATGCAGAACAGATTCTGAAGTAGCCAGGACTTCTGAAGTAGCCTTTAACACCGTTTCCCACAGCATTCTCCTGGAGAAACTGGCTGCTCATGGCTTGGACGGGTGTACTCTTTGCTGGGTAAAAAACTGGCTGGACGGCCGAACCCAAAGAGTTGTGGTGAATGGAGTTAAATCCAGCTGGCGGCTGGTCCCAAGTGGTGTTCCCCAGGGCTCACTATGAGGGCCACTTCTGTTTAATATCTTTATCAATGATCAGGACGAGGGGATCGAGTGCACTCTCAGTAAGTTTGCAGACGACACCAAGTTGGGCAGGAGTGTTGATCTGCCTGAGGGTAAGAAGGCTTTACAGGGGGATCTGGACAGGCTGGATCGATGGGCTGAGGCCAATTGCATGAGGTTCAACAAGACCAAGTGCCGGGTCCTGCACTTGGGTCACAACAACCCCAGGCAACGCTACAGGCTTGGGGAAGAGTGGCTGGAAAGCTGCCTGGCGGAAAAGGACCTGGGGGTGCTGGTCGACAGCCGGCTGAACATGAGCCGGCAGTGTGCCCAGGTGGCCAAGAAGGCCAACGGCATCCTGGCCTGTATCAGAAATAGTGTGGCCAGCAGGAGTAGGGAGGTGATCGTGCCCCTGCACTGGTGAGGCCGCACCTCAAATACTGTGTTCAGTTTTGGGCCCCTCCCTACAAGAAGGACATTGAGGTGCTGGAGCATGTCCAGAGAAGGGCAACAAAGCTGGTGAAGGGTCTGGAGAACAAGTCTTATGAGGAGCAGCTGAGGGAACTGGGGTTGTTTAGCCTGGAGAAGAGGAGGCTGAGGGGAGACCTTATCACTCTCTACAACTACTAGAAAGGAGGTTATAGTGAGGTGAGTGTCGTCTTTAACTGCTTTCCTACAGAAATTAGACCTCTACATTTAGTTATGTGCTATCTGGTATGGAAAGACACCAGGAGCAATCCGATCCCATTGTGCCCTGGTGTTGTGGTTTAACCCCAGCCAGCAACTAAACACCACACAGCTGCTTGCTCACCCCTCCCATCCGGTAGGATGGGGGAGAGAATCGGGAGGGCATACGAAGGAAAACCCGAGGGTTGAGATAAAAACAGTTTAATAATGGAAATAAAACAAAGTAGAACAGTGATAACAACAACAACAGAATATACAAAGCAGGCAATGCATAATGCAACTGCTCACCCCCCACATGTTCTGTACGAACCGCGCCAGACGAACCCCAGAGTCCCCCACACACACACGCTAGTTTTATGCTGAGCATGATGTCACATGGTATAGAATACCCCATTGGCCAGCTGGGTCAGCTGCCCCAGCCATGCTCCCCCTGCACCTGGCAGAGCATGGGAGGCTGAAAAGTCCCCGGTGCAAGCACAACCCAGAAACAACCAAAGCATCAATGGGCCATCAACGTTCCTTTCATTACCAAACCTGAAACACAGCACCCCCTCCAGCTACTGGGAAGAAAGTTAACTCTGTCCCAGCCGGAACTAGGACAGAGGGCCATCAGCCCTCACCTGTACTGCCCAAAGAATTTGGAGATGCATCCACTTTTGCGGCGACAGGGGAAATGGAAGCTGCACTTGCACTTCTTCCCCTGGCAGGTAATGGTGGCCCCCCTATCACCACAGACATAGCAGATCTGCAAAAAGCACAGCAGCCCTCCTGTCAGAGATGTGCTCTGGATTCCCCCAGGCCTGCCCCAAACCTTTGGCAAGGGTGCAGGGATCTGCGCTCTGCTGAGTCACATGCTGCAAATCCACCTTGTGGACCGCAGTCCCTGTTTATGCTGGAGTCTCTCTGGAGCTCCTGGGACTTGTGTTGCCTGGGGCTGCCTGAAACACCAGGATTTCCTTCCTGTGGCACAGGCTCAGCCTGTTCTGGCACAACCCCCACACACATCCCCCTATGAGGTCTTCACCTTCCTAGTGGCCTGCTTCACCACCCGTTGGATGTCCTCAGGGTGGATGTTGTGGACTTTGTCGTTCCTTGCCCGCCTCGAGAAAAGCCTGTTAGTCAGATACTGAAAAAAAGGACAGTCCAGGAACTCATTAGGTGGGTGACGCAGGGACCACTACTCCTGCATGGTGCATAGAGAGGATCTGGGCAGGCCATGGGCTGTGAGCACTGTCCCACACCCCTCAATCCTGCCAGCCTGGGGACAGAGAGCCTAGTCTGCTGGGCTGGGGTACCGGGGGAAAGCTGGGGGCAGCCCCAGGGGAACTCACCAGGCAATTCCCATGGGTGCAGACACGGTTATCCTTGCTCTTCTCCCCATAAATATCTGGGTTAGCGTCTGCCCAGCCGCACAGCACACACGCTGCAGAGGGGAGAACAAAGGCCACAAGTGCTGAGCACCTCCCTAGAGCGTGCAAAAGTGTCCTTGTTGAGGGATTTCCCTTCATGGGCCTACTCTGTCCCTGCCTTGCTGGGTGACAGGCAGGGCTGGAGCTGCAGGAAGAGGACTTGGTGGCTTTGGGGAGAAAGGGGCATTGCAGGCATGGCAAGTGCCGATGTTTGTCACAACAAGCATGTGCGTGGTGGGCAGGAGTCACGAGAGGGGCCAGGGAAGGCTCTAGCTTGTATCGGGGGACAGAGTGCCTCCCCGCATGCTTTGGGGTGCTGGCCTTGCACCAGTCCCTGTGTTCCACACAGCACATCCTGCCTCTGCCAAAATCCCCTCCTGTGCCGATTCCTGTCCCGCTGGCCCTCGACAGCCCCAAAGGCAGGCCCCTTCCTTGGCCTCAGTGGCTACAGCTCTGTCCTGGCCCGTGCTTCCCCTACCCCCTCCCATCCCATCCTGTCCGGCCCCCTTGCTCCCGGCCAGCTCCGGCAGCACCTCCCCTCCCCACACAGCCTCCCCTCCCCCCGGACCCCTTTGCTGAGCACGGCCCCTGCCCCAGGCTGTTGGGGGCCTCCAGCCTCCCTTCACAAGGCTTGCAGCCACACACAGACCACCCCAACACCCGCTTTGCATGGCCGCGGGCCACAGGGATGTGTGGGGTCACTTTGCTCTCACCATTCTCCCCTGCGTCAGGGGCCTTGTGCTTCATGGCGGACACAGCGACAGCGGGCAGCGAGCGCTCCTGAAACCCACCCCAGCTGAGCCAGGGCTTCTTCAGACACTCCTCTGACAACTCTGCCGGGGAAGTGGCGTGAGATGAGTTCCCAGCACAGGATCCCAAGCCCCAGACCTGGGGACCTGCTCCTCCCGCAGCACCCCCAGCAAGCCCCTTGTCCCCTGCCCAGGGCTGTCCCAGCCTCAGGCAAAGACCGGCGGTGCCATGTCTGCCTCACCCACCCCTGGGGCTCAGCCCCCCAAAAAGCAGTGGCTCCTCCTGGCCTGGCCTCAGCTCACCTCACCTGGGTGATGGGAGATGCTGCCTCCCAGTCTAGGGCCTGCCTGTGGCCCATTCTTCTACCTGCCCGGGCCCGTGTCACAGACCGTGTCACTGTGACATCATTGCCACACCCCCACTGCCCACTGCAACATGACCACTGCATCACCAGGGCACCCTGCAGCTGGAAGCCAGGGATCCCTCCCGGGGACAAATAAACACCTTCAGGAGAGTAGGCACAGCCACTGCTATGATGTAAGCTGCTTACTTCTCCTCTCATCAGTGAACGAGTGACAATAAAAGTGCCTTATATAACTAAGATAATAATCTTACAGTCACTTTTCCTAATAGATAATACTTCTTAAGCCTCTTATAGCTTTTGTTTATTTCTTCCAGACTTCAATTTGTTATCATCCATTAAGTAAGGTGCCCAAACGAGGCAGACTACCATCACCTGCATCCTCCCCACAACCAGATAGAGCAGAATAATTACCTCCAATGTCTCGCATATGACAATGCTATTAATACTTCCCAGGATTTGATTTTCTTTTCTGGCAAATGTATCTCATCGTTGACTCCTATTGGGTCTGACTCATCATTGAGTCATGTCCAATTAGCTTTTGCAATCAGAGCGATTTCAAGCAACCTAATCAAAATGTAGGAGCAGCTCCCTCTAGAAAAAGCCTATTCTAAAAAAAAAAAAAAAAGGGAATTAACTAGTCAATTATTTCAGAGTACTTTATTACTTTACCGTTCTATCAGTGAAGAAAAAATTGATGTTTGTCCACTGAGCCTGGAGAAATGGATTTTATGAAGGATATTCAATCTGTAAACCACCAAATCTTGGAGGCCATGGACTACTTCTGAAAGGGTTGCAAAATGTAGCTAAAAAAAGAAAGCCCGTTGTCAGTAAGGCTAACTTCACTGCATGGATGTGCATATTCTCAGCTAACATATATTGGTTGATCAATTAAAAATGGCTGAAACTATTGTCTTGTGTAAATTGCTGAGTATGTTTACTAGGTGATCCACATGTTGTAGATACCCACTGTCACTGAAATCTTTATGTTGTCCTTTTAAGACAAATAAATACACATGGACAAATTTTCAAAGGCAACTATCAAGTCTGCTGAGCTGTAGTGAAGAGTGTCTCAATATATATGTAATATATGTATTTAAAGAAGAGTAACAGCATATTTACCAACTTGCATTTGCAGATGCAGAGTTTTATAGATACAGGAGGTACAGGTAGAGGTTGGGAAAGATGGCCCAAATTGTTTAAAGTCTCTCGCCAAGTTGCTAACTATGGTAAATGTTCCCTTTATCTTCTCCTTTACCCCAGTCACACTTCTCATTCTGCAATAATATTTATTGAAGATAGATGAAGAAAAGGAGAAGATTGTCTACACAAATGAATAAATAACAACCCTGAAATTGTGGAGGTTAAAATGCAGAAAAGTGTCAGGAGAATCTACACAAATGAATAAGTAACAACCATGAAATTGTGGAGGTTAAAATGGAGAAAAGTGTCAGGAGAATCAATATTTAATTAACAACTCTACAATACATATAGTGTAAGAGAAGCTTCTGATAGGTATTAGCTACCAATACAACTTTAGCTGTTGGGTTAGCGTAAATGCTTCACCTAAGGAACCTAGGCTAAATAAAAAGTAAAGAGTGTGAAAATGAGGATAAAAAGCAGATTAAAGTGGGGGGAAATCTTGTGTTTCCAGCTCTAGAAAGTAAGCCGGATGAATTAGTTTTGAAGAGAGACTGAGGAGAATACAAGGGGAGAAAACTTGCAGGCAAAATCTGGGTTTTCTCCTGTGTAAATTACACCTTCAAGTTCTAGGCTTTCTGCTGAGCAGATTAATTTACAAAATGGAACTGAAAGGGCAGCAAGAAATAGATATTTAATGAAATGCGATTTTGTCTGTAAAGATTTGCTAGAGGTTGAGCCTATGTTTTGGCTTGTGTTGTTTTCTGGGATGGTTGAGTTAGGCTTTGTATTTTAAGCACTAGAAATCACTAGGTGTGAGTTTCTTAATTATAAGTATTGCTATTATTTTATTATTGGAAAAACCTCTTTATATAACCCCCGTGGGATGATATATGTCACCACTTGGCAAATCGAAAGGAAAACGTGCAGTTTTACACAATATGCTACCAGAGCTAATTGATATACACAATACACTCCCAAAGCTATTGGGAATTAATGGAAGTTGAAGTTAATGGAAACATTGCTAATTATTTCATTGGTCAGTGGAGAAGTCACACATAAAATAGCTAGCAAAACAAGAAAATGTAGATGTTTCTTCTCTTGCAACTACATATGAGGTTTTGGGCATTTATACTGTCACACCTAAAGATTGGTGAACCAGTGCTCCAAAGCGTGCCTTCATTTCCCAAAACCTGAAGTAAACTAGTTTTTTTGCTTTGTGAAAGATCAGGTTTGTACATAGTATTTGCACACTAGTTTCAATCTGAAAAGCAGAAAATAAATTTTTGCTTTAAGCTTGGCTGAATATGGATGCAGTCCTAACTGTTACTGGGGTTGTTACTTTTACAATGGTAAACTTGCACTTGTCTTCATTTTGTAAGCTCAGTTTTCCACCCATCTCTCAAAGATGCACATGCTTTTCCACTCACTCCAAACAGGATCATTTCTCCAGAATTTTCTCAGTCTTTTCTCACACAAAAAGGGTAATGGGAGGATATACGAACCAGGCATATACAAGGTAAGGTAGTGTAAAAATATAACCAAAAGGAAAAAAAGCTTTTTGAAACTAGAACCTCATTGTGAAAGTTTCGTTACCAGAAGGGTTACATAATCTAGCTTGTCTTGACAGGTTGTGGAGCAGTCATGTACTCTTGCAGGTTCAAGTTCAGTGCTAGGATGATGTGACAATATTAGCCTTCCAGAGTTGCAATTCTTTTAAGGCAATAAACATTCTTTTTTTTTTTTTTTTTCCTTCAGAATGGTCTCACTTTCCCCTTTTCACATTGTGGTTTTTAACCAACCACCTTTGGGGTGTCCCCATTGCCTGCTGCTCTTTCTGCAATTTCTTATTTGTTGCTAACTGACAGTGACTTTTATGTATCTGAGCTGACTTTTGGCTGGGTCATTTTCTGAACTTTGCTATTCTGTTGTTTAACAGTTGCTTTCCTTGTAATCCAAAATCCTTGTGCTTCAGTTTCCTCTGCAATAAGTAATTACCATATTCATTCATGTAGTTCCTGGTCCTTGCTTCAACTTTTTTTTCCTCAATGAGAAAAAAAATTATTTGGGGTGATCCCTCCTTTAATTGGAGTTCACCTCTCTGATTATGCCATCTCCTTCCTACTATGAGTCAGGGCCTAAAGAGAATTGCATAGAAAAATGTCAAACCTGTCAGCATGAGAAACTTCAGCATTGAGTTAATTAGGAGTCAAATATTCAGATAGATCACCCTCAAACATTGTCAGATTATGCCACACTTCTTAATGATAGTTAGAACTGGCAGCTAAGAGCGGCCAGAACAGCAAGAAAAATATATCTATGTCATCACCTGTACTTAGGGCAAAATGTAAAGCAAAAGGAACACGCGATTTAGATTGGAATTTGTAACCAAGTAGGTAATTCACACACAATAATTCATTAGGTTAATTCAGCTCTTGCAGCACATTCAAAAGCACAAGCTAACTAAGATATCCTTCATTGTTCACATTTTGCAAACGTAATACATATAATTATATATATAGATTTCAGCAGCACTGCTTATTTAATGATTGATCAGATTGGTCACACAAAAGCACTTTTGTTCTACCAAGAGAATGAGTGCTACAGGACTGTCGCGGATGGAGTAAGAGAGAGAGATGCACTTCACTCATAAGAGAGAAGCAGCAATATGTTTATTGTTGTAAGACCGTGAGTTAACAAGATTCAATGGCAAGGTACACTTATTTACTGCATGGAAGACAGGGTTAGATAAAACTGGGGTCAGCGAGACCATCTCATTGAGTCGTGAGGTTCAGAAAGGACCCCCTTGCTTTCTAAACTCCTTCTCAGAGAGGAGTCTAGATGCAGCTGGATCCAATCGCAGTCCTAGACTTGGTCAATGGTTTATATCTAAAGGCTTATATATGCACAATCAATCCTTTATATCACTTAGCTAAGATTTCACTTAGTCACTTACCATTAGTCACTTACCAAGGATCTGTTGTGGTAAGGAATGTCTCAACCTCGAGGAGTAACCTTGAGAGGTGTCCCTACTCAAGGGGAGATCCTGGCGTGCAGCCCACTGTCATGCAGGAGAGCTCCAAGGGCTCTTGAGCTGCTCACTATTTATGGGCCTAAGATGATTGACTCATAGTCATATTTACATACGGACCGCAGACATTAGTTTCTTCCAAATTTGGCTGGAGTCACACATTGATCAGCACTGTGGTTAGGTGAATGCATTGCCTATTGTGTTGTTATCTGCATCCATCAGATGCATTCATCACAGTCACACAGATGATTGTCGCTTGAGCAGGGTTAGGAAAAAGTCAGGTCGGGGGCAGGGGGACCACACTGTCACAAGGACTCAGCACAGATTCTTACATCTAAAAAAAAAATTAAAAACGTGAGTATTCTCAGGTTTACCTATACCTTTCAAACCCAATCTTTCATAAGTGTTTTGTGCCAGAAATAGTCCGTCACACCACAGTTTGTGAACTCGAGAGGGTGTTCTTACAATGAAGTTGATGTTACATTTTGAACAAGCTACTTCTTAAAGTAGTTATCTCTAGTCCCTAGTATGCACCGTGGATGCTGATGTTTAGAACATTTTTCCTGCATGCAGATGAATTTACTGATGCAAAGCAACAAGAACCCATTTAATACATGTGTTTTCCTGCCTTGCATGGGTTGCCAACGTACTGGTAATACACACCAGTGAACAAGGCCAGCTTCTGCAAATGAACCTGGGAGGCATAAAAAAGTATCAATTAGTAGCATCCTATTATTCCAAATTTTTGAAAGAAAGATTTTTAGTGACTTGCCTTAAACTGTGCTCATTTGCAGATTATTAGTATTATTTTAATTACATGAATGGCCTTTGCTTAAAAAATTCCCTCCACTTTTTAATAGCAAAGCTACAGGAAGATGCCAGTGTTGATTGATCGGAAGTGTTTATAATAGAGTCCAGCAGGATCTGTTATTGCACTAGTCACAGAACACAGCAGGTGATGCACTCGAGCAGTAAATACAACCCCAAAACCCTGCTGAGGAAATGAGCCCTTATCTGGAATAGCTCAGATTGTCCACTCTCAGTAGCACCCTATTAGTTTTTATCATCTCTTTAGTTGTCTTACCAGCAAAGCTTTAAGTCTGTTGAAAAACTATCAACATTTTTTTTGGAACACATATACTGTACCTTTCATTTTACTTTGACTGTTTTATGGAAAATGGTGCTTCAACATTTAGGGGTTTTAGCTCAGATCTAAAGAATTGTGAACATAACTGAAAAATTCTATTGACTCATTTAAGTTATTGACTGGATTTATGTCCGTTGGTATTACATTATGTTTCATTGGATTACTTGTTTATAAACATTATGTTTATAAACATAGTAGTCCGCAGTGGCTGGAAAAAGGGAAACATCACACCCATTTTTAAAAAGAGGAACATTGTGGTTTAACCCGGCAGGCAGCTAAACACCACATAGCCGTCCGCTCCCTCCCTCCCAGTGGGATGGGGAAGAGAATCGGGAAAAAAAAAAGGTAAAACTCGTGGGTTGAGATAAAGACAATTTAATAGGACAGAAAAGAAAGAGGAAATAATAATAATAATGATAATGTAATAATACAAAACAAGTGATGCACAATGCAATTGCTCACCACCCACTGACCGATGCCCAGCCAGTTCCCGAGCAGCAGACCCCTGAGCAGCGGACCCCTGGTGTCGTGGTTTAAGCCCAGCTGGCAACTGAGCCCCACACAGCCGCTCGCTCACTCTCCCCCGGGTGGGACGGGGGAGAGAATCGGAAGGGTAAAAGTGAGAAAACTCGTGGGTTGAGATAAAGACAGTTTAATAGGGAAAGCAAAAGCCGCGCACGCAAGCAAAGCAAAACAAGGAATTCCTTCACTACTTCCCATGGGCAGGCAGGTGTTGAGCCATCTCCAGGAAAGCAGGGCTCCATCACGTGTAACGGTTACTTGGGAAGACAAACGCCATCACCCCGAACGTCCCCCACTTCCTTCTTCTTCCCCCAGCCTTATATGCTGAGCATGACATCATATGGTATGGAATACCGCATTGGCCAGCTGGCCTAGCTGTCCCGGCTATGCTCCCTCCCAGCTTCTTGTGCACCTCACAGAGCATGTGAGCTGAAAAGTCCTTGAGAAAGTAGACTACCTAGCAACAACTAAAAACATTAGTGTGTTATCAACATTCTTCTTACACTAAATCCAAAACATAGCACTATACCAACTACTAGAAAGAAAATTAATTCCACCCCAGCCAAAACCAGGACACCTGGCCAGCTTTTTCCCTAGTTTATATGCTGAGCATGGTGTCATATGGTGTGGAATATCCCTTTGCTCAGCTGGAGTCACCTGTCCCAGCCGTGTCGCCTCCCAACTTCTTGCGCACCCCCAGCCTACTTGCTGGTGGAGTGGTGTGAGAGGCAGGAAAAGGCTTTGAATCTGTGTAAGCACTGCTCAGCAGTAACTAAAACATCCCTTTGTTATCAACATTATTCTCATCCAAAATCCAAAACACAGCACTATACCAGCTACTAGAAAGAAAATTAACTCTATCCCAGCTGAAACCAGGACAATATCCACTCCTTATTCTATATGATCTACATCATGCCAGGTCCCACATTTTCCAATACATCCCAATTAATCACCACCACCTTTCCTGTATTTTGATACATACACACAGATATCATTCCCTTAGTCTATGGGCCATCCCTCTAAAACGTCCGTTGAGTTCATTTAGTCCATGACGTTGGGCTCCATCTGTCATAAGTCTTTCAGGGCAGGAGAGATGGTGTGTGGTGTTGGATTGTTGCATCTTGAGGCCAGTTCTGGTTCCATCACCACTACACTTTGCTCGGTTTCATCGAAGTTCATTCCTCATTGATCTGGGTGATTCTTACTGTAATAGCATTGATATGATGTATAGCAATCACAATAGTGATGACATACAGTATTATATAGCAATTAACATCATACAATTCAAATCATTGGCTATTCTCACCCAAAATCAAATCCCTTGAGGTACACATCGGAATTCCCCATCCTTTCGCGTTACCCACCAAGTGCACCCAGGTCCTTGAGCAAAAGCAATCCTACGAATGGCTTTTCCCTTGCCCGAGGCATGGGAATGTCTTCCCCAGCATATTCCTTATGTGCACTACAGGGACTTTATCCCCCTCTACAGTACGTGAGGGTTTTGACTGGGCAGGGCCAGCTTGAGTGACAGATCCGCTAGTGTTGACTAACCAGGTGGCCTTTGCTAAATGCGTGTCCCAATGTTTGAATGTCCCACCACCCAGTGCTTTCAGTGTGGTCTTTAGCAGTCCATTGTATGGTTCGATTTTCCCGGAGGCTGGTGCATGATAGGGGATGTGATATACCCACTCAATGCCATGCTCTCTGGCCCAGGTGTCTATGAGGATGTTTCAGAAGTGAGTCCCGTTGTCTCACTCAATTCTCTCTGGGGTGCCATGTCGCCATAGGACTTGCTTTTCAAGGCCCAGGATCATGTTCCGGGCAGTGGCATGGGGCACGGGAGATGTTTCCAGCCACCCGGTGGTTGCTTCCGTCATGGTGAGCACATAGCGCTTGCCTTGGCAGGTCTGTGGGAGTGTGATATAATCAAAATACCAGACCTCCCCATATTTATACTTCAACCACCGCCCTCCATACCAAAGAGGCTTTACTTGCTTGGCTTGCTTGATGGCAGCGCACGTTTCACGTTCATGGATAACCTGTGCAATAGTGTCCATGGTCAAGTCTACCCCTTGATCACAAGCCCATCTGTATGTTGCGTCTCTTCCTTGATGGCCTGAGGTGTCATGGGCTCACCGAGCTAGAAATAATTCACCCTTGTGCTGCCAGTTCAGATCCACCTGAGCCACTTCAATCTTAGCAGCCTGGTCCACCTGCTGGTTGTTCTGGTGTTCTTCAGTGGCCCAACTCTTGGGTACATGACCATCTACGTGATGTATTTTTACAATGTTTTCCACCCGGGCAGCAATATCTTGCCATAATTCAGCAACGCAGATGGGTTTGCCTCTGTGCTACCAGGTGTTCTGCTTCCATTTCTGCAACCACCCCCACAGAGCATTTGCCACCATCCATGAGTCAGTATAAAGTACTGGCCATTTCTTTGCCTTCTGGCCAGTGCATGATCACTTCCAAGATTTCTGGGCAACTGGGGTTTCCTATTCAGGCCCGCTGTGTGATCAGTGCGACCCATTTACTCCAGGTAGCATCGGTTGCATGATCTGTAGAGGGGACCCTCCCTTTGAACATCCAGCCCAGCACCGGCAGTCGGGGTGCCAGGAGGAGCTGTGCTTCAGTACCAACCACTTCTGAAGCAGCTCGAACCCCTTCATAAACTGCCGATATCTCTTTCTCAGTTGGAGTATAGCGGGCCTCGGATCCTCTGTATCCCTGACTTCAAAACCCTAAGGGTCGACCTCGAGTCTCCCCTGGTGCCTTCTGCCAGAGGTTCCAGGTGGGGCCATTCTCCCCAGCTGCGGTGTAGAGCACATTTTTTACATCTTGCCCTGTCTGGACTGGCCCAAGGGCTACTGCCTGAACTACCTCCTGTTTATTTTATTCAAAGGCTTGTCATTGCTCAGGGCATTTGAAATCATTCTTCTTCCTGGTCACTTGATAGAAAGGGCTTATGATCAGGCTGTAATCTGGAATATGCATTCTCCAAAAACCCACAATGCCTTGAGTTTCCTTTTTGCTAGCTGGTGAGACATGGCTGTTGTTGATCACATCCATTAGGATCTGACAACGTCCATCTTGCCATTTTATTCCTAAAAACGTATGCCAAGGTTGTGACTACATCTTTCCTCTCCCTTGCTTCTCTCTGCTCTCCCTATACGAATCCCTTGTGTGGGGCAGGAATACTGATCCCTGTCTCTTTGGATGTCTTCAAGGTCATTCCACTAGTATTTTGCCTGTAAGCAGTTTGAGTGCTAAATAACCCTTTCTTGATTTCCTCATTTTTAATCCATTCTTTCAATCTTTTTCTTTTTTTACTAGTTCCTTTTTAGAACCATTTTTTTTCATCTCTATGTGCTATGTGCTAGGTCCCCTTCTCAGCTCCCAAACTCAAGGAGAGCTTTTTGTTTCAAGCTATCCTCTCTATGAGGAAATCAGCAATGACAATGTCTAGCTTAGAGAAAAGACATATCCAACAGGTCTGTAGAGGGTAAAGCTTGCCATTAGAAACCTTTGTAGCTTTTATCAACCAGAGGTCTACATAGTGCTACAGACAGCAGTTTCCTCTACCTGGTTGTGTTTCATATCTGCTGACAGACACATTCTCCATACATTTTTCTGCTCTCTTTGTGAATCTCTTTAAATTTTGGACTGCCCACTGTCCTTTAACAATTAATTCCATAATTCAGCAATATGTTCTGAGAAAACACTTGGTTTTGGCCTCATAATGTCACTGTCTGTCCCTGAGTTCCTGTGCTGTGGTGAGTATTGCTTATTCAAATTTTCCATGCCATAAAAGATTTTATAGACTCCCAAGCTGAACTGGACTCACTGTTCTCCTATAGAAACTATTCCATATTTTTTATTGCATTGGGCCAAATCCAGCACTTTCTCTTTTATAACTTATGGACCTTAGGACCCATGAAATCTTGATAAATGTAGCAGATATGGTGCAGGACCAGAAAGAACCTATCTCCTATGGGGAACAGATCATTTAATGAATCTTCAATTGCCCAGAATGGGTCTCCTCCTTCACTCCTTCTTGCACTTCAGCAGTGCCTGTCCCCTGTATTTAACTTGGGGTTTGGTTTTTTTTCTTCTATTTTTCTCCAAAGCTAGTTCTCTCTCATTCTCTAACTCCCTTTTTACATCATCTTAGTAAAACATACAACATAAAATTTTAAAATGTTTGGTTTGTTCAGTGGCTTAGGAAAGAACATATGCATGAATGGCTTGGCAATTCTAGTAATTATTATGAGACCATCTGTCAGTAAATATATATAGATTCACCCTAGAAAATTGGCCAGTTGTAAAGAGATACAGACAAACTTTCCAAGTATTAAACAGGCTGACACCAACTGGACAACCAAAGAACTAGCGGACATATAGCTGCTAGTCAGAAGATGTGATTCCTCATCATTGCATTTCATGAAAATGATGCATTTCATGAAATTAATTTGCATTTCATGAAAATAATTTGCAAGTTGATTTACCCCTTGGAAGCTGAGAGCAAAGATTGTTCTTTTTATTTTCAAATTTTACTTTCCTTGTTTAGGAGTGTTTTGGCCTACAATAATTATTTATGACGGCAATGATGCTATTGCCTAGGTCTGAGGGAACTGTTTGGTTTCTTTAGGCAAGAGGCCCAGAGTTTTTAATTTCCACTTGAAGGTTAGTATCATGTTCCAGAAAGCATACAGAAGAGAACACTTCATAAATCAATACTTGCATACGTGAAAGAATGAGCTCAGTGACAATTTTTAAAAAGCGTCACGTAGTCTTCTAAAACAGAAAACTTCTTTTCAGAAGTGAAGACTACAAATATTTCAGTAAAAGAGCAAAATGCTTGAATTTTCATATTGAATTGTCATTAGCATTCCATGTCCTATAAAATAGCCTAATGGCCTCTTGAACACTGTAGTAATTTGAGTCCATTAGTGTAATAGGCAGGAATTAAAAGCAGAAACAAAGAGATCATTAACCATGAAAGTTAAACACATCTGTTCATATTCAATCATTAAAATGACAAACATTTCATCACTGAGAAACATAGATCTTAGTATAGGAAGATTCAATATAAAATCAGCCTAATGTAATGTTCTGCCAAACTTACATATTGCTCAGAGGAGGAATTTTATAGCAGCTTCCATCTTAGATGCCAAGCAAAAGTCCTACTACAGTTTAACATAGTGGATACAGCAAAGGAACCACACAGGTCTGCAGTGCTCCCATCATTGCTTCCGAGATGAAACCACAAAACCATTACCCTGATGCATCTTCCTACTGTGTTTAAAAAGCAGGGAAAAGCTGATGTCATGTGTGCAGTCTCCAAAGTCACAAGCCGTTTGTCCACTACATAAGACATCGATGTGCTTCTGATGTGGGGGAGCCTATTCCACTCTCCTAACCTCTGGGATCAACAGCTCCTAAACTGATCCTTGCAGCTTGGTAGAAAGAGTATACCTCAGCTTCTGTGAAGCCCCAAACCCTTCACAGGAATGAAGCACCAAAAAAATGCTCTTAGTTTTGCTATTTCTTGAGGGTAGTGTGCTCAGTACTTATCCTTTCACCTTGGGACTATATGTAAATTGATGAGATTGTAGGAAACAATAAATGAAGGTTTTTGTACAAAAACTGAGTGTTTGTGCTTAATCCCGAAACTGTAATCAAAGCTACAAAAGGGAAAAATAATAAAATGCTTTATGAGGTCCTCTCTAAAGCTTGTCCCTAGTCCTTCTTTTATCCAAGCTTTTGTTCCAACACGTGTCACAGCACCTTATACTGAGAGTCCAAGCAACATCTGAGCACCACTTCCCAGAACCAGCTCTTTTATGGTTTACTGTTTCTCAGTCATTAGCCAGTCTCAGTCCTGTGTCTTAGCTGCTCCCTTTTCGCTTCAATCTACTCCCAGGGCTACTTATAACAGTTTGTTATCACTCTTCCTCCAGCCAAGGTGGATTACCTTGTTCTCTCTTAAATTCACATATTTCCTGGCTCTGTTATCTAGGCGTAATCTGTATTTAGCAAGACAAATCCTTTGTTAAATAATTACTAATCAACTAATACCTAGAGAAACACTTATTAAATACTAGCAATGGCTATTTCTATTTCTTTTCCCTGTAACCTCTGGAGCCGAACTCCATCCATCTCCCACTCCTTGGGAGTTCTAGTGAATTTAATCTTTTGTTGTAAATAGAAAAGACCACCAGGCTGGAAGGGATGCATTAGTTAAGAATAGAAGATTGTAAAGGTTGTTAAAATCCCATGTAGTTTGAGAAGTCCTTAATGTAATTTTACTCCATGACCACATTAGCAAGACACCAACCTTGAGACACAGGCTTAATAAAAGTTTCTGGAGTCTGGAACTCCCTTGTCTTTCACTCCCTCACCTTTACATGCCAGTGGTTTTAGGAGAAACTGTTACAGAAGGGTAAAGCCATAGTCATTAAAATGAGTCTGAACACCAGATTTATTTATTCTAATTTCAATTCTGAAGTGCTTTTCCCATTGCATCAAGTGCTTTGAAAATGTTAAAGGGTGCAATAGAAATAAAAACTGTTTATTGTACTTAGCTTAAAGCAGTCACTCCTCAATTCCTAACATCTGACCAGCTGTACCTCTCAAGCCTGAGTGCATAAAAAAAACCTCATCACTCAGCTGGGCAACAAGTTCAAAGCTGGAGACCTTCTGCCATTGTCCTCCTGGGTGAACCTGGTCATTCACAGTATGGGAATTAATCTGTCCACAGTGGAGAGAAATTCGTGCTTCTAAAGTGACGCCTCTCTCTTCATGAAGTAGGTATCTGAAAAAGTGCCTGTTTCTCTCCACTGAATGTATAGGGAGCTCACACTTGCTCCCAGAGGTGTAGGCATCTATGTATGACTTGTCTGAAGCTTCATTTCCAGGGGAGTGGTGAGAGTTATCCTGACTTCCCTTCCTCGGGCAGCAGCTCTTCTTTGGAAAAAGGGAATTGCCTGGCATTGGTTTGCCTGTTGATTAAAGAAGCTGAGAGGAGTATCATCCATGTTAAACAGCCCAGTCATTCTGTTAGCTGATGGAATGAGAGATGAGGATCAGAAAATGCTATTAAAAGGGTAGATGTACCTCCATTTAAAACACTTATTGTGACTGCAGCCACCTAAGAAGTTTGTTAGATAAACAATGAGAACTTCAGCCTTTACAAAGCTTTCTATGACTTCAGGGAACAGCAGTCCCTTGTTTGTTTTTCTCATCACTCTTCTGTCTATCTCTGGTCACCCTTGCTCCCAGATGCACTTTTCTACATGGATTCTCTTGTTCCTGGAAATAAAAAGCAACCAAAATCTTATTAGCTTATGTTTACATGAATTTTCCAGTCCAGTAATGCGTATCTAAGTAACGTGGATAATTCAGGTAAGTGTCCACACTACAGTCTAAATTAAAACAAACCTAAAATTGTTTTGGAGAGTTATCTGTCATTAGGCAGATATGTAACTGAATGAAATAACATCAGAAGCCATAATAAATACAAATCTCCGCTGTTTCTGTGCTGTAGGCTGAAAGGACCACATCTGTATTCCTGACTATCATCTCTCCTTAAAGAATGTCGATAACTCAGAAAAAGGCAATCAGCTGAAACCACAGCAGATGAACTCCTCTTGGGAACTGGTTTACCTATTCCTTTTTTTTTTTTTCCTTTAAAATGTAAATCCATCAACCCCCCTCCCAAAAATGAGGAAGACACTTTTTATGATTTGTGATTTTAAAAGACCTGACCCTTTATAAACAAAACTGTACAATGATATGGAGGATGGGGCTCAAAAGGATCTTGTGGTGTAGTCCCAGTTATCCCTGACATCTCTTAAAACAGCCTCTCAAGCTATTCAAATGTTAGCAACTGTATAGGTGCTCCTGCTGCTCTGCTTGAAGGTAATTCCAGAATTTCACTGCACTGCTGATTAGAAATCTCCCTCTCATTTCCACCCTGAGCATATTTATGATCAGTTATTTTCTATGCCAACCCTGAGCATATTTATGATCAGTTATTTTCTATGCCAGCCCTGCTTAAGGAACTCTTCTCCTTCTTTCCTATGTATACTTCCCAATGTATTAAAGACCATATTCCATTTTGCCAAGCTACTTAATCCATGTTCTTTCTCTCTCCTCGCATCCTGAAGTTTTCCACTCCACCCTTTGTCACAGTGTACCTTTTCTGCACTTGCTCAAATGTCAATTCAGCTTTCAGGGAAGGAGCTGAGAAGAATTTACCTAGTATTCCAGATGCCGTCTCACCAACAGCATTGAGTCTTCCCCAGATTACTTTTACTCTCCAGATGTTGGTGTGCAATTACCCCACAGTCAAATACTATACCAGGTCTTTATCTTCCTCAGTTACTTCCAAATGATGACCTAATTGTTGATCTCGGATACCTGTCCTTGAATTTCATTTTTCTGGGATCCCTCTTCTGTCATTCCTGCAATCATAGGAGTTGTTTACTCCTTTAGTCATTTGATATCTCAGTCTTCCTTTTGTGTTTATGATACTGCAAATTTCATGCACACACTTCTTGGTTTTAAGCCAAGATCATTAATGAAAATATTTAAAAGATTTGTCCAAAGATTAATCCTTGAGAAAGTCCAACAGTGACTTCCCTTCAATCTGGAATTTCCTTTTCTGACACCATCATCTGCTGTCTCCCTTCAGTCAGGTTCTTACACTTTTACGTTTCTCCTATTAAATCCTTCCTTCTCCAAATTTATAATTTCCCAGGTAGTAACATAGTGGATATTTTACTAGAATCTAGGTATTAGAATATGAAAAGTATGAAACTTCCCAGTGTTTATTCTCTAGAAAAGTGATTTCCTTATCAAAGAAAGCTTGATGGTCTGCCCCCCGTCTATACTTGGTCTGTTAGTGCTTCCTTCTAGAGAACTCAAATCAGGTGGTGTGATCAAGCTGGAAGAATTGTCTCTGAGGCTTGTGGAAAAAACCTGTGCATGTGGATGGATGTGCACATACCATAATAATGAAGGGAACAGTACTTCTGTAGGTGTTTGTCTAGCTAAATTCCAGCTGAATATATTCAATGTTGACTCTGTTTAGCTGTATTGTCAACCGAGAAGTATCCTTTCTGAAGATTTTAAAAGGTCTTCTCTTGCTTAAACTGACACAAGGAAATCAAGATAAATGATGGAAGATTAAAATGTCAGTGATATATATGAAAACTTAAGCAATCAAATTGGAAATCTGTGGCATCTGTAATAATTCTGCTGCAGAAAAAAAACGTATTTATTTTAGAATTTAAGTCCTTTTAAGTCATGTACTTCATCCCTCCTCAGACAGTGATTTGTTATCTTAGGAGACATCCTTCAGATAACAGGGCTTTCTTTTACTGTAGAAACAGCATCTTCCCAGACCATTTGTTCCAAATTTGGCCTTCATTTCTCTAACTCAAGGATAGAGACAGTGTCTCCTTGGAAATCATTATTCTTTATCCATTTATCATCATGCAAATACTTTTCAGAATAAAACAAAATGGTTAATTTAAATGCAGTCTGCTTAAATAGGACATTGTGTTTCTCTCAAATGAACATTACATTGCAATAACATGGGCAATAAAACTATAATTTCTAACTAATTCCTAAATGTCAACTGTCCTTTGGAAAACTAATGAGAAATTTAATTGTTCAAGGCCAACTTAGACAAAACTTAAGTAAAAAATGTCTCTATGGGCTGTAAGATCTGAATTTTATTAAAATAAATTATTTAATATATTAAACTACATGAAAAATGATTAGGCAGATGGCAAAATAGCTGAGTTTTACTCAGAGGTTTGAAAGAAACTATTTTGCCTGGTTCTAAAACTACTCCAAAAATACAAAATTCAAGAAAGGAACATAATCTTTCACAACATTCATTTTAGATATCGTGCTCATTTACCTTTTGGCTCAGTTTTCTGTCTTCAGTCCCCAGATTTCTCCCCAGCTCTCTAATACGCAAGAACAGAGGCCTCCCTGGTTTTACAATGCCAGCATGAATGAGCTAATTCATGACATCACACAGTAATGTATGCCTGGAGCTGGAAACAGAGCCTCAGTAGTGTCACTGGGACTTTTGTGATATAAATTTTCTTAAAGGCAAGTAATTTAATTGTCTAAAAGACTAACAAATGCTCTAAGAGTGGGATATGCAAACCTCAGCTGAAACTCAGACCTACTTGACATGTGAGCTTTGCCTTTTTTATGAGTTCAACTATAACCAATTCTTATTCTAGTAGGAGTGTGCAAGTTTTGGTCTAATATCTCATACCTGTGATAAAGTCCTGCAGCTTCTAATGAATATGCTCAGCCACTTGAAATTCTATGGTGATAAAAGAGAGCGCACCTTTTCCACTCAAGTACCCTTTTCCCCTTAACAAGATGTGAAAAAATCCTCTTGACCTATACAAAGAAAATTGGGCCAGTAAACGTTAAATAGAAGTATATTGAAAGTTCATGAGGAGATAGGCATTCTTCAGTTGTTAGAAATGATTACTCTGAAACTTCTATGAAGTTTATAATGTATGTGATGGATAAAAATAAGATAAATGATTGGCATATGCATTTATTACTTTTTTTTTCCTATTTCAGCCTTCTCCCTAAGCCCATGCGAATTTAGGAGCACGGCACTGTTTTTTGTAGAAGTCATAAAAGAACACAGACATTATGTAAATAGTTTCAGTGAAGAAATGAAGTGGAAAAACTCATTTTACAATAGAAAGAATAAGTGGTATTACTTACCCTTTGATGGGGCTGAAAACCACTGAGCTTTAGAGATGTCTGATCATTTCCCTAAGCTTTTAGGTACAATAAGGAGCAATGAATTTTAGCCAGTCCCTTCCTGGACACAGAATCCCACCTCAAAGAAAGGGAAAGCAGAGGGGAAAAGTTGAATCCAACTCCTGATCTCTGTAAAACATGTAAAGCCAAAGAAAACCATCCACTTCAGTGGAACTTTTCTAGATTTACACCAGAATAATTAGAATAGCACAGCACAGCACAGCACAGCACAGCACAGCATAGCATAGCATAGAATAGAATAGAATGGAACAGAATAGAAAATTTTCAGTTGTAAGGGACCTACAATGATCATCTGGTCCAACTGTCTGACCACTCCAGGGCTGACCAAAAGTTAAAGCATGTTATTAAGGACATTGTCCAAATGCCTCTTAAACACTGACAGGCTTGGGGCATCGATCACCTCTCTAGGAGGCCTGTTCCAGTGTTTGACCACCCTCTTGGTAAAGAAATGCTTCCTAACGTCCAGACTAAACCTTCCCTGACGCAGCTTTGAACCATTCCCACGTGTCCTATCACTGGAGACCAGAGGAAAGAGCTCAGCACCTCCCCCTCCACTTCCCCGCCTCAGGAAGAGGTAATTGGGAACACAGTCCTGATTGCAGTACTATGAAGTTTTTGTGTGCTAACTGCTGAGTTCTTTAGGAAGTTCTTGTACAAATTTGTACTGACTTAAAAAAAGGACTCTCTTTCAATTTAAGAATTTAAGAGCTCTTTTTTTTTTTCCTTCAGAATGTCAACATTTGTAGGAATTATCAACAAACTATGAAGGATTTGCAAACATTTAGATTATCTCAAGATCTGGGAGGGTCCTTGTAAGTCATCTGGGGCGATTTTCATTCACAACAATGGATTTTGGCCTAGGTCTGAGTGGAAATACCGGTGGAATTTATTACTGACAGTGCAATTGTTGAAAAACACAGGTGTGAATGAGCAGCTAATACCACAATAGATCTGCTGTACTCCCATCAAAACTACAGGGAAGTTGAAGAACCTTAGCCAGGGTGCAAAGCTGACTTGAGGTGCTGGCAGAGGCACCAGCACCAGCACCAGCTGTAACGTCCATGCCTCGTGGCCACTTCTATGACTTAGAATCATAGAATCATAGAATCATTAAGGTTGGAAAAGACCTCTAAGGTCATCAAGTTCAACTGTCAACCCAACACCACCATGCCCACTAAACCATGTCCCGAAGYGCCACATCTACAYRTTTTTTGAASGCCTCCAGDGATGGTGACTCCACCACTTCCCTGGGCAGCCTGTTCCAATGCCTGACTACCCTTTCAGTGAAAAAATTTTTCCTAATATCCAATCTAAACCTCCCCTGGCGCAACTTGAGGCCATTTCCTCTCGTCCTATCACTTGTTACTTGGGAGAAGAGACCAACACCCGCCTCTCTACAGCCTCCTTTCAGGTAGTTGTAGAGAGCAATAAGGTCTCCCCTCAGCCTCCTTTTCTCCACCCTAACCAACCCCAGCTCCCTCAGCCACTCCTTATAAGACTTGTTCTCCAGACCCTTCACCAGCTTCGTTGCCCTTCTCTGGACACGCTCCAGCACCTCAATGTCCTTCTTGTAGGGAGGGGCCCAAAACTGAACACAGTATTTGAGGTGCGGCCTCACCAGTGCCGAGTACAGGGGCACGATCACCTCCCTACTCTGCTGGCCACACTATTCCTGATACAGGCCAGGATGCTGTTGGCCTTCTTGGCCACCTGGGCACACTGCTGGCTCATGTTCAGCCGGCTGTCCACCAGCASCCCCAGGTCCTTTTCCTTTGGGCAGCTTTCCAGCCACTCTTCCCCAAGCCTGTAGCGTTGCCTGGGGTTGTTGTGACCCAAGTGCAGGACCTGGCACTTGGTCTTGTTGAGCCTCATGACTTCAGTTCAAATAGGTTTCAATCGGCCGCAGCTGGAGATTTCTATTCTGTGATTCTGCAACCTTGAAATCCGCCACCCGCTTCAATGACAATGTAAGTGATATGAAAGGTAACTTTGACTTATTTTCCATTTTTAAAAGGAGCCGTAGTAAACTGGCCTTGAGCCAATTATATCTGACTCCAAGCTCATCAGCTTAACCACAACGAATATAATACCAAGGCATCATTTAGGGGAACATAATCTCATGGGAAGTTATCTGAGAGCACTCCAAGGTGCGATTTAATGTATTTATGCATAGGAAAAGTTGGAACAGGTTAAAAAGAAAAAAAGTGAATGATCAGAAACAAGGGAAAATCCTAACAAAAAGAATACTGAAGGCGACACAACAGAGACTGCAGAACAGTTTGATCTTCAAGGTCTACTTCTGTCTCAGTTTCACTACTCTAGCCATTTTAATACGTATTTTGAAATACTATTACAAAAACTATAGAAAGACTCCAAATATGTTGCAGTTACTTATGGGAAAAGGATTCTCGCCCATGAGTTGGCGGGGCTCATTGAGAGGGCTTTAAACTAGGTACAAAGGGGGAAGGGGATAGAGCCACGCTCAAGAGAGATGAGCCTAGGGGTGGCGTGCCAATCTCGGGGGTGAGGTCGATAGCCTGGCTCAAGTGCATCTACACCAATGCACGCAGCATGGGCGGCAAVCARGAGGRGCTGGAAGCCATTGTGCAGCAGGACAGCTATGACTTGGTCGCCATCACGGAAACGTGGTGGGACGAGTCTCATGACTGGAGTGCTGCGATGGATGGCTACAAGCTCTTCAGAAGGGACAGGCGAGGAAGGAGAGGCGGTGGCGTGGCTCTGTATGTCAGGGACTGTTTTGACTGTACGGAGCTAGACGTTTGTGATGATCGGGTTGAGTGCTTATGGGTTAGGATGAGGGGGAAGGCCGGTGAGGCGGATATCCTGCTGGGCGTCTGTTATAGACCACCCAGCCAGGATGAAGAGGTCGATGAAGCGTTCTACAAGCGGCTGGCAGAAGTCTCGCGATCGCTAGCCCTTGTCCTCGTGGGGGACTTCAACTTGCCCGACGTCTGCTGGAAATACAACACAGCAGAGAGGAAACAGTCGAGGAGGTTCCTGGAGTGTGTGGAAGACAACTTCCTGACGCAGCTGGTGAGTGAGCCTACCAGGGGAGGTGCCTCGCTCGACCTGCTGTTGACCAACAGAGAAGGACTGGTGGGAGATGTCGTGTTGGAGGCCGTCTGGGGCTCAGCGACCATGACATGATAGAATTTTCGATTCTCGGGGAAGTAAGGAGAGGGGTCAGTAAGACTGCTACCATGGACTTCCGGAGGGCAGACTTTGGCCTGTTCAGGACACTGGTTCAGAGAGTCCCTTGGGAAGCGGTCCTGAAGGGCAAAGGGGCCCAGGAAGGCTGGACATTCTTCAAGGAGGAAGTCTTAAAGGCGCAGGAGCGGACTGTCCCCCTGTGCCGTAAGAGGAGCTGTCGGGGAAGACGACCGGCCTGGCTSAACAAGGAGCTTTTGCTGGGACTCAGGGAAAAAAGGAGAGTCTATCACTGTTGGAAGGAAGGGCGGGCGACTCAGGAAGAGTACAGGTATCTCATCAGGTCGTGCAGAGAGGGAATTAGGAAGGCAAAAGCACAGCTGGAACTCAATCTGGCCACTGTTGTCAGGGACAACAAAAAATATTTTTACAAATATGTTAACGACAAGAAGAGGGCCAAGGAGAATCTCCCTCCCTTATTGGATGCCGGGGGGAACACTGCCACCAAGGATGAGGAAAAAGCTGAGGTGCTTAATGCCTTCTTTGCCTCAGTCTTTAATAGTCAGACCGGTGATCCTCAGAATATTCACCCACCTGAGCTGGAAGATGGGGATGGGGAGCAGAGTAAACCCCCCATAATCGAAGAGGAAGAGGTTAATGACCTGCTCCGCCAGCTGGACACTCACAAGTCTATGGGGCCGGATGGGATCCACCTGAGAGTGCTGAGGGAGCTGGCAGAGGAGCTTGCCAAGCCGCTCTCCATCATTTATCACCAGTCCTGGTTAACGGGGGAGGTCCCGGATGACTGGAGGCTTGCCAATGTGACGCCATCTACAAGAAGGGCCGGAAGGAGGATCCGGGGAACTACAGGCCTATCAGCCTGACCTCGGTGCCGGGGAAGATCATGGAGCGGTTTGTCTTGAGGCCGCTCACGAGGCAGCTGCGGGACAACCGGGGGATTGGACCCAGCCAGCATGGGTTCATGAAGGGCAGGTCCTGCTTGACCAACCTGATCTCCTTCTATGACCGGGTGACCCGCCTAGTGGATGAGGGGAAGGCTGTGGATGTGGTCTACCTGGACTTCAGCAAAGCCTTTGACACTGTCTCCCACAGCATTCTCCTGGAGAAGCTGGCGGCTCATGGCTTGGACGGGTGTACTCTTCGCTGGGTAAAAAACTGGCTGGACGGCCGAGCCCAGAGAGTTGTGGTGAATGGAGTCAAATCCGGTTGGCGGCCGGTCATGAGCGGTGTTCCCCAGCGCTCAGTTTTGGGGCAGTCTTGTTTAATATCTTTATCAATGATCTGGATCATTGAGGAGGGGATCGAGTGCACCCTCAGTAAGTTCGCGGATGACACCAAGTTGGGCAGGAGTGTTGATCTGCCTGAGGGTAGGAAGGCTCTGCAGAGAGATCTGGGCAGGCTGGATCGATGGGCTGAGGCCAATTGCATGAGGTTCAACAAGGCCAAGTGCCGGGTCCTGCACTTCGGTCACAACAACCCTGGGCAACGCTACAGGCTTGGGGAAGAGTGGCTGGAAAGCTGCCTGGCGGAAAAGGACCTGGGGGTGCTGGTCGACGGCCGGCTGAACATGAGCCGGCAGTGTGCCCAGGTGGCCAAGAAGGCCAACAGCATCCTGGCCTGTATCAGGAATAGTGTGGCCAGCAGGAGTAGGGAGGTGATCGTGCCCCTGTATTCGGCACTGGTGAGGCCGCACCTCGAATACTGTGTTCAGTTTTGGGCCCCTCCCTACAAGAAGGACATTGAGGTGCTGCAGCGTGTCCAGAGAAGGGTGACGAGGCTGGTGAAGGGTCTAGAGAACAGGTCTTATGAGGAGCGGCTGAGGGAGCTGGGGTTGGTTAGGGTGGAGAAAAGGAGGCTGAGGGGAGACCTTATTGCTCTCTACAACTACCTGAAAGGAGGCTGTAGAGAGGCGGGTGTTGGTCTCTTCTCCCAAGTAACAAGTGATAGGACGAGAGGAAATGGCCTCAAGTTGCGCCAGGGGAGGTTTAGATTGGATATTAGGAAAAATTTTTTCACTGAAAGGGTAGTCAGGCATTGGAACAGGCTGCCCAGGGAAGTGGTGGAGTCACCATCCCTGGAGGTGTTCAAAAAACGTGTGGATGAGGTGCTTCGGGACATGGTTTAGTGGGCATGGGTCCTGGGTTGATGGTTGGACTCGATGATCTTAGAGGTCTTTTCCAACCTTAATGATTCTATGATTCTATGATTCTACTTAGTGCCTCATGGAATGAAGCTAGTGATAACAAACACAAGAATATTGATGTAGCCGATTGTCCCTTTTATACAACTTTGTTGTAGTAACACTGACACTTAATTGGATTTTTATGCAATATTAGAGGGGAAATATGTATATTAAAGATGTAAGCTGAAAGACTTCTTCATGCAGAACATAGTTCCATCAGTTTTAACATAATCTAGGATTGCAGTTACTACGATTCAATAATTTAGTCTCCATTCATTTTACTCATTGTACTGAGATATTCTTAACGTTTTTCAATTAGTATTAAAGACACTCAGTAGGAAAATTCATTCCACACAGGTAAGAATATTCTCATATAGCAGAGTGATTATTTTTATTATGTTTCTACTTTTAAGGTGCAATTATGTTACTTACTATTGTGCATGTACAAAGAAGATTAAAAGCAAGTATTTATAATTATTCCATAAACCAATGTTACAGTTACCTCGCTCAAAAATTAGACATTACCAAAGCTAAGGAAAACTGGAGGGAGGAAGGAGTCAGAGAGAGTGCAAAAAGATGGAAGGAAGGGAATGAAGTTGAAAACGACGACATTTCTGCCATCTTCACTTACAATGAAGGATTGCTAACATCATTAAAAGCCCTGTCTGAAATCACTACTATCTTGAATTGCACAAACAAAATCAATTCTTGAATTAAGAATTAAGAAAAGTAAAGAATAAAATAAGAAAAGTCACCTGAAGAAGTCTTGAAGAGTATCTTACAGTACAGATCATTCCATATGATATATCTTTTCACTGATAACATCTCAAAAAGCACTTACATTTTCTTATTTAGTTTCAATTTCTATTCTTTCTCACACAAACATAATCATTTGTTGTTACAGGGCTGATTTCTAGTGGCAGAACTAAGGACCAATATGGCCAGTTGCTGTTAGGAAGAAAGAGTGCGTATTTTGAATTTAAAATTAAAAAATGAAATGAACTTGCAAAATAGTTAGCATATAATAAAAATGAATGTCAGACAGACCTGCTCCACTAACCTTGCAGGGTCTCTTTAATTACAGTGGAAAATTTTAATATGCTTCATTCACAGGAGAGGAAGGGAATTTGGTATTAGTTCTCCTGACCTACATTTGCACTCGGTTTGCTTAGCAGAAAGGAGTCAGGGAGGTGGGACTAATAATAAGAAAGGGTTATCAGGATATGAATTACGGAATAAAACACAAGATGTTCAGCTTCTCAAAAGTGATTGAGAACTTTTCTGAATTATTCAAGAAATTAGGAAATAATCATAGTAATCATACCAGTACTTGTAACACACCCTAGAGATTTTAGACAGTCTGGTGGTTGAAAATGGAATTTAGCAACACATACAACATGAAGGGGCAAGTCCATGTTTGTACTGGTTTCTCCCGTTCATATGGCCCAATCACTTCAGCAGCGTTATTTTGAGATGTTTCTCCCTTCTGTGCCTGTTACAAAAGTCAGGGAAAGCAGAATGTAAAAAGCAATTTTTTTAGATTATATTTTTTTCATGCTTGATCTTAAAGACCACAGCTAGTGGTCTTTAAGACCACTCATGTTGTGAACCTTTTCTTCACAGTAGTAATGGATTGTGCCCGTGGGCAGTCTGACTCGTGTCAGCTTTGCATAACTCGTCTAAACACAGAAATGGCTTACCATTATCAGAAGGGGCCACATGATCTGGCCCATGGAAAATCCTAGAATTTCTGAAACCTAACGCTATACGTAAAATGAATATAGTTAATTTTTTCTTTAGTAACAGATCACTAACATGGTGGAGGTCAGAAATCTCCCTTTGATCAAATCAGTATGATGGAGCAAAAACTCATACGCCTTTATCTGTCACCCAAAGACTTTTTGCCTCTTAGGAGGAATAAAAATAGAACTGATAAAACACAACATTACTTGAATAATTATGCATCAGAGTTGCAACCTAGCAAGGAAAGAAAAGGATGTTCTTGATTTTAAGTCTCCTGGGAGTTTTCGTGGTGTCAAATCAACAAATCACTTTTAGTAATCCAGCACTAATGTATATCTACATGGAAATGATACTTACACAAATTAGATTTGAATCTGAAGATTCCCTCATATCACTTTGGAAGTGTAAAAGGGTTTAAAGATGGTTTAACTGTGCTGTACCTCGATGTTAAAACCCCTTAGTAATGCCAGTAATAGGTGAAATGGCTCCAGTGCCAATGAGAATTAGACCTTTTGTTGGGAAGCTGCACTCTGCATCCAGTTCTCTGAGGAGCTGAGCACTTCTTGAAAGCAGTAGGAATTGAACATACCCAACATTTTACAGGAAGAGATTTTACCTTGGGTAAAAACTAGTATGTTTACACAAATTCTGCAGATGATTCCGTGATGCCCAGAGATAATCAGTTATGCGAAGATCAAAATACTCTGAGCTATCTTCAAATTATGTTCCCTGGGGATGGTGTCTAATATATGTTAAATCCAATCAGTGCCTTTTAGCTTTCTTCCCTGTCACAGAGTTTCAGTTTACTAATTAGAAATGTTCAGCTGCAATTCCATTACATCACTTTCTCACAGGGTAGAATTCAGCACCCTCTGAGAATTTAAAAAGGTTACACCACCATTTGTCAAGGTCACAGCAAGAAAGGGTTTTCATTAATTTTAGATTGGAGAAGAATAAGAAATATTGTAACTGCTGCATTTAAGCCATTCACTGCACCAGGTCTCTTCCTACTTCACAGACAGCCAATTAGGGACTTTATTTAAAATGTATGAATTGCATGACTGTCATTAAAGCTATGATTCTGAAGAGTTCATTTGCTTCTTTTAATGGAAGTATTACAGCAATGCAATCATTTTTCAGGACAATGACCCAATCATTCAACATTTGGTAAATAAAAATGGCTCTCTATAGATTTGACCACAGGTGGAGCCTCCATTAAAATTAGTGCTGGGAGGGCCCAGTTCTGCAAGGCACTGGCTGGCCACGGTGCCAACGCTGACCATCTGCCTCCTCAGTTTGACAGAAAGACCTGGAAAATTCCCCAGAATGTTGTGCTTTTGTAGTAGGAAAAAACCAAAAACACAATCAAATGCTCTTCATTTGTGAAAACTGCACAGAGCCATCTCCAAGGCCTGTTGCTGGTTAGGGCAGCAAAACTGTGACTCAGTTTCAACCAAGCCAGAGCCAGAGCAATGGGTAGACCCCTGGGCTCGCCCAAACATGGTTTCAGCATTCTCCAGCATCCTGTGAGCTTTCTTGAATGAATGTCCTTCTCAAGACAAATGACTACACTTTGCATGTTCTTTCTTTCTGACATTTATTGAAAATTAGAGGCATTGTTTTAGATGGATTTGTTTTATTCCTTTCTTTTTTTTGTGAGACTTGACTCAAAAGAATACATCTCCTCTTTTTCAAAGCAACACATTTACTGCAAAGTGTTAGAATCTGGGTGGCCTGAGACTGCATTTTGCAGCATCTTTTTCATGGTTTTGCTTCATCAGCAAGTACATCTCTCAGGTGGGACTGCTCCTGCAGACTGTAAGAGTACGGGAAGTTTATCTTCCTGAGGACTGCATGACTTTGCACTGGAGATACAATTTCCTGTGCTGATTTTGCCAAGAGAGATTTGCTTTTTCACATGGAAATGTGCTGGCCTGAAAGCTTTCCTTGGGACACACAAAATCATCCATCATTTTATTTCCTTATTGAAAACATTTTGGTTTATGGCTTTGTTTTCTTTTTGAGAAGAAAAAAAAATCCTTGTCCCACTTGTACTGTTAGCCACCTATTAATCACACTATATGCACGTCTTTTGCTCTCATCACATAATAAATGTGTTTTTCCTGATTCCCTAAAACAGGTGTGTAAATAAAAAGCTTTCTTACCACCTCATATCTCTCTTCTTTTCTGGTCATTAGAACCACAAGAAGATGAGATATTCAAAACACAAAAGACAGCATGGGAAAGATTAGCTATTTCTTTCTCCCTCTAACTGTTTCAGACGATTTTTTTCCAATTCAAGCAGTATAGACAGTACGGTTGCTCAAAAATCTTGTGTGAACAAAAGAAGTTGCCACAAATGTGCCAATTGAAATTTTTTTATTGTAATGCACTACTGTGCCTCTTTGACTGTTTGATATAGAAAAGGGTGCATTTCCAGGACATTTTGACCCTTTTGGGTTAGCATCTGAAACTGCTTACATCCCCTTTCTTCAAAGGAGCTATGTTTAATCAGGTTTTTGATTTTCCAGGTCTATGTTCATCAGTCCACATCCAAACTCCACATTGAGTAAAAGCTCAGATGCACCAGCATGTACCACTGGCTGTATCACTTCTGGTGTCACCTCTCAGGGAATGAAACTGGATGCCCAGAGGGCAAAGGGACCTGTGCAAGCTTCAGACTGGTCCCTGGCCAGAATAAGCAGATGTCAGGGATTGCAGAGGCTTGCTGTTACCTCTCTCCAGCCAGCTTCAGCACAACCGAGGCAATCCAGTAGTAGCCAGTAACAGACTGGCATGAACAGGGGTTAAGTCATGCCCAACCAACCTGGTAACCTTCTATGATGAAATGACTGGCTGTGTAGATAAGGGGAGAGCAGTGGACATTGTCTATCTGGACTTCAGCGTTTACTGAAAACAAGCCAGTAAACACTGAAGTCCAAATAGACAATGGACACTGTCTACTGTAAGATCCTCACAGACAAGCTGATGAAGTATGGGCTGGACGAGCAGACAGGCGCATTGAAGACTGGCTGAACAGGCAGGCCCAGAGGTTGGTGACCCATGGTGTGAAGTCTAGTTGGAGGCCAGTAACTAGCAGTGCACCCCAGAGATCAATACTGGGTCCAATCCTGTTCAACATCTTCAAGATGACAAGACAAGATGATCTCCAGAGGTCTCTTCCAATTTCATTCTGTGAACAGCATGGGATCCCAGTGGGGGACCTCAGGGTCCAGCAGGAAAAGGAATTCTACAGTGCTTTAAACCACAGCAAAGGCTTTCAGACATTGGACTAAATTACCAATACAAAAATTTAATGTAAGTAGAAAAGCAAGAAACTCTTCATTCACTATTATGTGCTCTATCAAGAACAGCATTTGCTCCTCAGAAGACATACAAATTGATGAGAATATTAGATTTCTTTTTTTTTTTTTTAAGAAGGCATTGTTGGTTGAAGAAAAGTTTGAAATCTCTAAAACTGAAAAGTCAGAACAATACAATGAAAAAACCCTTTTTTTTTTTAATCTCATAACTTTAGGCAGTGATGGAAGGACATACTCAAGGTTTTGAACATTTGAGTTAACAATACTGATATAGGATGTCTTTTTCTGACAAGCTTCAGTGCACCTAACAAAATCTTCCCTCATGGTCCCCTGTCTACACCATAATACAATTAAACTGATAATCATAATTGTCAGATATTCTGAAACAAATGATACCTAAAGCACTTCATGGAATGTGTAGCATGAAAATTAAGATAATTTTAGTAATTTCTGCATCTCAGAGCCTTGCCGACAAACTTTGCTAAAAGAATGTGAAACTACAGGAGAGTTCTCCTAGGTGCGACCTTGGTGAAGACAGTCCCAATGCTCTTTCCCACCAATCTCCTGACAACCCTGGCAGAGGAGAGAGAAAGCTGAATCAGAGAGGCAGCAGCACTGAGAAAAGAAGCTGAGAGACCTCCCAGGGGAGAGGCTGTGAGGAGGAGGCAACAGGACCCAGAGGTGGTCACGGATGGAAAGGTGACACTGCTGTCCTGGGGCAGAGTGGCTCCATGCCCTCGGTCCTGAAGACAACAGAAGGGAGAGCAAGCGTTTACAGGGAAGGGAGGATATTTTACCCTTTGCCCAAGATTAGGCTAATTATGCATGCTGCTGACCATGGCCCTGCCTGCCTTTTGCTGGGAGGGACGTCTGTTTCTAGAGTAAGAGCAAAGAAGTGTGTCTCAGAGACTAAGTTCCCCCTCAGTAGAGGAACTCTTATTTTTGGCCAGTGCCTTTGACCAGGAAATCTCACTCATGCTACTCAAATCACAACCTGTTTCGAGCAGCTTTTAGAAACACTCTGATTTAAGGTGAACTCCACTGAAAAGAAGTCTTGTTTTGGTTTTCCTAAACATAATTAATCACTTGATTAGGCTACTCTTGTAAAAGCAATGGTGGGAAAGTAAAATAAATACACATGTAACTTTTCTTCCAGGAAGGGACTGGCATCAGCAAGGTAAGGGTCGGATTGAAGGGGATTGCTAATAACACACCAGGTGTAGCCTCTCTCTAGAAGGTTGTGTAGATGTGGCGCTTCGGGACATGGTTTAGTGGGCATGGGTGCTGAGTTGACAGTTGGACTCGATGATCTTAAAGGTCTTTTCCAACCTTAATGATTCTATAATTCTATGATTCTAAATAAAACTAACTAAAACAATTTTCCCTTTCTCAAACATGAATGGCTTTACAAATAGTATTTTATGCATGAAAAGTAAGTTAGAAAAATAGGGCAACCTTAATAGTTAATTTTAAAAATAGAACAGAATAGAATAGCATAGCATAGCATAGCACAGCACAGCATAGCATAGAATAGAATAGAATAGCATAGCATAGCACAGCATAGCATAGCATAGCATAGCATAGAATAGAATAGAATAGAATAGAATAGAATAGAATAGAATAGAAAATTTTCAGTTGTAAGGGACCTACAACGATCATCTGGTCCAGCTGTCTGACCACTCCAGGGCTGACCAAAAGTTAAAGTATGTTATTAAGGACATTGTCCAAATGCCTCTTAAACACTGACAGGCTTGGGGCATCGAYCACCTCTCCAGGAAGCTTGTTCCAGTGTTTGACCACCCTCTTGGTAAAGAAATGCTTCCTAATATCCAGACTAAACCTTCCCTGACGCAGCTTTGAACCATTCCCACGTGTCCTATCACTGGAGACCAGAGGAAAGAGCTCAGCACCTCCCCCTCCACTTCCCCGCCTCAGGAAGCTGTGGAGAGCAATGTCACCCCTCAGCCTCTTTTTCTGCAAACTAGACAAACCCGAAGTCCTTAGACCCTCCTCATAGGACATGCCTTCCAGCCCTTTCACCAGCTTTGTTGCCCTCCTCTGGACACATTCAAGGACCCGCTATACAAAAAACATGTAGACAGGCTGGAGAGGGTCCAGAGAAGGGCCACAAAGATGATCAAAGAACTGGGAAGGCTGCCATATGAGAAAAGGCTGAGAGAACTGGGTTTGTTCAGCCTGGAGAAAAGAAGGCTTAGGGGAGACCTTCTCACCATGTTCCAGTATTTAAAGCGTGGCCACAAAGAAGATGGAGACTCCATTTTTACAAGGAGTCACATGGAAAAGGTAACGGGTAATGGGTACAAGTTGCTCCTGGAGAGATTCCAACTGGATAGAAGAAGAAAAATTTTCACAATGAGAACAATCAGCCCTTGGAATAATCTCCCCAGGGAAGTGGTGATTCCCCAACATTGGACACTGTTGGGGACGATTCGGCTGGACAGGGTGCTGGGCCATCTTGTCTGGACCGTGCTTTTGCCAAGAAAGTTGGACCAGATGATCCTTGAGGTTCCTTCCAACCTGGCATTCTATGATTCTACGATTCTATGACCTTAACATCATTCTTAAATTGTGGGGCCCAGAACTGCACACAGTACTCAAGGTGAGGCTGCACCAATGCTGTATACAGCAGGATAATCACCTCTTTTTACCAGCTGGTTACGCTGTGTTTGATGCACCCCAGGGTGCAGTTTGCCCTCTTGGCTGCCAGGGCACACTGCTGACTCCTATTGATCCTGCTGTCGACCAGCACCCCCAGATCCCTTTCTGCAGGGCTGCTCTTCCAGCATTTTATATTTGTGCCCAGCGTTACTCCATCCTAGGTGCAGGATCCAACATTTGGACTTGTTAAATTCCATCCCATTAATCATTGCCCAAGATAGAGCTGTATGAATTGCATAGTCATGCCCTCTGCTCACAGGCAAGTTGGATGCCTCAACCCTGCAATCACACCCAAAGGCCAGCTCAGGACTGCCACCCCCAGCCATGTAGCAAGGCTCATTTCTCCTTGCTCTGGTCCTATGAGCCTTTTCTTGGTATATCCTGCTCTGCTAGCTGCTGTGTCTAACCACTGCAGCTGGGTTGACTGTTCCTGTGATTTCTGTACTTGACAAACATGCTTATCTCACTGAGGACTCGCGCAGGTCTTGCATAAAGAAGACTCTTAATGTCTTCACCTCCTTTAAAGATGACAGATGACCCTTGGTTTTATTTGCAGGCTATAGTTTTTTGGACCCAAGTGCTGGTGGCTGTCAGCTTAGAATCAGTGATCTGTTATGCCAGATTCATTTAAGCAAAGGTAGCTGGTCTGAATTTCCATGTACTATTGCAATAAAAAACTTTTCCGCACTTACAGGAAACATTACTGTTTCCTTTAACAGAAATGTCTCTCAGGTAAGAAAACAAAATATTGAACATGTTTTACGTCTAGCAGACATCCATTTCATTTGCCCTGCATTCTCTCAATTTTTTCTGGGCTGTCCAGCCATGCATGAACAGAGCAGAAATGTTTCACTCTTGCTTTAAGCCCTAGCAACCAGGATAAAAATTAGGTAAAAATCTGAAAAGCAGTAACAAAAATGAGCAGCCCTGTAAGGAGTCAAGACTTACACAATTTCTGAGTAATCCCGTTTCATTAAGACTCCGAAATTACACATACTTTCACAGGTTCCCTCTGTTGTTCAGCTAACAGAGACGCTGTAGCTCTATACGGTGAGTCAAATAATACTGCTTTAGCTGGCCAAAGGTACCTCTTCATTCCATCTCCAAAAAAGCCGAGCAGAAAGAAGTATCTCCTTCGCCCTTTGTTCTAATCAAAATAGCTGATGGAATTTTCTACCTATAAAATTTTCAGAAATAAAGTTGACAAAGAAAGTTAACTAAAACTGGGGGGGGGAACCTTCAGGGAGGTACATTTCTGCTTTAAGCTACTTTGCTGTGAATCATGAATAACACTACTTGAGTGAATGGCATCATTTAGTTAAAAATTAGGCCAATGTAAATAAAGGCAAGTCCTAATGATACTGATTTACAGCAGAATCAGTCTTCAGTTATTTCAATACACTATCAGTAACACACCTTTGAAGCTCAAATAGGTCCAGTGAACTGAATAATATTCTATTCTCATCTATGAGAATGCAGATACTGCTTCTGCTTGCTATCAAGACTTGAAGGAAACAAGTATTTGACTTTAGTGGTTGTTGTGTATGAAAAATTACATAATGAATTTATGAGTCTTTCAGGTGGAAGATACTTCCAGGAAGTATCTCCTCTACTGTCTGTTTTAAAGTTTTTGCCAAATATGGATGGCTCTGGGCATAGCTAACAAATTCTTACGCTACCAACAAGTATTAATGATTACTCCCTTTGCATGTAAAAATATTTCTATGGAAGTTTCCAAACTATCTCTATCTATGAGGAAGTATTAAGTAAGAAGTAAAATACCTAATCTATTCGGGCTGATTTTAGTTTTGAGAGCTGCTTCTGCTGATTTACTCTTTGCCATTAGTTACATTTTTTTTAGACTTAAAATTATATGTTTAAACACTATACCTATTATACATTTTATATATATATAGTCACACCAAAAAACTTTTATTTTGCAGGGTATATTCACTTCTCATGCTCCATATATCAAAAACATACTTCTCAACTTGCTCGCACACCCTTCTTATCTCAAACTAGAGCAAGGGAGATACAACAGTACAGATGACAGTATTCCTTAAATCCATATACATTTTACCTATTGTTAGCTTATTAGTAGTACTGTGAATTTTGTAATAACCTATTTTTCCTTATGAACTTGTTATGACATTTCATTCATTCTACTAAAGCACTGAGATACTCAGCTGAGTATTTTTAAATATTCCTAAGACTATGGTTCTTTCACATGACATTTCAGTTTTTAGGACCTAAACATTTGGCAAACATTTCCCATAGGCTCATTTTGAAAGATTTTTCATGTGGGAAGCTTAAAATGTGCTTTATTTTTGCTGGGGTTCTGTGGAATCTTAAAAACGAGATTTATAAATGCATGTGATACTGGAAGATGTTTATGATGTCAATACACTGGAACACATTCTTGTAAAAATGTCTTTTGTTTTTTATTTCTTCTGCGAGGAAAAAAGAAGAAAATTGTACTTAGAATACCTCTTTCTTTTCTTTATAAGGGAACAAGCAAAGAATAGACTCATTCTTTGATCTGAGCAAGAGGAGCATATACTCCTAAAAATGTAGATCATACTTTTCTCACCAATGGCAGTATCATTTTTCCTAACCTATATGTGATTTATGATCATTGCTGCCTGTGCCCAGGAGGGATATGCAATTAAAAAAAAATAGTGTGTGATTCCATGACAACTGGCAGGTGCCTTATAAAGCCTTTTTTGCTGAAAATATGCAGGTGAGTTACTATACTTTAAAACAGGAGAAATGGAGCTCTGGTAGATTTTCCTCAATGCATAAGGAACCTGCAAATTAAAGTCAAATATTATTTTTATACCTGCCCATAGGATTCACAAAGACCAATTGCAACAGCTGCAATGGAAAGTCAAATAAAACACACTGCCCCACATGCTGCTGTATAAATATAACAAGTGCAATTTTTTAGCTGAACTGCTTTCTTCTTATAGATGTTGCTGACTACAGCAGAATCATGAGTCTATGTACTGTCCTTTTCCCTTTGTTGACAAGTCAGGGAAGCTTTTTTGAAAAATACAAGAAAACTAACTTGCAGGCACTTTTCCCTGTTTTTCCACTTAGCTATTTCACTTGTTTTAAACTGCCTCATTTAATAAACAGTAAACAATCACTTAGTGTTGTTAGAGATTTGAATTTATGTGGTATCTAATTTTCCGATTAGTAGAAGAACTTAGACAGCCTCTTGTGTTTGTCTGACTCCTGGGATCACTAGTACAAATTAATTTCCCTGTTGCCTCTACCTTCTCAGGAACATAAAAAACCAATGGTAACATCTTAAATCAATATCTATTTCAGCTTCTGTAGCACAGGATCTGTTTCTGCTTGAACAGCTGAAAAAGTAACCCGCAACAAGATTGGATCCTGCAGGTGCAGAAAGCCTCATTTCTATTGAACCCAATGAGAATTTATGATCTTTTGTAACCTGGAGGATCAGATCTGAGTAGATCACCTTTTTCATTAGCCATAAGAATTCAGAGCTTGATCTAGTGCTCCCTGAAGTCAATGGAAAGACTCTCATAGTCTTCATCTTACTTTGGATGACATCAGGAGCTCATGGTCTGACTTTGACAGCCAAAACAAAGTAAAGCGCTCTAGCAGCCGCTTTTGCTCCCCATGAAGGTTGGTCAAGCTTGGAAAGTAAGAGAGAAAAGACAGAGATTGGCAAGATAGTGCAAATGAGATAAAATTAAAGAAACAGCTACTTTTAATCTCTCAGTTCAATTTTGCAGCACAAAAGCAAGTTTATTTTTATCACTGATATGCTACTTTTTAAAAACATATCACTGACACTGATATGTTTTTAAAAAGGCTTCATCTGTCTGAAGTTGAACAAACCCCATGATTCTGAGTAGTTCAAAAGTTTCTCAGCAAAATCAGAAGGATGGAAGAACTTGATCTGTTCAGTGTATCGATCAGGGCTGTCATAAATGGGAGCGGTTTCTCAGCTCCTGTTCATGCCTGATAGGATGAGCCCTCAACACCTGCTAGCAGTAACCTGACTTTTCATAAGCTGTATTAACACTGATTCTGTGTTTACTTTGTGGTTGTGCAAAGATGCCACTACCTTTGGAAATATGGATTGACATTGGGAACGTTTCTGTAATTGTGTTTTCGAATCTTTCTGTTAGTGACTTACCTACATCATGCCAATAAAGGTTCAGTCATCTGGCACAAAGTAGCACTGGTATCATTACTGGATACCAGTGTCTCTGTGTAGGAAACCATATAGGTTAATCACGGGCAGAGACCCCTCTGCTTTGAATGAGAAGTCCATAACAGCTCCTCCGACATGAGTAGAGAAAGCCATCAGGTCAGCTCTTCAGTTTGTGTCTCATGAGACACCCAGGAATGTATTGCCTCCTTGCAGCAGCAAGAAGCCTTAGATTTAACTCAGATTGAGAGGAGAGGGTCTCAGCTTCAGCACTGCTTCCTAAGCACTATGGTTTTTACTTTGTTTTCCAGGGAAAACTTCTGAGATCCTATTCTAGCTTTGCTTCTCTGCCTTGTCTCCTAAATTACTTATCATCTCCCCAACAAACACTGGCCAGTGGCACCCAAACTGGTGAAAGCAATCCGCTTCTTACAAGTGCCAAGAAAAAAAGGCAGCCGAGGCAGCCTGTTTAGGGCCTCCACTCCTGAAAAGGCTGTGGTGGATATTTAACCTTGATTAGACATCAGAGGATCCACGTGGAGCAAGCCATTATTAATATTGTCAAGAAGTGAAAAGCTTCAGTCATAGATCTCAACTGCTTAGACATCAAAGTCAACCAACCTCAAAAGAAATCTGTGGGGAACCAGGCATCCTTAGTTCTCATATTGATCATGCTACTTGTTCTGAAAGTTTCTCATCCGAGCTCTGGCAAGGCCTGACCTTGCCGAGGGAACATGATGTACAAACAAGGCAAAGAACTGTGCTTTCTTTCTTATTCTTAAAGTTAACACCAGGTAAATAATTAATCAAATCATACATTTGGTAAAACATCTTGTTTTCTGCAAATAACTTCTCCCACCGCCAAAAATACTACATTTGAGAAAATGATATTAATTTTTCTAATATAGTCACAAAATCTCTGATTAATCATTGTCCTGTGGCTTGTTTGTGAAACATTCAATGTCTGCTGTTTGTGAATCAGAAATAAAGCTTTTCAATTGGGCACAAGGTATAAATTGTTCTTGACTCAAATAGAAGGTGAATGCAATATGAGTATAGACCCAGCCAAAACAAATTTTGGAATTCAAATGAATCTTCTAGGCAATTTCTAGGCAATATATGTCCAGACATAATCACGAGCTAAACAGAGAAATCATCTGGATGATACCACCCTTTCTTTTCAAGCTCTAGTCTGTCTCAGGAGGTGTCTGTTAGATAATGTATTTATTTTGTTTGTGGAATTCCTATGGCTATCACTGCCAATTCTTGCAAAGGGAGTGAGAACAGAACATGCAATGAAATTATCCATTGCTGTTCTTAAACTACAACAGATAATTAAAAAATGCCATTATCCTTTTGTAAGGTTTGAGATAGTGTTTTCCATCAACTAATTTTAGGGAGAGGAAGCATTTTCAGAGAATAAAGTTGTAGCTGGACGAAGGACAAAAGGCAATTCAGGGAATTACCATGTGAAATGTGCACCTCTTTTGCTTAAATTGTACCCAAAGGTTTGATCCTAAATGCAAATCTCAGAGCTATTGATAGCATGGAAAAAATAAATATAAAATACATTGAAAACCTTTTTTGCATTCAGAAGACTTTTATACATGTTAAATTTGATGAATGATCCAGAGGTAATCTTTACATTGTTTTAAACTACTGATTTCAATGAAACGTTAAATAAAATTATCTACAGTAAAAATTATTTTCTTTTAAACGAGTCAAATGAAAGTAAGTAAGGGAAATGACAAAGTCAGCGGACGAAAAGACTACTTAAAGAAATAATCCAATCTTTGCTGCATTCTTTCACAAATATTTTCCATGTTACATTGAAGAAGTACATTATTTAATTTGCTTTCATTTTTTTGTTGTCTTCTACCACATCTTGATAGGCAATATTTAATTTTGCAACTTTAGTGGTGAACTATGTGTTTCATTTTTTGATTCCACTTTCAAAATATGATTCCAAGTAATTTAAGAAGCATTACTTCTACATTAGCATTAATAGCATTACTACTACACACACCCAAAACTTTTTGTTTGCATTTTTCTTATTTCTTGTATACTGATACCGCTTTCTCCATATCACTTTCTGATGCACATTTAATTTTTCCCTCTTATTTAGGAATTAACTTTCTCCTTCCATCCCCTCCACCTGAAAAGATGAAATTTTGTCCTTTATCTTTCTTACGATGTTACGGATTTTTTTTTTATTTTTGATTAAAATTCTTCCTGTTACTTGGAGTCCAACTTGCTTTCATTTTCTGTTACTTTCTTAGAACCTTCTGCTTTCCTCAACATCCTACTCCTCACTTTACCAGTCTTCCTTACTGGGGTGGGGAGGGACTCATGAAACAGTTTATACTCTGTGCAAGAGAAACACATCAGAGATGAGTGTTCATGTAAACACCTGCCTAGGTTCAGAACCTGCCCAGGGACGCCTCTCCTCGCACATATATGGATTAAGCTGCCTTCTTGTGTGAATCAACTGCTGTCCTGTAGGCTGTGCCATCATTTAAACCACACAGAGCCTCCATGAAGGACTTTCATTCCCTCTTGCAAGTTCTCTGTTGGACAGCACCCTCGGCTTGGCTCCTGCTCCCTTTGCCCAGGGAGAGCTTCCCACCACGTCATCTCCAGCCAGCTGTGGGCTGTGACGATGCTCTCAACTCTGCCCCCCTGGGCAGGTTCTCAGCTTCATGGAATCACTGGGAAGCCAAGGGGCTTTTCAAATCCCATTACATGGGCAGGATGTCTTTGTCACTGGGTTTGTTAGACATGGTGAAATGGGGAATGGGGCTCTACTGGCTGCAACTTCATCTGTTATGTTGGTGTAACAGCATATGTTGGAGCAAAATAACTCCTGTGCCACTATGGGTTTTTTTCCATTGTTTTCACTCTAATCTGGAATGCTTGAAGAAGAGATCAGAAATTGCATTCAGAAAGACAAGCTAATCATGGAGCTTTATTCAGAAAATACACATCATTTTCTAAAACTGTTATAAAATCCCACTGTGAGCAAGGGGGAAATGGAGAATGTCCTGGTTCCGGCTGGGACAGAGTTAACTTTCTTCCCAGTAGCTGGAGGGGGTGCTGTGTTTCAATTTGATAATGAAAGGAACGTTGATGGCCCATTGATGCTTTAGTTGTTGCTGGGTGGTGCTTGCACCAGGACTTTTCAGCCTCCCATGCTCTGCCAGGTGCAGCGGGGGCTGGGGGGGAGCATAGCCAGGGCAGTTGACCCAGCTGGCCAATGGGGTATTCTATACCATGTGACATCATGCTCAGTATAAAACTGGGGGGGGGCTGGGGGTTTCATCATACACAGTTATTTCAGGATGCGCAGTGGGTAAGGAGTTGCACTGTGCATCGCCTGCTTTGTATATTCTGTTATTGCTGTTGATATCATTGTTATTATCACTGTTCTACTTTGTTTTATTTCCATTATTAAACTGTTTTTACCTCAACCCGTGAGTTTTCCTTCGTGTGCCCTCCCAATTCTCCCCCCATCCTACCGGAGGTAGGGGGGTGGGCGAGGGGCTGCGTGGTGTTTGGTTGCTGGCTGGGGTTAAACCACAACAGAGGACCAGAGGGATCCCTCCCAGCTCTCTCAGGGAGTGTGTGAAGGGCCACTGCAGTGCTCTCCAACCCCATGGGGCACCCGCATCTGCAGGGAGCTGCTGGCAATCCCAGCCCCGAGGGGCTCAAGACACAGCGGAGCATGGTGGGACACTGAACCTACTGCAGGCTTCTCCGCTTGGGGTGACAGCAGCTCCAGCCAGGACTATTTTGGCCAGCAGATTTGTGTTTAGGTGCTGGACAGGCAGTGACTCACTGTTTTTGGAGGACACTGACCTTTTTCACACAGAGTAGTGGGCAGGTACCTCATGCTCCAGAGCAGGCACCGGCACACCCTGCATTTGGCTTTAAGTCCCAAACAAAAGGAGGGATATTTATAGAAGCACAGGGCTGTCTCTTTATCCATTTGTACTTTTATGGGGCACCTAACTTGGTATTTACAAGATGGTAATTATATTATTTTAATGTTGATGGCACATGTTTACAAGAATGTAGCTATTTGATTAAATATAAACTGCTAGATTAAATAGCCCATTTACTGTAATCTAGCTAAATGCCTAATTAAATAGCAAGAGAATATTAATCTGATTTGTTATGGTTTAACAAATATGTAAGCATTATACGTTAATACTTTAAAATACACTATTGCTGTTGTACCTCATTAGTTGAATAGTCCCTCTGTTAAAAGCACATTAAAAGTACTTACATTGTCAACAACCCTGGTTCCTAATTTATATTACCTCAGTAGTGGTTTATTTTACCCTGTTTACAGATCTCCAGACATTTACTGAAAAACCCAACAAAATATAAGATTCAGTTCCCAGCTGTCTAACTTCAGTGAAAATAAAATGCATAATCATTCACTTTATGGTTTTTTGAAGCTACAGTCCAAGATACAAAAGCTCACCTGGAAGTTACCTGAAAATTTCCTGTGAGAGTATCTATGAAATTCCAGCATCTAATTGAAGTTTAAAGAAAAGTCTTCTTTATGATACTTCTTTAGCATTTTGCTAAAACAAGCGCAGCCTTAGTGGTAGAGGTGCTGTAGCTAATGACATTTTTTCATTAAAAATATGTTTAAAAGATTTTTTTTTTCCCATAATATTACTGGAAAGAAAAGGGGAAAGTTCTTGTTGCTTTCATTGTTAAATAGCATGTCTTGACATGAGTTTGGCAGTTGCTACAACTATGCATTCAACAGGTCATGCTAATCTCTTTGGAACAAATGAGAGTCATGGATATGATATGCCCCTGTCTCTCTACATCATCACGTTAAATAATATTTGAGGCTTCAAAAAAAATTCTTGTCTTTCTTAATAATATGGCTGATATCTGTTAATAAATCTTTTGAGTTTTTTATTAAAGATACGGTGAAAAGAGGAGGAAATAGTTATAAGTGAAATACAAGGCATTTCAGTATTTTGATAGTATCTTTCTCCTTCCCTTTAACTATAGGGTGTTTTTATGAGGAAGGAATTCCTTTTCTGCCATTGCAACAGCTCTCCAAGATGATGCTTCTGCTGTTCTTGCACAGCCAATTTTAATATCAGGGCATCATTTTGCAGAATTTCTTTTTCAGTAGAAGTCAAAAAGCAGAGATGCTCTTTCTCAGATGGTGGTGGTTTCATACCAAGTTATTCGTATGTGGCTTCTTGACCTGTTCTGTTTAATGGTTTCCTGAAGAACTATGGTACTAGGTGTTTGTGTCTTCTCATGCCCACCATACTTTTACTCTTGACATTCAGTTTACAATCAGGACATTTACTCCTGAGAATCAGTTACTGATAATATGATGATGTTAAGTATTTATATGTGGCAAAACGTTCAGCCCATGTGTGTATATGGAACCATCGTTCCTTTGCTTCTGTTAGAATTCAGGTTTTACATCCACAAAGGCGCTATTGAAAACATCATCACTCTAAGACTTTTGTATCCTGTTTGCATTTGAACAAATCCTACTTCTACAGATCTTTTCAAGCTTAGTAAGTTCTAATACCACAAGGGAAAATTCCACTTCCCACTTCTTTTTCACGTTCCCTTTCTCTCCTAACAGTATGCTGAAGCAGTTCCTTCCTCTGGTTTTCACACTTGTGGTCTAATTTCTCAGTATCAAAATTATTTCTGCTTTATCTTGCCTACCTCAACAGCCAAGCTGTCTAAATTTTTCTGTCATTCCTGCTTATTTCAGTGCTGTTAAATTATCAGTTTAGCACTGCCTACAAGGCACTGTAGGTGTAGTCTACCTACCACTAATGCTGTGCTTACCAAACACTGTGTTTCAGATAACACAGTGTTGTTGCCTCAACACCAGGTAATTGGCCTCACATGTCTCTTTTATCTCCATTCTTTGGTGGAACCAGTCATTCAGTTAATTGCACTTTCGGTCTTGTCATGAATTTTCACTATTCTTTCCTTGGAGGTTGTACCTGTTGTACAGAGCAATGCTGAGTTCTGTTTTATCTTCCACAAAAAAAACCCCAACCATGAAACTTCAATCTGTTCATGAGCAAAGATACCTTGTCTGGTGAATGACCAAGCTAATGATATAGTAGGTTTTGTATCGTTAAAAGTTTCTCAGTGTCTTAAGTCACAATAACTTGTGACATGAACAACCAATCAACCCCTCCTAGGAAAGTCATGAGAAAAGAGTGGGGTTGATCAAGCCTAAGATTTTTCTTCAAAACCACAAAGGCTATGCAAGAAGTCAGAAATCCTTGGGTGGGAAGGGAGATTCCTACACTAATTTCATAAGCTGCTTTTCTTGACAGATGACAGGACCTGGGCAACTACCAGGACCCGGGCAACTACCAGGACCCACAGTTATCAGGTAGCAGAAGTAACTGCAGGGATGGCCCACTCCACAGAGGCAAAGATTTTCTTTCTGCACCCTACTGAACCCTCCTATATAATCTCGAGCTTATACTTGAAATTTGGCCTTAACACCCATGTTTACCCAATGCTATACTAAAAATAAAACTTAATTGAGATAATTTATTTACTCAGTACGTGCTCATTTTTCTTGTCTAAGAAAGAAACCATCCACTTACTAAGTCCAAGGCTACCCAGCTGCTCAAAATTACTTCTTATCAGAGGAGGACCTACACATTAAGCAGTACAGCCATATGTTCAATGAGCATTAGTCCTTATTTGCCTGGTCAAATTAAACAGGGTAAGCTCCACAGGGGTCTGTTGCCCTAGGCAAACTGCCCAGCCCAACCAGTCAGCTGCTGAATGCCCAATCAACCTTGCCAGCTTGAAGTTACCTGTGCAGTTTTGCTGCCCCTGGAATTTGTCTGCCCCAGGCAGCCACCTGTTCTTGCTCTTAGGAGAGTGCTTTCTCCGAGTTCAAAAGTAATTCAGAAATATTGGAAAAATCTATGTATGGGGGAAAAAAGCATCTTCTCAGGGCTCATTAACTATTTTTGCAAATGGGAAATACAACAAAAAACACTAGTAGGCAATCACTGTATAACTTGTTTGTCCCAAGAAATGTTTCCAGACAAAATTATATACCACCAGTATCTTAAAACATCAGTGCAGATGCGCAACAACATTAATTATGTGACAAGCTGTGGAAAGGATTAGTTCTACAAAACACATCATGCTTGGAAACCAAAGGAGCACAAGGAACATTAATTTTTATTTAAACACAGAAATCGATATGTGAGCTAATTAGTCTTTTTTCAAAAAACAAAACACTTCAACAGCCACAACAATGATGAGAATTAACTTTTATAATGTTAAGTTATAGAGGGACTTTCTGCACAGGCCACAATGTATTTAATTAGTTCTTGTTTTCCTTTAGTTACATAAACTAGTTTCATCATCCTGATGTTGCCATTTAAATTATATTTCTTATTCAGATAAGGTTCTTTCAGTGCTACAATTGACAGCAGTTTATACTACTTGCCAGACTTCTGCATCCAACCTAATTAGATGCTGTTGTCCTACAAATAACTTTTAGATATCACAGAATCATAGAATGGTTTGGGTTGGAAGGGATCTTAAAGATCATCTAATTCCAACCCCCCTGCCATGGGCAGGGACATCTTCCACTTGACCAGGTTGCTCAAAGCCACATCCAGCCTGGCCTTGAACACTTCCAGGGAGGGGGGACATCCACAACTTCCCTGGGCAACCTGTTTCAGTGCCTCATCACCCTCATAGAGAAGAATTTCTTCCTTATATCTAATCTAAATCTACCCTCTTTCAGTTTAAAGCCATTACCCCTCGTCCTATCACCACATGCCCTTGTAAAAAGTCCCTCCCCATCTTTCCTGTAGGCCCCCTTTAGGTGCTGGAAGGCTGCTATAAGGTCTCCCTGGAGCCTTCTCCTTTCCAGGCTGAACAACCCCAACTCTCTCAGCCTGTCTTCATAGGAGAGGTGTTCCAGCCCTCTGATCATCTTCATGGCCCTCCTCTGGACTCGCTTCAACAGGTCCATGTCCTTCTTATGTTGGTGGCCCCAGAGCTGAATGCAGTACTCCAGGTGGGGTCTCACAAGAGGAATATCACCTCCCTCAACCTGCTGGCCACGATTCTTTTGATGCAGCCCGGGATATGGTTGGCTTTCTGGGCTGCAAGCACATATTGCCAGGTCATGTTGAGCTTCTTATTAACCAACACCCCAAGTCTTTCTCCTCAGGGCTGCTCTCAATCCATTCTCCACCCAGCCTGTATTTGTGCTTGGGATGGCCCCGACCCATGTGCAGGACCTTGTACTTGGTCTTGCTGAACTTCATGAGGTTTGCACGTGCCCACCTCTCAAGCCTGTCAAGGTCCCTCTGGATAGCATCCCTTCCCTCCAGTGTGTCAACTGAACCATACAGCTTGGTGTTATTGGCAAACTTGCTGAGAGTGCACTCAACCCCACTGTCCACGTCGCTGACAAAGATGTTAAACAGCGCCGGTCCCAATACCAACCCCTGAGGAATGCCACTCGTCACTGGTCTCCACCTGGACATCAAGCCATTGACCACAACTCTTTGAGTTCAACCATCCAGTGAATTCCTTATCCACCGTGGTCCATGCATCAAATCCATGTCTCTCCAATTTAGATACAAGGATGTCATGCGGGACAGTGTCAAATGCTTTGCACAAGTCCAGGTAGATGGCGTCAGTTGCTCTTCCCTTATCCACCAACGCTGTAACCCTGTCGTAGAAGGCCACCAAATTTGTCAGACACAATTTGCCCTTAGTGAAGCCGTGTTGGCTGTCACCAATCACCTCCCTATCCTCCATGTGCTTTAGCAGGAGGATCTGCTCCTTGATCTTCCCAGGCACAGAGGTGAGACTCACTGGCCTGTAGTTCCCTGGGTCTTCCTTTTTCCCTTTTTAAAAATAGGAGTGATGTTTCCCCTTTTCCAGTCAGTGGGAACTTCCAGACTGGCACAACTTCTCAAATATGATGGATAGTGGCTTAGCAACTTCATCCGCCAGTTCCCTCAGGACTTGCGGATGCATCTCATCAGGTCCCATGGACTTGTGCACCTTCAGGTTCCTCAGATGGTCTCAAACCTGATCTTCTCCTACAGTGGGCGGCATTTCATTCTCCCAGTCTCCTCCTTTGCCTTCTGCAACTTGTGCGTTGAGGCTCGAGTACTTGCTGGTGAAGACCGAGGCAAAGAAGTCATTGAATACCTCAGCCTTCTCTGTGTCCCGGATAACCAGGTCTCCCATTTCATTCCGGAGGGGGCCCACATTTTCCCTAGTCTTCCTTTTATCCCCAACGTACCTGTAGAAGCTTGACCATTTTCTTATGTGAACCTAGTTATAATTATTATCAAGAGAAAAGCCAAATCAGACCACAGCTCCATAAAAGCTTATAAAGGTAATGGTGGTGTCACCTCTCACTGCCTCTCCTCTCTCTTCTTTGGAAAGGAACAACATCATTTTAAAATAGAAACTGCTGAAAAATAAGCTCTTGCTTTAAGGTGGATGAAAAAACTCTGAGGACACATGCTTTCCATTTCATCCTCCCAATTCTCAAGATCAAAACATGTCACAGATACATTTTGATTTCAGGGATGCCAGCAGAGCAGAGGCAATGCCTTTTCCCACCATGCTGATTATCCTGGTCCTCAATGGCTTAGCTACCAGATTTCTCTGGAGCTGGGCACCCCACGGTGTCAAGGACTTTGGCCTTCTGGATCCCATAACATCACCTCTTCCTGACTGGGGCCTGTGTTTTTCCTTACTGTTGCTAAGAAATCTTGCCACATCCCTTCTTGATCTGATCACATCAGCTCCTAAATATAAATACTTAGTGACAGGACAAGGGGCAATGGTTTTCAACTGAAAGAGAGTAGATTTAGATTGGACAAAAGTAAGAAAATTTTTGTGGTGAGGGTGGTGAGACACTGGAACGAGTTGCCTAGAGAAGCTGTGGCTGCCCCATCATTGGAAGTGTTCAAAGTCAAGTTGGACAGGCATTTGAGCAACCTGATCTAGTGAAAGATGTCCCTACCCATGGTAGTGTGGTTGGACTAAATGATCTTTAAAGGTCTCTTCCAACCCAAACCATTCTATGGTTTGGAAATTCAAGCCTCCCCCTTGTCTCTCTATTCATGAAAATGTTGCCCATAAACTAGTCAATATCTCTGGCCTCATCTCGTATGTCTCCTAGCCTTCTCTGTCCACCCTACTACTGAACAGTTGCATTTTCATCCCACCTCCCATGCTGCCTGTTATGAATGGACAATAATAATATTTCAGACACTTCAGACATCCTCACTTGGTGACAATGGAGATACCACCAGCTATTTTAATGCTCTTTAGTCTCTGTGGGTGGGATTAATCTCATCTCTGTGTCCGAAGTGTAGCTGTCTAGATTCAAACTTGTCATCTTTTTATAGCCAGCCAAAAGAAACAGGCACTTCCAGGGTAGCCTTCATCTGACTTCTTTTAAGTGTCTATTTCAGGATGAAGTGTCCCATGCCTTAGAAGTGTCTATTTCTTGCTCAGATAATTCCTACCTTCTGCATCTAATCAAGCTCTCACTGCCACCAGTGACCTTGTTTTTCTGATGTTTCTAACCTTTATTTCCAAAGTAACAAGACTAGGAGTCCTGGAACAGATTGTTCAAATTTGTTCAAAGTAAACCTATGCAAAAGATCTTCAAAACTAGACCTGGGTCTAGCAGGTTGAGCTTTCCATCCTGTGAGAGCTTCTGAGGTTTTGAAAATTTTATCTCTAACTAAATAGAACAAAAAGTTAAAATGTTGACATTTTACATGACTAAACTATATTAAAAGAACAATAAAGCTCAGCTACAGAAAAGTCTGTCTTAATATATCTGAAAAATTCTTTTCATTTTCCCTTTGCTAAAAAAACCTTCGCATCTTTAGGAAAGCAGTAGATAAAATTTGGAAATGTATTGAAATTTTTATTTTAAAAGTTGAAAGGGCATGTTTCAACCATGTCAGTACCTCATGAGAAGGCTTCAAAGCCCAATCCTTTCTCCTGCTGAGATTTGCTTTTGACAGATAATTATTTCCTGACCTTGGAGTCTCATCTAAAGATTCCTAAGTGATTGCAGGTCAAGCAAATTTAAATTTAAAAAAAAATGTTAACATAGATCAAGGTAGGTCAGGCCCACATTTCTTATTAGTGCTAGTGTATCTATATTTATTCCATACTCACTTTCAATTACTGTAGTAAAACTGAGCAACTCAGCTTGGTTAGCAGTTATCACAGATGTTCCTAGATTGAGGTGTTATGAGCTTGGTTCAAAGCCAAAACTCACTCCAAAGGCATGCTGGAGTAAAACCATCTGTCTTTCAAAGGCCAACACCTGTTTGAGGCAGCTTTTTACACTTAACATGATTGCCTAAATAAACATGCCACTTGGAGGCACATACTGGTACAAGAAAATTGTACAGGGCAAACACTGCCTTGCGGTGTCATGGTGGCTGGACACCCACAGCCACCACACATACGTGGATGTGTCAGTGTGTGTCTAGGAGAAACCTATGTAACAGGTAATGTGATCATGTTGCCACAGTATTCAGCAGTATTGAGAGCTAGTCTGATTTTATTCTGCACTATCTAGAATGATGTTTTAGAAATATGAAGCTAATTACTTCCCTTGTCAGTTTGGCAAGAGTTGAATTTTTAATAATTTCAACAGGACTAACCTAACCATCTGTATCCCTTTCAGCTTTAATTCTGGAGCAATAGTTGGCCCTGAGCCCAAACGCTGCTAAATCTAATTCATATTAGATTACAAAGGATCGAACTGAGGGGCTAGAGGACCAACCTCTTCTGTTGTCCTAGAATTTATAGCTCTTAAATTCATACCCACTACCAGTAAATTAGGCCATCTGCTTCCCACCATATCATTGTTTTGTTCACTGGGTTTAAATGCAAGATGTATATCTTCAGTTATTCAGAAAAAAACATGTGGCCAATTTTGGTAAGTGCCTTAGCTGTGTCAGTCTGTCCTATAGCTTTTAATTGTTGAATTGATTTCCTGATCCCATCAAACATAGGGTGGCCTTACATTCTGGAAACATCTTTCTTGCAGTACCACTATTTTAAACTAAAAATGCATTTCTGAATAAAAATACCTTTAGACTGAAGTTTCTCGTATTTTTTCTGGGCCCAAAGAATGGATTTGGAAATATCAGTCAACTCCATTTGGCTGCTTGAGATATAGAATTAAAAAAAAAAAAAAACCAAAAACCAACCTCTTTCATGTTTTAAGAACTTTTGTTCAGATGCTATATTTATACTTAGGTAATTGAAAGCTAGCATCTGCGTATGCACAGACACAACTCTCTTCTGACATGGACTTAATCTTGTTACATTTGCTCAGAATGTTTTATTTAAAAGGAGGAATAAAAGTACAAATGCCAAAATTCTAAAAGCTTTGGTCTTCATATGTAACAACAGGCTGAAAATAAGATTTGTTAAAGGAGTCTCGTTGGAACCAGGTATTCTGTGTACTGTATTCTCTGTAGAAGTAGCTATTGCCTTCTGGTATAAATATTGCCTAACACAGGTGTTTTGCAACAGGAGGTGCTGGTCCTTTATGATACCAGTAAGAAAGGCATCCAGACTCCGTAAGATATCATTCACAAAGCTATTTATTAGAGCTAGCACTATAAGAAGAGAACAGAAAGGGAAATCTTATGTCCCTTTAGATGCTGGGGACCCCAAGTGGTGTAGCATCGAACAGGACTCTGACCCACACACAGCACACCATGCAGACCCTGTCCATAGCAGAGATTCTCCCCTCTCAGTCATTCGAGCTATTTTTGATTTTCTTACAAAGAAACAGCTCTCATTTCTACAGTCAAGCGATGTTCACATGAGAACTTCTTGCTGCACTTTTAGATAAAGGCAAGGCCATGCCGGTGGGATAATTGCTGGTAACAGGTGGGAGTTGCCTGCAGGATGCTCTGTTACAGTAAGCTGGTTGAGTTTATCCCACAGTCAGGGGATTTGTGCAGCCCAGCACAGCACAAACCTGCGTGAAAGCCACGCTGTACATGAAGCACAGCACAGCACAAACCCGGGTGTGCTCAGGTTAACTGCTGTATGGACCACTAACTGCTCCATGTGCAACAGTCTTCTGCTCAGGGTCACTACAATGGGGCAATATAAAGCTTTGTTTTGTCATTTGCCTGCAGTTTTTTTGGGTGTTTCTGTATTTCAAAGGACAGAGAAATGACAGAGGAAATTCACCTTCTTTTAAGATAATACATAACAGAGTTGGGATGAATTCCACTAAGGAGAGATCTCCTGCGAACAGGACCTAGACAACCAGCTTACATTAAACACCCAGTGTTTAGACAGCAAGAGATAGGAACTATGAATGCCACATCACTTGTCAAACACTTGGGTCAAAATTAGGGTAAAGCTGTGGAGAAGCCTGTAGGAAGTTTCATTTAATAGTGGCATGGTAGTGCTGCAATAACTGCATTTGCTCTTCCCAAAATCTTACAGGTTTTGAGTCACTGTCAAGCACTACTGATTGCATACTAACTGTGAATACATGCATCCTTACAGCTTGTTTAAACTTGGGCAGAACAAGTCTCTGTGTGTTAAAACAGAAAATAAAGGCTAAAAAGAAAGAACCAGAGTGGCCTCTGGGATGAGAGCAGAGAAAAGGGAGAGGACAAAGTGCCCAGCACATCCTGGGTGGGTAATGCCAGAACCTGGGGGTAATTCATCCCTAACACAGATAACACCAAAGGTGGGAAATGTACCTCTTCTAGACTGCGAAAGAAATAGCTCACATATCCAGGCATGTTGTCTGGAAAGTTATAGTTCAGCAATCTGCAGCCATTTAGAGCTGATCTAGATCTTCTCTTCTTTTCTTCTTTTTTTTTTTAACTTGAAGAGGCAGTAGGAGAGGCAGGGACTGGCACACAGTGAGGAATCAGTACACAAAGTTTACAGTCAAGCCATATTCAGGCATACTCCATATGTACATACAAAAAAAACCCTTTGCCAATAAGGCCTAATCCTATCAAACATCCAAAGAACCACTAAACTTTCCAGGCTTTTTGATAATTTGAATGTGAGTATCTCGTTCTTTAAAGGAGCAGCTTCTAATTAGCACTATTAAAGGGAAGAAAACACCAGAAACACTAAAATATCTTTACTTAAATTATTTTAACATTTTTCAAGGGGTGTGAAAGAGTGGCCTTTTCGGCAGACATTTATTGCTTTAGGAAAAATAATAAGAAACATCTGTCAAATGTATATTTTTGAAAGCAAGTATCTGTTTAAGAAAAAGAAGAGATAATTAGTCTTATTAATAGGGACGTTTTTCAGTTATTAGTAACAATAAAGTACACTTCCAATTAAAAAGAAACTCTTACATTAGGTGTTTCCTTGAATTATTGCAATACCCTGGGAAAGAAAATTATGTCTAGAAGGACTTCAGTGGTATATCATTTCGTTATAAAAAGAAAGGAAATAAAAAGATAGTAGATAATGAAGTATTTAACCTTTTTAGTTTCTACTAGAGGAATAAGATTGTGTAATTTAGTCACACTATACATTTATTTCAGACTAACTTTCAAATTTGTTAATGAAGTGGTAAAGATTCTGCTATTTTAGCATGGTTGGACCACATCCCAGTGGAAGTGAGATCACATGTTTAAGAAACTAAATCTCTTCCAGGATTGAGATTCACTCGTAAAAATTAGAGAACATTGCTTTCAAATAAATTGGAAGGGCGGCGTAGAGAAAGATCTTCTAAAGGATGTCATAAAACAGTCTTTGACAGTCTGCTGATAAACAGAGCTGAAGAAAAGTTAAAACTAGGACAAAAGATAAAAAATGTCTAAATTCACAAGAATGCCAATGCAAAACAGTATATTGAGAAGTCACTAATACTAGAGGGAAACAGCATATGATGACAGAAACCATTAGAAAAACCCTTAGGCATACAAAACATTTTCTGAAAAAGGAAAATAGAGTTGGAACTTATTGGCGCTAAAGCTTAAAATGACTCAGGAATTCTCTCTTATTTTACATACAGAACCAACTGGTAAAGGTTATTTACAATCTCTAATGCAGTATATGCTACTTTTGCAGCTTTTTATGAAGAAAAATTCTATACATCAGTCCTCTAAGTAATGGGAAGAAAACTCTAGAAATAGCAAGCTTGCTAAAGCAATGTGAAACTTATAAAGGAGTAGCACAAAAGAAGTTCTACTGAGTAAGACTAAATAGCCCAGTTTCTTGTCCCTGGCAATGACTAATGGTGAGCACCTAGGAAAGAGCAAAAAAGAGGACAAGCAAATACTGATACCTCCTGTATATATTCTTCCCACATCCAAAAATTATGGATCAGAGATTTCCTGAGCCAAAGGTTGGACATTTTTTATTGTTGTTTTTATTTAATAGTCCCGTGTAACCTTCTTTTTCTGTGCATTTGTCCTGCCTTCTTTTACTCAGTGTAAACCTCTGCAAGTTGTGTCCCACTCTCTCTTGCATGAAGTAGTTTCACAGCTTTACCACTGCTGTGTGAACAACCACGTCTTCTACCTACCTTGAAATATTCACCTTCTGGTTCCATTTCAATTTTCTTCAAAAAGACAGCAAATATTTTTTCTCTATTTATCTCATTTTTGCTGCTTATGATTTTATAGAACTGTATTGTATTCTTCCTTGGCCCTCCTTTCTCCAAGCTGCAGAGTCCTCATCTGTGTTGTTTCCTCTAGAGAAGCTTTTCCATAATTTTGATCATTCTTGTTTCCTCCTCTGTGCTTTCACTACCAATAATTATCAACTTACCACTTGCTGGTTTCTCTGTTGCTGATCACTGGGTTAACCAAGAAAACCTCGAGGGAGTATTCAATACAAAGCCTGGCAAAAGTCTAGAAACCTGTTTGTTTTCCAAGTGCATTTTAAGGTATTCTAAGTAAAACTTCATCCTTGAATGGTTTTAATGGTGTTATATTGGTGAAAAAAAATCAGCAATTTATTGAGAGTTATAATAACTACTGGGAAAAGCCTGAAAGATATCTTGAAAAGGTCATCTAATTAATCTCTCTGTCCAAAGACAAAGCAAGCTACTTTGGGACAGGAGATTTTACTATGAATAACCTTATATACAGCCGTCTCACCTGGCCATGCTATTGTTGGATTGCAAGACAAAGGGCTCATGTGAACCAATTGACTAGGCTGGAATTTCTCTAATCTGATTTAAATCACGTTCTCTGGTTATAGAAACCATGATTAAACCAGATTCATTAAGGATAAGCAAAGATGAGATCACATTGAATGATTATTAGAAACTTGCAGACTGATAAACCAAAACCATGTTTTGTTCAATGAACAAAGAGATAATAATAAAAAGCAGTATTTTATCAAGGACATGTTTTGCATTTACAATCCCTCTGTAATCATTCCAGATAAAGCAGAGGATGCCATTGGGCTGCTTGAAATAAGAAAAGACTGGCAGTGATTGAATAGACAAGGAGACTTAAATGCTATTAAATCTGGCATTATCAAATCAACCATTTTAAAGCAATAGTGAATTGAAGGGGCTTTAATCCACCTCTTCAATTTCCAAGAAAATAAAGGTTATGTAAAACTAGTAATATGAATTTTATTTAAAAAAATGGATTCTTATCAACACATTATTAGACAAATGCTATCTTTTCAATGTCAGCAGGAAGTAGAGGTATCAGTTACTATTGCGAGTGTTTTACCACAAGCTTAATTGTGGCATATTGAAACACGGACTCGACTTGTGGAGTAAGCCTGACGCAGTTTATTTTTACAAGTGCTTTTTTATATGTTTCTCTCCTTGAGCATTAGCTTCCTCATTTCATTCTTGTCCAATCAATAGTTAGGTCACGCACAAGCTTAACCAATGAAATCAATGATCATGCACTGTACGTGTTCATGATTGTTTAACAAAACTAAGTTTTAACACTTCTTAGTGATTTTTCACTGCAACATTCTTTTACTATCACAGGCAGAGCAACTTCAGCAACTTTCTTATCTACAAGGCCAGAGACTAAAACATCTGTTGAAACAAACCACAAGTTTTACTCACAATGTCCCGTATCTTAAAGCTTCCCTTTTCATTCCCATAGCTTTCTTCCAACTAATAATTCTGCTAGGGTTCCAAAACTCYACATTATCTCTACAATCAGTTGTAAAGGCGTGTGTAACGCGTTTGTGACAGGGTAACTTGTGAGTTATAATCATAGATGTATTGGGTGTTAACAAAGTTAACCTTCCAATACTACATGGTCCCCCACATGCGCAGGAGGGAACACCAGGCCATGCACGATCTCCGCAGATTAAAAATAACCCAGCGGGTAATTTATGTGGGTATCTGCTGGACATTGTTTTAGCAGTATAGTTACACCATGCAGTGGCATTTCTATATCCAGGTATGGTAGCATTTAACCATTGAACCTTATGAGGTTCTTGATCTTTTTGCTTTGTTGCATTTTTCCAATTGGCCCACGGGTCCGTGTAGTTAAAATACACACAGTAGTCCATTTTTACAGACCCCAACAAGTCCAATTCTTGCGGTTCTCGACAAAAGGATTCCCCGGACTAGACAACGATAAACATATCGTATCCTGCCCTGTTATGTTTGCCAAAGTTAACCATATATTAGTTTTGGGTTGTGGAGGCATCCACAACGGCGTGGCAAACGTCATGGTACAGATGGCGATGACTGAGATAACAATGGCTTGATCCATCGAGCGGGTACCCATCTTGGTCCAGAACCTATGGAAACACAAGCATACCCTCTATCCCAAGTTATTAATGGAAAAAGTCCTTCCCATTGACTTGTCTGTAAATTTTTTATCATTACTTGGGCTTTCTCATTAGGTTTTAAAGTATTATGCAAGCCAAAATGGCGTTGTATAAGAGGTCCATCCTCCGTCCAACGATTTAAAAAATTCAAAACATAACAGGCTTTAGCTATACATTCTTGTGGGGTTAGCCCTAAACTCCCCCATTTCTGTTTTTGCAACATAGTTTTAAGAGTGCTATTTGTGCATTCAATAACGGCTTGGCCCGTGGGAGAATGTGGAATGCCTGTGATAAGTTGGATTCCCCATTGTTGAAAAAATGTCTGTGTTTTATGTGCTATATAACCTGGGCCATTCTCTGTTTTTATAGTTTTTGGGACTCCCAGGGTGGCGAAAGCCATAATAAAATGTCGACAAACATCTTTTGCTTTCTTGCCTGCGTGTACTGATGCATAAATACAAGATGAAAAAGTGTCGATAGAAACATGTACATATTTGTATTTGCCAAACTCCAGTACATGAGTGACATCTGTCTGCCAAATTTCAAGCGATGAAAGACCTCGAGGATTAGTTCCCATCGTCGGTGCAGGTAAAACTTGTTGACAGTCAGGACATGATGTTATGATTTGCCTCGCCTGCTCCTCAGTCAGTTGAAATGTGCGTTGCAAAGCTTTTGCATTCTGATGATAAAATTAATGGGATAAATGAGCCTGTGCAAAATGGTCAGGTAAGACTGTAATACCTGCAAGCTTATCAGCTCATGCATTTCCCTCACTTATGGGTCCGGGTAGGGAGGTGTGTGAACGCACGTGCTGTATGAAATATGGGTGTGCCCGTCGATCCAGGAGCCACTTGAGCTCCCAGAGAAGGGCAAATAAGATTTCGTCAGAGACTTCTTTTAAAAAGGAATGTTCCAGCCTTGAAACAAGGCGTATTGAAACAAGGCCTGCCACGTAGGCAGAATCTGTGATAATATTTATTGGGGTAGTCCATAATTTGAAAACACGGACTACTGCAGAGAGTTCCACTACCTGAGGTGATCCCGTGACAGCATGTATGTCACTTTTCCAATTTCCTTCACTATCTCTCCAAACTATTACTGCTCGGCCTGTTTTTCCAGACCCGTCAGTGAATATTGTGGGGGCACGAGTTATTGGTGTGATAGCCAATTGTGAAACAGGTAGAAGGGAAAGAGAGTGTAAGGATTGTATAATTCTGTGTCCTGGGAAATGAATACTTATCTGTCCTGTAAAATCCACCAAAGCACACTGAAAGACAAAAGACTGGTGAGTTAAAAAAGTTAACTGTTTTGTATCAAGAGGCAAATAGATAATGTCAGGTTCAACACCATCTAAAGTTAATAAGCGCTCTCTCCCTTTTTGTATGACCATAGCTATCATTTCAACAACTGTGGTGACTGTTTTCCCAAAATTATGTGGCAAAAATATCCATTCCCTGATAATCAAGGGAGATATGTTTTGTGGAACCCACTGCGCTAAGAGGCCATAGGGTTGAAAAGTTGAATAAAAAATAAAAAGGCTAGTAGGGTGGCCCATTTTCCGCCGATGAGTGACTTGACCTGCTAATTTTACAACCACTCTATCAAGGGCGGTTTTTGCAGGAGGTTCGAGAAGATGTAAAGCCTGGGTCCCCTTTCAGCAATTTAAAAAGGGGATGGAGCTCTTCTGTAGATATTCCTAAAAGAGGATGAACCCAGTTTATGGTTCCTAACAGTTTTTGTAAATCATTCAGAGTCTTTATTTCTGTTTTTAAGGTGATTCGTTGAGGTTGAATAGTTTGGTCTGATATTCTCCATCCCAAATACTGCCACGGTGGGGTTTCTTGTATTTTTTCTTCTGCAATTTTGAACCCCGATGCTGAAACTGCTTGGATTACTTGTCGTTTCACTTCTTGGGCTGTTTGCTCTGATTCTGCAGCAATTAAGATGTCATCCATATAACTGATATATCTTGAATTACTGTTTCTGCTGACGTGGCCAGGTCCACTCCGGCGCTGCTGCTTGTGCTGGCACATAAGCTGCGGCAGCTCCTCGAGGGAGCATTTCGGAAGGGTGATTTACTGTCATAGCGCGACCCTTCACCGCGCTCCACTTGGGGTTTCCCGGTAACGTCAAAGGTTGGCCATCCCGGCCAAATCTTGATCGACATTGATTGGCATAATGACGCCCCTTACAGCAACGCGGGCAAATTCCAGGTGCCCCATCTTTATTATTTGCTTTTACTTTTGGACAGTCTTTTCGCAGATGGCCGTACTGACCACACGAAAAGCATTGCTGCGACTTATCTGACAGTGCTGCAAATGCTTCTGCAATCAGAGACAGATCGTGTTGCCTAGACCCAATGTTCATACAAGCATTCAACATATCATCAATGCGAGGTTGTAATATTTTCTGACAGTCAGGGTTGGCATTTTGGAAAACACGCAGCATATCTGCATCCCCCGCTCTCCTCTCTTCTCCCCTTACAGCTGCCCATTTATCACGAGGGTCGGGAGGATATAAATCAGGCTCCTTTTCTGGATTAGTAAGCCCTGGATCGAAAGGGTCATCTGGGTCATCATCAGATGGCAGGACCGCAAGAACGGTAGCAGCCAGTTTAGTTTTTGATCTTGTGGCAGGGTCTGCCAGAGAGGGTGACGGTGAAGAAGCCGAAGGTGCCGCTTCTGCTTCCTCTGTTTGTGAGCCAACGTGAGCTTTTAAAGTTTCAAAAATGATTCGCCAAGGGCTCAATAAAGTGGCAGCAACCTTATCATTTTTTGTGACACAGTCCCATAGATGGACACCTATTTTGTCCCAAACCTCCGGGGTATAAATGTTAGTGGTATTTACGGATGGGTCAGCTTTTGATGCCCATAAAAGAATGCGTTTCAATTCTTCGTCATCTAAAGCTTTTCCTTGCATTCAGAGCATTTGTTTAAAAGTGTCTACACAAGATATCTGCTCCGGAGATAATTTGTTCCCCATCGTTCCCAGCTGCTTACCTTCGTCCAGCGAGTGGTAATTGTGGCCACAATGCGCTTCCTTTTAGCTCAGATCCTGGGAGACCTCTGAGTTCAGCTGGGCTATGCCACCGGATCGACAGTTAGTCATATTCGAGCCCCACGTTGGGCGCCATTTGTGGCGTATTGAAACACAGACTCGACTTGTGGAGTAAGCGAGACGCAGTTTATTTTTACAAGTGCTTTTTTATATGTTTCTCTCCTTGAGCATTAGCTTCCTCATTTCATTCTTGTCCAATCAATTGGTCACGCACAAGCTTAACCAATGAAATCAATGATCACACGCTGTACATGTTCATGATTGTTTAACAAAACTAAGTTTTAACACTTCTTACTGATTTTCCACTGCAACATTCTTTTACTATCACAGGCAGAGCAACTTCAGCAACTTTCTTATCTACAAGGCCAGAGACTAAAACATCTGTTGAAACAAACCACAAGTTTTACTGACAATGTATGTTAAAGCTTCCCTTTTCATTCCCATGGATTTCTTCCAACAAGCGTGATTGCATCTTCCTCCCAAGGTCGGTTTGACGCCGCTAACTGGCTCGAGAAATACCCACACCTAATCACAGTATTTAAAAATGAGAGCAGGCCATTGAATAGCATGGGTTTGCGAGCAGTTCCAAGAGGAATATTGGGAGCAAAACAACTAATTCAACAGTGCTACAGAGCAAGCATTTTGCTGTTATTAGATGTCCATTGCTATTTCCTGGTGTCATCTGAGTTTCTGAGGTCCATCTTCCTAGTCAAATTCCTCTTGACATGGCCAAACTGGCCACTAAGGGAAAGAGAAACATCTCCTTGTCTTGCTGTGCTGAGAGACGGATGCAGGACACCCAGGCGTTCCTTTTCCGTCTCATCCTGTAAGACTAGGCATCTACTCACAAGCTAACATTTTTGTTTGTGTGTGCAAATTGCTGTGGTTACAAGGTGTCTTACATGTTGGACTCTCAAGACAGCAAACAGGCTGCACACAAATGTGTCTTAATTTCATCTTAATTTTGCCATTAATTTAGCTTTACCTGGTACAGCTGCTCGCCAAGTCTGTGAGTATCCTGGTCACAGAGTGCTGGACTGGAGTGACTGCAGCCCAACACCGCTTTCTAGGGCTGTGGGGAAACGCTGGCCTTTCATTTCACATCTATTTCTTCTTAGTGTGCCACTGTCACCCACCTGGGGCTTGGCATTCACCTGTGCCTCGTCTGTACCTGGCTGCTGTTGGTGGCCTGCCCCATACTAAGGTCATTGTTTCACCTTGCCTACCTGCCCTTTTAGCGGTCTCTTTTGTGTAACGCCACAGCAACCAATTCAGCGAGAACAGCGTGCCACAGTCACAGAAATAATACAGGTGTTTCTCAGTTCATTATTCAAATTTTTGGAGGCAAAATAATACAGCCTATTCATATCATGGAATCGCTATTGTTCTCAAGGTGGGGGTCAATAATATGCTGGTGCAGATAGGTGCAACATCAGTGAAAGCAGATGTACCCATCTGTGTCAGCAAAGAACTTTCCTCGCAGTCTTGAGAGAGAAAACCGGATCCAGCAAATAACTGATAAGGAATGAAAAGAAAAACCTTTCTGTTACCAGAACAACAAAGAAGTTAATATAGAGGAGTTACATTATTCTGTACCCTCTATGTGGCCTGATCCTCTGTTGTGTTGAGGGTTCTCAATTACCATTCACTTTGATAGGAATCATGTAGGACATTCACAACTCTCACAGAATTAGGATTGTGCTACTGTGACTAACACGCAAATCAGTAACATGTGAGTACATTAAATATAAATTAAACTGTAAGGGGTTTTTGGGAGTGCAATGTGTGGGAAAAATTATTAATAGAGGTATAATTCTTATCAGATACGTACATGTATGCAAATACCTTTTTTTTTGTCTTGCGTTGAGAAAATATAAAATGAAAAAGCTCTATTGACCATTTAATTTTTCCAAAAGAGAGCTAGAGGAACAAGTCTGAAAAACAATCCTCTCATCATCAAGTTTCCAAAGTATTTCAATAGAATTACACGCAGGACAATGCGTAATGCTTCTCTTGTAACAGAGCGGTGCAGGTATTCTCCACGTGCATTGTGAGGCTGCAATGTCCAGCCTTTTCAGCCAAGGTTACTGTAACATTTCCAGACAAAAAGAAAACCTGATGAATAAGACATTGGAATTAAGCTAGATTTCAGAAAGATTTTGTATGGTTCATATGATGCAGGACTGTCGTGGTTTAAGCCCAGCTGGCAACTAAGCACCACACAGCCGCTCGCTCACTCTCCCCCGGGTGGGACGGGGGAGAGAATCGGAAAGGTAAAAGTGAGAAAACTCGTGGGTTGAGATAAAGACAGTTTAATTGGGAAAGCAAAAGCCGCGCACGCAAGCAAAGCAAAACAAGGAATTCCTTCACTACTTCCCATGGGCAGGCAGGTGTTGAGCTATCTCCAGGAAAGGAGGGCTCCATCACGCGTAACGGTTACTTGGGAAGACAAGCGCCATCACCCCGAACGTCCCCCACTTCCTTCTTCTTCCCCCAGCCTTATATGCTGAGCATGACATCATATGGTATGGAATACCGCATTGGCCAGCTGGCCTAGCTGTCCCAGCTATGCTCCCTCCCAGCTTCTTGTGCACCTCACAGAGCATGTGAGCTGAAGAGTCCTTGAGAAAGTAGACTACCTAGCAACAACTAAAAACATTAGTGTGTTATCAACATTCTTCTTACACTAAATCCAAAACATAGCACTATACCAACTACTAGAAAGAAAATTAATTCCACCCCAGCCAAAACCAGGACAGTGGACAAGAACATAGTGTTCACATAATTAAAATCTATTGCACTTGTGAGCTTTAGTGTGCCTGACATTTCAAGGTCTATGGATGAAGAACTTCTTTGCTGGTTTGCAGTTTATTGAGTGTAATGTGCTTTATTCCCTGGTATAGCCATGTTGGTAGAGACTCACAATGGGCATATAAGAACAAATCCTGAAATGATGGAGATAACATTCACTCAGATTTCAGTGAGATCAGACTGAACATGTTACAGCAAATTCAGTCCAGATCCAGCAGAACATCTAAGCATGTTCTCACCCTTAAGGTTTAGGAGCATGGATGGAGGTGACCTTTTGTGGTCTTGTGAGTGCCTTAGACTTGGAGCTATTTGAGAAAATCCTGGAGAAGGACTTGTCTCCAGGCCAAACTGTCTTTCTGCTCTTTCTTAGCCACCTCGGCTACCAATGTAAGTAGCAGTGCTGTACCGAGACAAGACCACATCACCTAACAGGTCTTTCATTTTTAATTACAGTCACACTCATTTTACATCTTTCTGCTGCACAAAAGCTGACAACTTTGGCTGGTCATTTATCTCAGTGTAAATGTGAACTTCATATTATTACAGCTGTGAATATAGAAATATACACAACACCTGGAGCCTGAAATTTTCTAGACCTTCAGCCGCTAGCTAGCAAGACTGTTACTTAGATTTACTGTGAAATTACGTGATAATACCAGCCTATTCTGCTGAGAAAGGGAAATGCTGGAACAGCTTTTTCTTTAAGTATTCTTAGCTGTGTTAATGGTTCACCATAAATATATTCAGTATTTGATTTTTACTGTATGTTGCCTCTGTATTTACACTATAAAGCAAATCTTTGAGGAATGGTGTTTATATCACCTATGTATCCATATGTACAAGGACAATAATCTTGACTTAAAGCTCCTCCAGCATTCTGACAGGCAAAAGCCAGTCCCTCCCTTTCTGTAGGATCACAGGACAATCCAGGCTGGAACAGGCAGGTTTGGAAAATGCTCTGGAGGCACACACTGCACAACTTCTCTGGGCAACCTGTGACAAGGTGTGACTGTCCTCATGGGCAAAAAGTTTCTCCCTATGTCCCTTCTGAACCTTTCCCACACAAAAGAAGAAAAATAGGTATACAGGCAAAGAGGAATGACTGGACTGCTCATGGATGCATTCCAACCTGCCCTGCTGCCCCCATTCAGTGAGCCCCCTCACCCCAAAAAAGTTTAAACAATGCTGTTAGATGTGCTCTGTAGATAATGTAATTTCTCCTCCATGCCGCTTTTGATGCTCAACCTGAGCCAGTACTTGCTCTGCAAATTTGTCCATGGCAGCAAAATCCGCTCTCAAAGTATTGCATGGGTTTGCCAATGCAATGACAAGTTTGCAGCACACATAAGCCTCACTGAAAAGAGATACCAATGGAAATCTGTTACACATTGTAACTTGGAGTAGCAATGCCAGTTAATTGCAAAAAGCAGCAAATAGCAGAGTTACAAGGTCCTTTACAAGGTAATGGCCACTTTTTCTGTTGTTTTTTTTTTAAGTCACTAACAACCAAATACTCTCATGTAGTTGTTGAGAGAAAAATAGTAAAGCCTTAGATTGAGGGAATAGGTGGATCAGCACCTGTACTTCTCTGCTCCTTACTCTCTGTCCTTTGGCTTTCATAGCCAATGTACCAGAGTCACCTCCACCACTTTTCCAGCATTGTAGGCAGGACTCCAACACAGGTCTGCCTACAGCCCCTGGCATCAGAGCCTAGGATGGCATTTGATCTAGGTTTGTACTTGAACCACTACACTGTGCACTCACAGACCTTCATGCCACCTACCATCAGCCAGTCACGGCATTTCTGAACATGCACAACTGCGCAAAAGTGATCATCTCTTGCACTAGAAAAAATTCACAGAAGCACTCTTCATATAAAGAAAAGATATATATCTACTGACCTGGCAATATTGCTGTGCTGGAATAAGAGATAAAGGGAGGGTACAGAAAATAAAGGTAAAATTAATTATTTAAAACACTCACTAATATTTTCCAATCTAATTTTGTATACTAAGCTTTTTAATAAACTTCTGTTCTTCTAGAATAAAGAACAGAAAATACTTGAGAGGTAAATTATTGTCCATGGCCCCTTCTAAGTCATGAAAGTATCTGGGAGATTTCTAGCAAGCAAAAGACAAATGCAAGCCAAAAGCAGTATAATTTACTGCCTCAAACATAGTACCTGTGTCCTCTGAGGTGACCAAAAAAAGCAGAGATGCTCTTAGAGGAGCCAGTTCCATTCACCTGGGGATGGTTTTTCCAATGATCAGAAGAGATGGAGAAATAGAAATCAAGAGAGAAAATATGCTGGAGGACTCTGCTTCTAAATTATTTAAAAAAAAAAAAAAAAACCTCTAGGAATGGGCTTAGCTTTATCTAAAATAAATGTGGAGGCTGTAAATACATTGACTGGAAAAATACCCTGAATGAATCTACTGTTCCTCTCATGCTGGCTTGCTGAGAGTGACAAATTGCTTGGCATAACCCTTACTCAATTTAATACAGCTTGAAAAACCTAATAAAGTCTTTTAAGCAAGGGAGATGATATGAAACCTTTGCTGCAATTAGAGGGGAGGATGCCCCTGTTAAGCTAAGAGATGAGCTGAACAAGTTTAATTCCAGTTTATGGTTAAGAAAAAGATGTGGATGTGTTGCTGCATTCGGAGAGTTAAAGTCTACTGTATATCACAATGGCATATTTGTGAGCAACACGATGTGATGCTCTCATTCACTCGCAAAGCCAATGGCATACACAAGCCAACAGCAGTCCCAAATCTCAGGGGAATCACACACTGCTTCAGCTTCCACTTGTCGTGGATGGAGTGAGAGGGAGAGATGCACTTCACTTGTAAGAGAGAAATAGCAATATGTTTATTGATATAAGACAACGATTTAAAAAAGTGTGACAGTAAATGCGACAGTGAGTTAACAAGATTCAATGGCAAGGTACACTTGATTATTTACTGCATGGAAGACAAGGTCAGACAAAACTGGGGTCAGGGAGATCCTCCCGTTGAGTCGTGAAGTTCAGAAAAGACCCCCTTGCTTTCTAAACTCCTTCGCAGAGAGGAGTCTAGGCGCGGCTGGATCCAGTCCTAGTCCCAGACTTGGTCAACGGTTTATGTCTAAAGGATTATGTATGCACAATCAATCCTTTATCTCAGCTAAGATTTCCAAGTTTAGCATGCTATTAGTCACTTACCGAGGATCTGTTGTGGCAAGGAATGTCTCAACCTCGAGGAGCAACCTTGAGAGGCATCCCTACTCAAGGGGAGATCCTGGCATGCAGCCCACTGTCATGCAGGAGAGCTCCAAGGGCTCTTGGGCTGCCCACTATTTATAGGGGTAAGATGATTGACTCATAGTCATATTTACATACCGACTGCAGTTAGTTTCTTCCGAATTTGGCTGGAGTCACACTTTGATCAGCACTGTGGTTAGGTGAATGCATTGCCTATTGTGTTGTTATCTGCATCCATCAGATGCATTTGTCACGGTCGTCACAGGTGATTATCACTTGAGCAGGGTTAGGTCGGGGGCAGGGGGAGCACACCGTCACACTCTACCACGTGACTATAGTCAATTCATCTTATTCTCACAGGGTGGTGGTACAGTCACCTCTTGCCTCTGTGCCATAAATAGTATATTGATAATTTATGTGCTTACAGATACACGGCAAGTAGATAGTGAAGCATTGTTATATGCTATGTATTAATTTGTATGTTTTGGAAGGTTGGAGTTGGGTTATTTGTTTTATCATATCATTTGTTATCAAACCTTTTATACAATATAATTATAAGCAATAGACACATTAAAGTTATAACTAGTAAAATCACGACTGGGTGGAGCATAAGATTAAACACCCCCATTGCTGTTGGTGACCATCCAAGAAGAGTTTCCCACCAATGGTGTTCTCCATTCTTCTTCACTCTTTCCAAGACACGATGTATCTTTTCTGTATCATGATGAACAGTGATTAGAGTTTTGTGCCTATTGTTTCGGATGTGTTCTAGGAGTTGGCACAAGTCATGGTGTTGTAGTAGTTTCTTCACCAATGTAAGATTCATTCCGATGGGGGTAGGCAGTAAGTCTTGGTACAATGTATACTTCGATTGTAACAATTGATAAGAAGTAATAGGAGCTGAATAATTAAAATCACATCCCATAATTTTAGTACAGTTACAAACACAAATATTTGAGTGGTTGCTTGTACCTACTGCAATGTTATCTACAAATATAAAATCACAAAGAGTTCTCATACAAACACATCCTTTTCCAATATATACAAGTACAGTTTTAGGGATTTCATCGGGATGTATTTCAAAATGACAAACATTTTGTTCAGTGTCAAGACAAATGTCTTGGGCTTTGATGGTGTGTAGTGGTTTAACCCGGCAGGCAGCCAGACACCACACAGCCGCTCGCTCACTCCCCCTGCAGTGGGATGGGGAGAAAATGGAGGGGAAAAAAAATCATAGATTGAGATAAAGAGTTTAATAGAACAGAAAAGGAAGGAATAATAATAATAACAATGATAATAATAAGGATACAATATACAAAATGAGTGATGCACAATGCAATTGCTCACCACCTGCTGATAAAATGGCCAAAAACAATCGCCGCTTCCTGGACCACCACCACCCCCCCTTCATATACTGGGCATGACGTCACCTGGTGTGGAATACCCCATTGGCCAGCTGGGCTAGCTGTCCCGGCTATGCTCCCTCCCAGCCTCTTGTGCGCCTGGCAGAACATGGGAAGCTGAAAAGTCCTTGGGTAGTAGATTACTTAGCAACAACTAAAAACATTAGTGTGTTATCAACATTCTTCTTATACTAAATCCAAAACATAGCACTAGGAAGAAATTTAACTCTATCCCAGCCAAAACCAGGACATGGTGTTACTCTCACAAATAAATCCTTGTTGTTCCCATACAATGCATGCATTAACATTACCAGTTTGCCATTTGTTTCCATTTTGTTGGGCTCACACTCTATGTTCTAGTGGATAGAGTATAGTTCCATTATGATTTAATCCTAACACAATGATTGGGTATATGATATGTACTGAAGTATTGTGTATGGTTAAGACAAAAGCTGTTGCCTTATTGTTGGTGGGATCATAAGTGAACTTGACTAAATACCACCAGGTTTGGAATTCTTTCTCAAATTTAGTTGCATTATCCCTAATTACCTTTAGAATTTCAGTTCTAAATTTTCTAAATTCTAAATTTTCTACATTTACCTTTAGAAATTTAGAATTTTCAGCCTTCCCTTATAATTGCTGCTACCATAGATTGCATCCACAGTTGAGCTTGGATACAGCTGAGAGCTAGTGAAATATTTTTTTGGGCTGCACCAAGTGCATCCACAATCAATTGATGGTCCTTTTCATTAATTCTTTCCCACTGAGACAGAATATCAGATGAGAGCCATTTGTTAGTTCCCAATGTTAATCGAGAAGACCGCAATGGGTGTTCTACTTTGTTTAAATCACTTGTTGTTGTGCTCAGTTTATTTACAAGTACTTCGGCATCCATACTATTTCAGACTTCCAGTCCTGTCCCCATAATACCAGTCATATTTCTTCGTGTTTGTCTTGAAGAGGTGAGGGTTCACCCATGCAACCATGCTAACCATCCCACATAGGACCTACTTAGGAATGGTGAAAAGGTCGGTTTAATTGTAGAGGTATTAATTTGTATCTATAGTTCTACTCATTTAAGAGACCATGATGGATGAGATAACACTCATTGTTGGCCTGTACTTTTGATCACATATGGTCCAATTTCAGAAATTTGTGGGGACAGAGTTTTCTTATCCTTTACAATCAGGGCAGATGTTGTTGTACTAGGCTCAGTAAGTAGTGTGTTCGGTGAAACCCCATTCGGCTATAATAGGGTCGCGGGGGTGTACTGGTGCCAGGGAATGATATGTTTTTAATTCTTCAGTTAGAGTTTTGACTGTCTCTTTATGCTCTAATTTCCACTCCCAGAGTTTGCCCTTCCATAAGAGTGAGTATAACAGATGGGAAATGATAGAAAATGCAGGTACATGCTTCCTCCAATATCCTACAGTTCCCATTAATTGTTGCAACTCCCTCCTTGATTGCGGCATTTGCAGCTCTCTGATCTTTCTTAAGGTACCTGGAGGAATCACTGCACTGCCTGCTATCCACCAAGTACCTAAAAACTACTTCTTTACTTGGTCCCTGACATTTTCCAGGTGGAGTCTCAATTTCTGCTTTATTTAGTGCTTGCCATACTGCTGCTGCTGCTTCCCCCACCTTTTCAGGGAAGTTCCTCCAATCAGAATATCATCTATATATTGGTACAGTTTCACACTGGGGGAGTGAGACTGCCTGTAAAAGTTCAGCAAGTGTGGCATGAGCAATTGTGGGTGAATGTTTATACCCCTGTGGGGGGTACATTGTATTCCATCTCTCGTGAAAGCAAACTTCTCTTTATCCACCTCCTTCAAGGGAACCATAAAGAACATATCTTTTACATCTAGCACCGCCATCCATGGGTGTGCAGCTGCTTGCAAAGTAGCTGTTAAGTTTGCAATGTTTGGTACAACAGTTTTTAAATGCCACCTCCCGTCTGGTTTCTGAAATGGCTGGACAGGTGAGTTACATGGGGAGAGGGTTCTGGAGATAATTTATCGTTTCTCCAAATCAGCTATGACTTCAGAAATTCCATTTCATGCCACAGTAGAAATCGGGTATTGCGGTACATTGGTGATTTTTGACTTGGGGAGGACAGGGGCTGCGTGAAGTGCACACATTGGACCCTCCCTATTTGTACAGGGGTCAGGGTCAATGTCTGAAATGAAGGACCACGTGCTGCCATTCAGCAGGCGCCGTCCGTTTCAAATATGGAAACCTAAAATATTTTCATGATGATCTTTAATTGCAAAGCGAGTAGTGACATAAGCTTCTCGCCTGGGAGCCGTAAATTGACCTTGGCAGTTTGGCACTCAACACTCCCTCCATTCACGCCAGTAATCTTAACTCTTTGCCGTCCGGATCGCGCGCCCAGCTTCTTGGCATCTTGTTGTGTTAGTATTGAAATTTGTGCTGCTGTATCTATTAAAAACTTCACCAATTGTCCTCGAGGACCAACTGGAATTAAAATGTACGGGCCATTATCACTTATCCACTGATAAGCCTCCACTTTCCGGACAGGCAGGCCCAATTGCCTTCCAGACACTACTCGTTTCTTGACTTCATTCCCTGTAGTTCCTCCCTAAGGGGGAGGAAGGGGTTGTCTTCCTCTCTGGGGACTGGTGCCAGAGGACTTGAAATACACTCCTTTCTTTCACTGTTAGCTCGTTTAAGAATGCTTCAATCAGACTCAAGATAATGCTAGTAGGCTGACGTTGAATAACAGCTCTGGGAATGCCTAGGGCTAATGCATACCTCCATACCTTTAGGTGCTCTTCAGCAGCTTCGCAATTTTGCCAATTGTCACGAGCCTGTTCTTTTGAGACTTTGGGACTGCGATTCACTCCACGCCTGCTTGAGCAGGGTTAGGTTGGGGGCAGGGGGAGCATACCGTCACACCAGTTTGCTGGAAAGAAATTATTTTAATTTGTAACAAGTGCTGCAAAATTTAAATAAGTGAACAATAAATACATAATAATAACCACCTAGGAAAAATTATGCCTTTTCTCCACGAATACCCTCAGTTATAATAGAACTTAATGAAACATTTAAAATAAAACTGTACTAAATACTTACTACCATAAATTTCCCTGAAAAAATAAAAAATAAAAAGGAGTAAATTCCATAGTTAACAACTTAAAATAAATGGGCCAGATACTGTCTTCTAATTCAGCTCCTTACACAACCCTATCAGCATATTAGTCTCACCAACAGTTTAGGCAGGAGTCCTTTCGACACCTGGACTGCTTCGTGCGATGTATGCAGCATTGTGTTCCCACAGGATTCACTTCATCTGCTCTAGAGGGTTTCCTTAAACATGCCCTTTCCTTAAACACCCACCCCCTTCCCCGGCTGTACATCCTGTGCTGTCCCTCTCACGAAAGAGAATGTAATGTTTCTTTGCTCCCTAACATGTGGTGAGAACAGATTGACAATACGATCAGGATTTTCCCCACTTTCCACTAATATCAATAATTCTATAAGTTACGCTCTGAATGAAGGTCAGAAGTGGCAAAGTCCTTGTCCCACAGCCCACCCCAGCAAAGACACGATTGCCTGGCGTGGTGAGGTTTACTGATGTTCCTCTCTTTAGTGGCTGTGTTACAGGTATGTTACTGTCCTCCAACAAGTACAGTCCATATGATTGGTAGTTATAATATGGTTTCAGCTCACATATCAGCACTGAAATTCCTTTTTATAATGCACATCCTCAATGTAATAGAATTTACAATGTAAATGGCACATACAGACATCAAGAGCTTCCTCACAAAATGCTTTATTTTTGCTATGATTACTTGGGAGGACACCAGCAGATTTGGGAAATGGAATGAAATATAACTCTCAAAACAGCTGTGAACTTCTGAAATCTTTTACTTTCTCTTTGGAAGTAAATTTCTTTGGAAACTATGTCAAGGCCACTGCTTCTTAAAACTCATTTTGCACTTCTGTACCCTTGAAACAATTTTAAAATGTTTACTTGGTTAAAAACTGACCACTCAACCTTGTCAAATGCTTTTGCTGCACGTAAAGACAAAGGAATGCATTGAGCTAGTAAATTATAATAATCCCATAATCCTAAGAGCATGTTTACAGAGTTTTCGTATTACTAATTGCCAAGGGAGTTGGCATTTAATTAATTTCTACGATCTCCACACAGTGTTTCTCTTTAGTTTTAGCTTTTTAGAATACACATTTATTCTTTTTCTCAAATTACCTGGAAAACCCTAAACAACAAAAGAATTGTGTTTGTCCAGCATGATGAAAGATTCCATTTATCTGTCTTCTCTGAAATTTAAATACAGTTTTAATTTATTTTTCATGTTGAGATTCTGTGTGAGTTTGCTCTTTGACAATCATGTTATTTATTTTGTATTTGTTTTGTTTTCTTTTAAAGTTATTCAAGATTAACAAATAAATATCTTACAGCCTTGGCAGCTTTCCCAAAAATTTTATTAATTTTTCATTGTTACAGCGCGTAATAGCAGAAGGGTCACCCTTTCTTTCCTCCTCCTTGGACCCTTGCCCAAATTAATATTCAAGCCAAACTCTCATTAAAGCTAAGAAAGCGTTGCTGGAATAAGATTTTAAAGATTATGTCAAAACTCTTCAAGACATAAATAAACAGTCTGCACCAATATTGTCTCTCTGTCTATGTACGTATTTCATAACTAATGCTATGAAATATATTTTCACTTATAATACGTAAAAGGTGAAAAATAGTTAAAATGGCTGAAAAGGAAAATGAAGTCACAACACTATGTGGAAATGTGTTCCCTGTACAATTTTGAAACACTGAATTCTGAAAAGCTAGAATTTAAAAGGAAGAAAAGCAGTTTTGCTGATGAAAAAGGATAGGATTTTATTTTCCAAATTAATTCTCTTGACATTTAATGAAAACAAAACAACAAAAAAACCCAACCCACCTTTCAGTGAAGAATCATAACAAGGAAAGAAATCTATCTTCAAGTATTTCAAAGTCTGCTTCTTTGGATCTAATTCCTTACAACCCTGTGCTCTGTGTAAAGATTTTTATGGTATTCCAAGTGCTCACCAGATCTTGGCAAAATATTTGTTATGGAGTAGACAGCCAACAATTAGCTGCAAAGCATAACCAAAACTGCTCATGCTACAAATAGTATTTGCTGAATAATTTCAGGTAAAAAAAGGAAAAAATAGATACTTTAAAAATCTTAACTATTTTGGTTTTTATAATGTTTTTAGTTTTGCAATCAACCTGACTTTAGAAATTGTTTTTAAAGACAAGAATTTTAGGCCAAAGAAGTTTACTTTAACTCAATTCGTAAACTCAAAATATTTTTCCTTTTTTTTGTTTGGTCACAGAGCTGCAAATTCTGTTGTTCACACAGCTCAACTGGCCACACGTTGCTTAAAGCAGAAAGGAATAAACCCAGCAGTGTCTCGAATTCAGAATACCTTTGGTTTGATCTGTAATGCATAGGGCACATGTTTGATTAAAAACCTGCACAGCAACAGTTACTCACATTTAGTCACCAGGGAATAAACATTATTCTCTCTAGAATGCATTCAAAAATTGATTAAGTTAAATTAAGGAGAAAAATAAAATTTTCATTCTAAAAGCTAACTCTCAGTACATTTCAATAATCCTTAGTACTTTAAGGATTTTGGGGTGAATGTTCATTACAGCTAATATTCTAGTTGTGGGGTGTATATGTATAAACAACAGTTACTTAACTGTAACTCTTAATAGACCTTCTAATTAAAATGTATCACCAATTTACCTTTTAAGTATCTTTTCCAAATGACATTGGACAAAATTGGCAATTAAAATAGTATCCCTTCTTGCTATGGATTTATTTAGGAAAAACACCTGTGCAACCGCTTCATCACTGAATGCTGCAAGTGAACAATTCTCAGACAAAACTGTATTAAAATTCCTTTCCTTTTAAACTTGTCTTCCCTTCTTCAGGAGCAACCTCCTTAGCATTTTGAGTTTCAGCTGGCCAGTTCTTCACTACCTTGCACTTTCCAACACCTTTACTTGAAGCAAAACAGAATTGTTGGGTATCATACTAGTACCTATAGCATAGATGTGACTCTGTGTCTCCAGATGGCAGGGATCTGGGCCATCTTTATGAGCTAATAATTCTTGAATGTGACATACCATTTTCATAAAGAGGGGGTGAGTGCTGGAGGGCTAGTTCTTTTGTGCATCTCTGCAGGGATGAGATGCTGCTGGGGCAGCCCCTGTGTTCACTGCATCTCTCTTCACTGCAAGGATGGAAGAGTGAGAGATGATGCCATCATCTTCCAATATTTCTTTAGAAGTCTGATTTATTGATCAGTAATGATTTTCTGCTTCGCAGGAACACAGACCTGACAGCAATAACAGCTGTTGTTGTACCAGACCACCAGAGATTTACAGAGTTTCTTATTTCCAAGGAGTATTGCTGCAGTGTGGAGGTCACGGTCCTGACAAAGAACCACTGTACAATGTTATACGACTTCCATGGCTGTAAAACTTTGAATCTAAACAAATAAATGTGTCCAATGCAATATAGTTCTCTTTTATGTCCTGGGCAAGTCTGCAGTTTCCATGGTTACCAAAGGGCAGCCTAGTATAGAAACCGTCTACATTTTCTTTCAATAGATATTTTTTTAGGACTATCCTTTTAAAAAGTTAGTACAGAATCAATTTGTTGTAACACATATCCATGCCTCTTCATTTTGCTGTTTAGTTAGCAATTTATGCAAAAAGCAATTAACCAATTTTACACAAATAACACAGAGCAACTTTGAATGTTCCTCATTCAAAAACAGTATCTCTAGTAATACATGTAGTCTTTATTCACATGCTTTACTTTAGTGCGTAATTCCTTCTAGAATCGTAAAAAAAAATCAGCATGATATATTTCATACTATTTCAAAATTATTTTAAACCAATCAAAACTATACTTTTAGATATAATTCTGTCCACCAGGATCGATCTTTAGATTTTATTTCCATTGCTTATGGGCAGCAAATGTAATTGCCTGCATTATTTATAACCCCAAAAGTCCAAGGTAGGCAGCATTCTTCCCGAAAAATTAGGAAAAAAAAGAACTCTAAGCTAAAGTCCTTAAATGAAATGCAACTTCTTCCTCCCTGTTCTGATATGCAAGTTCATGTCTAGGTGTCCTGCAATGATACTTGGTCATCTAACTGCCTAGGTCACTTTAAATAACTTGACCATAACAACTGTCTGAGTCTGGGCTGAAGATTTCACCTTTGGTCTATTTTGCTCTTTCTGTTACAGGAAAAGTGAGATGACTAAATAGTGGAAAGGTCCCAGTCAAGAAAATGTACTTAATGTTAGCTACATAAACTACCCATCTGGATTCAGTGAAAATTAATTCTGTTTGAATCTTACTTAATTCAATGTACGCTTGTCTAAGGTATTTTTCACAGTGTTTTCCTAAGATGATATTTAACCACATTCAAGAGGTTGCCCCAAAACAGCATTGGCTGTTACTTCGCCTGGTTCTTCTAAATTAGGTTAGAATCATAGAATGGCCCAGGTTGGAAGGGACTTCAAAAGACCATCTGGTCCAACCTTTTGTGGGAAAGGGAGCCTAGATGAGATTATCCAGCATGCTGTCCAATCGCATCTTGGGAATCTCCAGTGATGGGACTCTACCACGTCCCTGGGGAGGTTGTTCCAATGAACAATTATTCTCACTGTAAAAAATTTTGGGTTTATATCAAGATGAAACCTCCTCCGGTACAACTTGTACCCATTGCCTCTTGTCTTTTCCATGTGGCTTCTTGTGAAAAGAGAGCTTCCGTCTTCTTTGTAGCCATCTGAGCCTTCTCTTCTCCTGGGAGAAAAGACCTCATAGTGCAGGTTCTCCAGCCCCTTGATCATCTTTGTGGCCCTTCTTTGGACCCTCTCCAGTCTGCCTGCTTCTTTTTTGAATTGTGGGGACCAGAACTGGACACAGTACTCCAGGTGTGGCCTGACAAGTGCCAAGTAGAGTGGGATGATCATGTCTCTATCTCTGCTAGCAACACCCCTGTGGATGCAGCCCCGGATCCGACTTGCCTTTGTTGCTTGCAGTGCCACGCTGCTGACTCATGCTCAGCTTGTTCTTGGAACAAGGTTAGAAAGAGTCATGAGTGTTTAGTGGGAAAAATAATCTGAACAGCCACTCTAATAGTGGCTGCAATTTTCCAAAGCAGACCTTTTCACCACTTTTCTGAGGTTTCCTTTCAGTAGCCACACGCCCTGGGCAGATCTGGCTGGCATTTGCTATTCTCACTCAACATACCAGGGAGGACTGTAAAATTTATAAAACCTTGTAATTTTCCCTCTCCTGTGTTCAGAAGAAGGAGAGGCTGGAGTACAGACAACCCTTGGATTAACTCCTTCACTCAAAGGCATGCAGATAGTTCACCTGTTGCTACAAAAGAAGAAGAAAAAACAGATCCAGAGAGATCATTTGAAGTGTGGATTTCTAACCTAAAACACGCTAAATTATTACCTGAAATCTTGTAATTATATTTTGACCTACCTAAAAGGAACTTCAATACTTTCCTTTCTGCATGCATTCCTCTATTTTAACAGAACACAGCTGTGTGTCCAGTCTTTTATTCCCAAGACTACCAGATTTATTTTCCAAGTATTCTTTCTTCTGATAAAGATCAAGAGATTTTATGGAACCAGAGTAGCAGAATTAGGGACTGAAACCTAGTTTTAGGGATCACTAAGATTTGACTTTGAAATGTTTTGGCATTGTCATTTAACTATATTAAGTTCCAAAGTACTTGACTACAAAACATGACATTGACTTTAATGGTATTAAAGTACATACTTAAGTACTCTGAGTATTAAGATTGGACTTTGGGCTCACTATCCCATGTGTGTTTAGCTATCGTGCTGAACCAGAATCTTACTATACCAATACCAACAATAATGGTAACAGTAATGAAGCAGGGTAGTCATTTTACAAACACTAGGTATTGACATTAAATGTGGACTTAACGATTATCAACAGCATTCAAAAATCTCATTTCAAAATGGTTCCATATGGTCCATTTGCATCTTTGCATCTGCTCTCTCCAGATGGTTTGGAAACCTCAAACTGTTTTTTTTTAGTCACATCTACAATGTATTAGATCCCAGTTTTAGCTTCTCAACATATATTTTCCCTTTCATATTTATTACAGTTCTTGGTCCTCAGACGTCCATTTGAAAAAACTTTTACCTTCCTTACAGAGCTCAGTGTGCTTCCCAATGCTCAGAGAGTTGAGGATTTACCAGAGTAGAAAACCTCAGATCCTGCTTCAATCTCAGCTTAGTTTTTCTAACTCAGTGCATGAGTCATGCCCCCCATCAGATGAAATCTGGTCTCACTAAGTTAAGCAGTCTGAGTGAGGCCTCCCATACCTCTGGGCAGATCCGTTAAGTCTCACATGGTCTTTGACGCCTTCCTTACACTCTCCCACCAGAGGTGCTGGGTCCTACCCTCTTTCCAGTTCTGCAGCACCACATGCCACATTCAGCTGTCTAGCTTGGTGAAACTACTAGCTGTGTCAGGCACATGGAACTGGAAAAGGAATTAATATTGTGCAAGACCCAAAAGATGTGTTTTCCAGATACAGCCGTCCGTAGCCCTCATAAAACCACGTGCACAGATATACACATATCTATAATGATCATACATTGCTTTACTGTGCTGAGCCATGACCTAACACAGCACTGCAGACCCTTCTTCAGTAATCACCTGGCCAGAATGAGCATAGGGAAGTCTTTCAGCAACTTCTGTTGGAGCAGTCCTTCCTCGCAGTTGTTTCTGAATTCCTTTTCAGTTTTTTTATTTCCTTCATTTAAAGAGAGCCTCTGAAATAAAGACAATATTTCAGGAACTGTGCTGATAGAGCTGTGTAGCATGAGATCATCACCAGCTTAATGCAGCCTTAATGCAGCTGCAGAGGCAGTCTTCCTCCGTTTTCTTGCTGTATCGTGTTACAAATTAACATATTAACATAGGATGACCAGCAGGTTGAGGGAGGTAATTTTCCCCCTCTACTCTGCTCTCGTGAGACCCCACCTGGAGTGCTGCATTCAGCTCTGGGGCCATCAACATGAGAAGGACATGGACCTATTGGAGCGAGTCCAGAGGAGGGCCATGAAAATTATCACAGGGCTAGAGCACCTCTCCTATGAAGACAGGAGAGAGTTGGGGTTGTTCAGCCTGGAAAGGAGAAGGCTCCAGGGAGACCTTATAGCAGCCTTCCAGTACCTAAAGGGGGCCTACAGGAAAGATGGGGAGGGACTTTTTACAAGGGCATGTGGTGATAGGACAAGGGGTAAACTGAAAGAGGGTAGATTTAGATTAGATATAAGGAAGAAATTCTTCACTATGAGGGTGGTGAGGCACTGGAACAGGTTGCCCAGGGAAGTTGTGGATGCCCCCTCCCTGGAAGTGTTCAAGGCCAGGCTGGATGTGGCTTTGAGCAACCTGGTCAAGTGGAAGATGTCCCTGCCCATGGCAGGGGGGTTGGAATTAGATGATCTTCAAGGTCCCTTGCAACCCAAACCATTCTATGATTCTACGATACCATTTGATGCCCACTATTTCCTCTGCTTTTCATGTTTCTCTTTATTTATCACAGATGATTTTCAAGCAGATCTATTAGCTTGCCTTTCTCTAATAGGAATTCTGAATTCTCATTTACTGAACACATTAATACTTCTGTATTCTCATGTCATTTTTGCTTTCTTCCCTAATATTAAGAAAAGCTCTGAGTTTGGTATCATCTGCACATTTAATTAATGTGATGTCTATTCCATGAATAATCTTCCCTGGTATGTCTGTAGTTGATGCAAACTATATTCACACTGAGTAGACATTATAGTTAATGTATTAAGTGACTGTGTACTATTTCTAATACTTATTAAACTTTTTGCTGCCTTTTCTAAACCAGTGAGTGCATAGGTATACAGAAGAATGTATTCAGTGTTCCTAAGTCTTTAATTTTGTCCAGAATAGCTCTTCTTCTTTGTTTCTGAGAGATATTAGCTTTGGGTATCTTACATTCACTATAATGATCACTTTTAGCTAAACCAAGAGCACCTTCACTCAAATGCTCTCATAGCTACTTTTAAAATGTGACTCAGATGGACAAATCAGGTATAGAAGTATGAAGTTTGATTTTAAAGAAATTAAACTATTCATTGCCTATTTTGTTGGAGGGATCTTAATGTCACTGTTTACTTCAACAAAACATAGATTTCAAAATTACAATGAACACCTAATAATGCAGTTTAAAAATAAAACCAATCAATATGCTCGCAGATTTAAATGCCAAGATTTCTATTATCTCATTTTGAATACTCAGTTATGTGAAACTGCTCTGACTATTTTTCAGCCACTTTGAAATACCACCATTGCATTCTTCCTGCCAGCAAAGCAGCTGAATAAACTGCCAGGTAACCTCTCCAACAAAAGGGTATTTCCAGCAATGTCTGGCAACGTACCACATACTGCTTAATATTTCCATCAGGATGTTCACATTTTTTTTCTTTCTTCTGAAAACAGAGAAAACACAGTATGTATCCAGCACTGAGATCTGCAGAATATTAATTGCTTTCTGATCACTAAAGAAAGCTAGTATACTTCATTTTTTCCTGGAGTTTTTCAATCTGCAAATCAAGACTAATTTCAAGTGACAGTGAACTACTACTTACTAAAAGGACCCTGAATGGGTGTCTTCTGTTGGCATCCAAGGCACCTCCAAAATTATATAAGGATTCAGGGGTATTGTGTCACCTTTTTAGGACATGACGCCCCACACAACATTCTGCAGTAGAGGACCCTTGTCTACATACTTTGCCTTTGAGCGGAGTCAACTGCAAGAGGGATCCTTCGGATACTGGATCTTCTGGAGAGGGGCTGGGGCCACATGGACAGCATTCCCTCTGTCAGTTCTCCTGTAAACTATGAGAACTATGCAGTTCAGGGCTGCACTAGGGAAATGGCCACGTGGATCCAAAACATTTACAAGGCTTGAAATTAATTGCACATATCACTTTTCAAGCACAATTATTTGAGGACATAAATGTTAGAATTTAGATGTGGTACAACTCCCAATCTGTGATCTACAGAACAAAAGGTAAATTGTGCCTTCTTATTATACAGGGCAGCATCCACTTTTTCCTTCAATTGAACAATACTAGAATTTTTTTGTGGAAGTATAAAGGCCAAGCTACGGCCCCTCTGGTAAATTAGCTTAGAACCTTATTTATTTATAGCCTTATGTATTTAGATTTGTGTAAGGATTTCAGCGTAGAATGTTTCTTTGCTGACAGACACAGCACTACAGAGAGACACTATTTAGGATCCTCTCTTCAGCAAAGGAAAACAAACCTTTTGAAGTTAACTATGCTCATAGCTTTCCATTAGCAGCTTATTACAATTAAAGAGCCAAGAGCAGAAAGTCTCTCCAAGATTTCTCAAAATGCCCCATAAAATCTGGGATGGAACAAACTCTGGGAATCCCACTTGGATTAAAAAGCTGGAGCAGGGGGGCACAATTTCCAAGTATTTTAACTCCAGGATATTTTGCGAGGTTTACCCAATGCCCTGCTGAATTACTAAAAATATTTTTTTCTGCTGAGGTTAAAAAGAAATCTGGAGAAGAGAAGTCTAGGGGGGATCTTATCAATGTGTACTGATACCTGTTGGCAGGGAATTAGGATGAGGGAGCCAGATCTGCTCTCAGCAGTGCCCAGTGACAGGACAAGAGGCAATGAACACAAATTACAACACATTAAATTCTATCTGAATACAAGAAAACACTTTTTTTTTTACTATGAGGGTGATTGAACACTGGAACAGGTTGCCCAGAGAGGTTGTGCGTCTCCATTTGTGGAGATACTCAAAATCCAGCCGGGCACAGTCCTGGGCAACCTAGTCTAACTGCCTCTGCTTGAGCAGGGGGGATGGACTAGATGATCTCAAGAGGTTCCTTCGAACTTCTACCACTTCGTGATTGTCTGAAACCAGTCTTTGGAATAAGCATCTTCTTCCACACAACTTCTTCTTATTCTGTTCTAAACATTACCATAGAATCATAGGATCATTAAGGTTGGAAAACACCTCTAAGGTCATCAAGTTCAAATGTCAACCCAACACGACCATGCCCACTAAACCATGTCCTGAACTGCCACATCTACACGTTTTTTGAACGCCTCCAGTGATGGTGACTCTACCACTTCCCTGGGCAGCCTGTTCCAATGCTTGACAACCCTTTCAGTGAAGAAATTTTTCCTAATGTCCAATCTAAACCTCCCCTGGCGCAACTTGAGGCCATTTCCTCTTGTCGTATCGCCTGTTACTTGGGAGAAGAGACCAACACCCACCTCGCTACAGCCTCCTTTCAGGTACTTGTAGAGGGCGATAAAGTCTCCCCTCAGCCTCCTTTTCTCCAGGCTAAACAACCCCAGTTCCCTCAGCTGCTCCTCATAAGACTTGTTCTCCAGACCCTTCACCAGCTTCGTTGCCCTTCTCTGGACATGCTCCAGCAACTCAATGTCCTTCTTTAGGGAGGGGCCCAAACCTGAACACAGTATTCAAGGTGCAGCCTCACCACTACCAAGTACAGGGGCACGATCACCTCCCTACTCCTGCTGGCCACACTATTCCTGATACAGGCCAGGATGCCGTTGGCCTTCTTGGCCACCTGGGCACACTGCCGGCTCATGTTCAGCCGGCCGTCGACCAACACCCCCAGGTCCTTTTCTGCCGGGCAGCTTTCCAGCCACTCTTCCCCAAGCCTGTAGCGTTGCATGAGGTTGTTGTGACCTAAGTGCAGGACCCGGCACTTGGCCTTGTTGAACCTCATACAATTGGCCTTGGCCCATTGATCCAGCCTGTCCAGATCCCTTTGCAGAGCCTTCCTACCCTCAGGCAGATCAACACTCCTGCCCAACTTGGTGTCATCTGCAAACTTACTGAGGGTGCACTCGATCCCCTCATCCAAATCATTGATAAAGATATTAAACAAGACTGCCCCAATACCGAGCCCTGGGGAACACCGCTCGTGACCGGCCACCAACTGGATTTCACTCCGTTCACCACAACTCTTTGGGCTCGGCCACCCAGCCAGTTTTTTATCCAGCAAAGAGCACACCCATCTAAGCCGTGAGCCGCCAGCTTCTCTAGGAGAATGTTGTGGGAGTCAGTGTCAAAAGCTTTGCTAAAGTCCAGGTAGACCACATCCACAGCCTTCCCCTCATCCACTAAGCAGGTCACCTGGTCATAGAAGGAGATCAGGTTGGTCAAGCAGGACCTGCCTTTCATGAACCCGTGCTGGCTGGGCCCAATCCCCTGGTTTTTCTGCACCTGCCTTGTGAGCGCCCTCAGGATGAACCGTTCCATAATCTTTCCCGGTACCAAGGTCAGGCTGACAGGCCTGTAGTTCCCCAGATCCTCCTTCTGGCCCTTCTTGTAGATGGGCGTCACATTGACAAGCTTTCAGTTGTTCGGGACTGTCACGACCCGGCCTGATCGGACCAGGGGATCGTAAAGGGTTCGAAATTCCCTCGGGCTAAATTAAGGTGAAATGACACCAAACGATCAGTTTAAGTATTTTTATCTAAGGCAGAAGCAAGCTGAACTGGGAAAGCATTACAATAAAAACCCAAACTTCAAAAGCGTAGTGATAGGCAATGTGAGTTCCATAAAAGCGTTTAGAAGAAGAAAAGGAAAGAAAGGAAAAGAGAGAGAGGGAGAAAGAGATAGAGAGATAGAGAGATATCACCACCCTTGGATCCTGCGATGACGATGACGGGTACAGCAATCCTCCGGTGGTGGGCACGCGCCGGCTCCTTGGGCTAGTGTCCTTTTATAGTTGTCCCCTACCCCTCGGTTGCATCAGCCACGCAGTTTCTAGAATTTTATTGCGCAGGCGCTGTTGTAGTGAGGGGTGGTCGCAAGGGGTCTCTCGGTGGTCTTCAGGTGGTCGTGAGCCCCTTCCTCAGATATTTTTGCTGTATAATGGTGAGATGGTTCAGTTTGGGCAGAACAGGGAGCTGCGCACCCTTCGGCACGCCCTGCCTGTCCTGTTATCCGCCCTGCCTGTCCTGTTAACTCACCCTGCCTCTCCTGCTATCCGGCTCCTCATTTGCACCCTATCACTGCTATGCAGGACCCATTTACAGCAATGTTTGAGGCATCAACTTCACGTTAACTCTTTCAGTCTCTCACAGGGACCTGCTCTGTTAACCAGGACCGCTGATAAATGGAGAGTGGCTTGGCAAGCTCCTCTGCCAGCTCCCTCAGTACTCTCAGGTGGATCCCATCCAGCCCCACAGACTTGTCAGTGTCCAGCTGGTGTAGCAGGTCATTAACTGCTTCCTCTTGGATTACGGGGGGCGTATTCTGCTCTCCGTCCCTGTCTTCCAGCTCAGGGGGCTGAATACCCTGAGGATAACCGGTCTGATTATTAAAGGCTGAGACAAAGAAGGCATTAAGTACCTCCGCCTGTTCCTCATCCTTGGTGGCAATGTTCCCCCGGCATCCAATAAAGGATGAAGATTCTCCTTGGCTCTCTTTTTGTCGTTAATATATTTGGAAAAACAATTTTTGTTGTCTCTTATAACTGTGGCCAGACTGAGTTCTAGTTGGGCTTTTGCCATTCTAATTTCCTCTCTGCAGGACCTAACGAGATCCCTGTACTCTTCCTGAGTCACCCACCCCTTCTTCCAACAGCAGTGGACTCTCCTTTTTTCCCAGAGTCCTGGCCTAAGCTCCCTGTTCAGCCAGGCCGGTCGTCTACCCCGCCAGATCTTCTTGCGGCACATGGGGACAGCCCACTTCTGCAACTTTAAGACTTCCTCCTTAAAGAACGTCCAGCCTTCCTGGGCTCCTTTGCCCTTCAGGATGGCCTCCCAAGGGACTCTCTCAACCAGCGTCCTGAACAGGCCAAAGTCTGCCCTCCGGAAGTCCATGGTAGTGGTTTTGCTGACCCCCCTCCTTACTTCACCAAGAATCGAGAATTCTATCATTTCATGGTCGTTAAGCCCAAGACGGTCTCCGACCACCGCATCTCCCACCCGTCCTTCTCTGTTGATAAACAACAGGTCAAGCGAGGCACCTCCCCTGGTAGGCTCACTCACCAGCTGTGTCAGGAAGTTATCTTCCACGCACTCCAGGAACCTCCTAGACTGTTTCCTCTCCGCTGTGTTGTATTTCCAGCAGACGACGGGTAAATTGAAGTCCCCCATGAGGATAAGGGCTACCGATTGTGAGACTTCTGCCAGCCACTTGTAGAATGCTTTGTCTGCCTCTTCATCCTGGCTGGGTGGTCTATAACAGACTCCCAGCAGGATATCCACCTCACTGGCCTTCCCCCTCATCCTAACCCATAAGCACTCAACCCGATCATCACAAATGTTGAGCTCTGTGCAATCAAAACACTCTGTCCTGGTTTTGGCTGGGAGAGAATTAATTTTCTTTCTAGTAGTTGGTATAGTGCTATGTTTTGGATTTAGTATAAGAAGAATGTTGATAACACACT